>CM043325.1:36570054-37170054 GCA_023736055.1 Quercus glauca
TTATAGTATAGGCAATGTCCACTCGTAAACGATGTAGTAATAAATGGAAAAAGATTCTCTTCATTTGTTTTGAATGAAAATTGTCAATTTCAAAGTAAAAATTTATGTAATTACTTGCTTATGATTTATATAGTGCAAGTGGCACCACATCAACTAAAATTTTATTATATCAAGTAAAAAATGATTCTAAGTTTAAATAATATGGCACCATATTTATCTTTAAATTAATGAAATACAAATGGAGAAAATTTTGAAATTAAATGTGTTGAATACATTCCAAGCATGTTCCTACTTTACTGATTGTGTTTGCGTTATGCCTATGCGGTGTGTGATGGAAATGTCATCCAAATTAGCATCTAACTTTGAGTAATAATAGTCACATATTCCTTATTACATATTCACTATATATATATTGTCACATGTTTAAAATTGAAATCGTGAAATCATGTCTTTAAAATATGATTTCACAATATGAAATAAAAAACAAATTCAAAAGTAAGCGTGGATAAAGTTTGCAATATTAAGTGTGTAATAAGATTTTTTTATAATCTTTTTGATACTGTTTTAACTTGCAATATTGTTTGCACCAAGTTATTGCTCCAAAAAATTAAATTCCTAAGGTCTAAAATTACTCCCCCCCCCCCCCCCCCACCCCCAAAAAAAAAAATTACTTATTACTCTTTTTATTTTATTTTTATTTTTTGTGCGTGGTAGGTGCGCGTTTTGGATGGTAGGTGCTATTTGGATAAATTCCTTCCTCTCTCTACGATAAATGGAGGGTTTTTTTTTTTTTTTTTTTTTTTTTTTTTTTTCAAAATGAGAAAATGGAGTTAATTTTAAAAGACCATGAAGAAAATAAAAGGGTAGTTTTTGGCTTACTGATCTTATCATACTTCTAGAATTTCTCATAATTTTCAACAAGTCCTTATCTGGCTTTCCTTTTGTTTATTATTATTATTATTATTATTATTGACTTATATTATATTTCTCTAAAACAGTAAAACCTTTTGTTTCATTATTCCATCTTCGCCCCTCATTCCAACAATTAAATCCCTATAAATTCATGCCCACAGTCCCTTCTCTCCGTGTCTCATGCTCCTTTGACAGTTCTAGTCTTCTAGAGAGTATCAAAATGTGGTCAAAGCTCAGCACCATTTGCATGGTTGCCCTCCTCCTCTTCTTCACACTAACCTACGCCACTGCCCGCCCTGAGCCCACATTTTCCGATGCCACTCCAATCAAGATCAATACTCAACATGTGGTACATAAATTTCCTAATATTATTATATCAAAACCAACTTTAACTAGTAGTTTTTTGATGAATCTTTTATGGGTTTTGCTTAATTTTTTGTTTTGTTTTGAAGGATGCTGAATTAGAGAAGGTTATGGTGGAGGACCTTTGTGAGGGAGTTGGGAAAGAAGAGTGCTTAGAGAGAAGAACACTTGCGGCTCACCTTGATTACATCTACACTCAGAAGCACAAGCCATGAAATTTGTATTACTGTATTAATTCTGATAATTTCTGGGTTATGTGTATGTGCCTGTAATTTCATATATACTACGTAGTAATAGCTGCCATAGGTTATGTTTCAAGAGCTTAGTTAAGTATTTGTTCTGTATCGATCACCCATTGTTTTGTTTTTCTTTCTTGTAGGGATAGAGTTTGTCTGTATTGGTATAGAGATATTTATATTCCAGTGTAAATTTGGTAGACATACTTTCTTATGAAGATTTCTCTTTCAGTTTCTTTCTTCTTCTTTTTTAGGCCTCCATGGTTACAAATATGCATATTTTGATGAAGAAAAAAAAAAAAGGTGAAAATAGCATACCAATTTTTACATATATTATATAATTTGAATGTTGAAATTTCTTTTTCAAATCAGATTAAATTTTGTACTTGATTAATCAGCGGTTTCTTGAAATTTAAGCAACATCTATTAAATTGTTAATTTTACCCCCCCCAAAAAAAAAACTTCAATTTTTAAGCCAAAAATATAGATGCAGGTGACCATTGAAACAATAAGCATAAGTAGTGAGAGAGGGGAGCTATATATTTTACCATCAAAATCATTGCCTAAAATGATTATGTCGTAAAATTATTTCTTACTTTAATATAAAAGACTATTATGAAATTGCACGCGTTGATTCTTTTTTGTCGTGGAACTATAATTTGATATGATTCCCTCCTACAAAATTCTTAGTTCTACAGGACTCTTTCATGTGTAAACCAAAAAAGCCATGGTGTACCTTCATCTAAGTAGACTTTCACCTTCATTTGTACGTAACAAAGGTCGACTTTTTCATAGAACCATAGTCTGACCAACTTATCTACCATTTACAAGGTCAAGGAGTACATCACCAAGCTTTCGATATAATTAGAAAAAAAAAAATGTAATCTTAATTAGACAAGAAAACCTGGCACGTCATTGTCCTAGAAAACAATGATCAAAAGGTCATGAATTTTATATATTGCAATAACCCATTTGACATTGTTTCGTGAAAGATTGTGAAACCAAACTCCTTTGATCAATTATGAAGTTGTTTACCATTCCTTGATAATATTAGTTGAAACGGTAATTACTTTGTTGTCAGCAATAAAGACACGTATAATGAAAGATTAATCGATGACACAAGCAAGTATAGACATCTTCATATAATACTTTCTCTATGTCATATAATAGTCAAGATCTAATCACGATTGACTTATCCCAACTATTCTTGTTTTCTTTCTCTAACCTGTTCTTTTTATTTATTTTTCCCTCCGGAATTTCATTGTCCTCATTTTTTTTTGAAAGAAGTTTTTCTTTACACAAAGAAATGCCTCCATAGCCATAAAAACAGGAGGTCTGGCCTAAACATTGTTGTCTGCATTGTCATTCAATCCACTTGAGCTCTGCACAACGGTCTAATTATTTGTCTCCTATCATTATATGATAAATGCAAGCACTGTTTCAGGCACCGCAATCACCATTACCCTGCTGTTTGATGGTGTCATCAACAACTATTAAGTATTAACCATGTGTCTTGAGCTCTGCGCTATAAACAATACTATTATTGTTGCTATACCTGCAGGAGTACCTTACCAAACGAATAAGAAACACATTCTTTAGAAAACTACTGTTTTGGCAATATCTTTAGTCCTAGATTTTTATGACCACATCTTGTCAAATTTGATGATTCTCGTGCTTAAAAACTAGAATTGGTTCAATCTCACAGACGATATGATGTGCATGTATTCATGCTAGACACTCAAATTTATGGGCACAAGGGAGGCAAAGCCATAAGCTTAGTAAGGTTTTGGGCTGCAGCAGGTTGTTCTGCCTCTTTTGGTGGTGAATAACTACACAAATCGGCTATGTTAGCAGCATGACATTTGTTGTATATATAAGTATATACATGGATAGGTTGTAATAATGATGTTTGAGTTTGGAGAGTATTGTTTCGTAAAGTCGATAAAGTAAAAATTTAAGTTCTAGAATTTTCTAAGTGAAAATTCGAAATTCAGTATTTTCGATCGGTCGAAACTTTTACTCGATTGATCGAAATGATGGAGAAAATAATCTTGAAGTCTTTGGATGATTCGATTGTTATTCGATTCCTATTCGATTGATTGAAAATAGCATTTGATCGATCGAAAGGAACTCTCAACCGATCGAAACTCGGAAAAACTGAATTTTCTGCAGAATTTTCTTGTGACTGTTCAGAAAGTTTGAAGAGGTTTCAAACCTTGTGAACAGTTTTATGAAACATTTTAACTCTCCATATATGTCTTTTGATGAAATATAACCATATGGATATAAATAGAGACTTATGTTCACTTGAAAAATAATTCCATAAAATAGTAAGTTAGAGAGAAACACTAGAAATTCTGTGGTTATTCTTCAGAATTGCTCTTTGTAGAACCCAATAACTTGGTTGTATCTTGGGGGCAAATTTGCGAAAACCCTTTAGCAATAAGAGTGTGGGGGCAAATATTGTTTAAGGATAACAATTTTGTATCTCCAAGTTATCTATTTATATTTGTCTTTTGTGTTATCCTTGTTATTCCTTTATTACTTTGTGTATTATTCCCAACAACATTGACTTTGTAAATGTGGACTAGCTCCTGGGCAACATGTGTAGTGGTGGGCCATGGTAGCATTAGATGGGCTTGACCATAGGCAGTGCATATGTGTAAATATAGGTCGAAGTAACATTATTTGGTGGTTACTAAGTAGTCACCACTTAGTTGCATGCAGAACAAACCTTGTTGGTGTGCTGGAAGCACGGAATGGTTTCAGAACAACAAACAATTGGTCCTAATGAGCAATTCTAATAATTGGTGTAGCAAATCTTGGGGGAAGTTACTTGTATTTGCTTTTGGTGAGATTGAAATTAGATCTGTATAAATCTAGAATATATATATATATATATATATATATTTGTTTGTTTGTGTTTTTAGAGTAAATTCATATGGAAATCTAATGTAATCAATGACCTCCCAAGGCTTGACTATGGTTTCACTCGAGCCATCAATTCAACATGAGTGGGAGAGTTTCTCATAGTGGCGTGGCTCTAGAAATTTTTTTAGGCTGATCACTAAGAAATTTAAATTGTATAAAATTTAATATAGAGATAACTTGAATATATCAACGGTAAAAAAAAAAAAAAACACACACACACATGCACACACATACACACACACGCAAATGTATAAAGTATTATAATTTCTTTTTACTAGTAAAGAGAAAAAAAATGAACTGATAAGAGATAAAGTGAGAATTGAGAATCTTGAGATGAGAGTAATAAAGTGAGAGAGATTTGAAATAATAATAGAGAAGAAAAAAAATTGAGGGGGGGGGGGGGGGGGGGGGGAGGAAGAGAGGGAGAGAATGAGAAAAAGAAACAGATGATATTTGCTACAATTGTGAGTCGAGTCACTAAAAAGAGAAAAATTATTGTAATTGCAAAACCAAATAGAGCATAGTTGCCAGCATTGTCAAGGAGAACTTATGACTACAATATTTCTCTTAGTACATTTTAAAGGAAAAATGAAATTAAAGATTATTTTTATGTAATGGATTGAATGAGTTAAAATTTTGAATGACATATATTTTTATTTTTATTTTTATTTTTTTGTTTTTGAATTAGGATTTTTGTTGAATAATTTGTTCACTTGTTGTTTGGTCAAATATTGTTTTTGTTGTTATTTGAGCTAATTTTTATTGTTGTTATTTATACCTTTTTTTAAAGGGGTTAAGGATTATGTTTGGGGGGGGCAAAAATCATTTTTGGAGTTATGCTATGTTTACAATATTTTCACAAAAAAGTCTTATGCGATAGTCTGTTATTGGTGGGTTACAGTGATATCAAATATAGGGTCCAAATTAGAATTATTAACAATCACATAGGATTGTTTGTGAAATTATTATAAAAATGTTGTGAATGTAGCATTACTTTTTTTTTTTTTTTGAACTTAAATTCTTGTGATTACAAAGTTAGGGCAGTCAACATTTATAATAGAGTGATTAAAATAGGTTAGTTTAGTATAATATTTTTCTTGCAAGTGTATATATATGCAAATTTTTTTCAAACCAGGGTGATACTGTAACCTAAGACCACCCTACCTTATACATGGAGCCGCCCCTAGTTTCTCACCCAAAGAAATTGGATCAAGCGGTAGGTTGACCTCAAACTCAAACCAACCCTTGAGTACCCTTCCCATAGGTATTTAAGTACCTATCAACCATCATCTTGCAGTCAAGATTTTTTCCTTGAGCAATTAATTGTCCAACCATCAAGGTTGAATTCTCTCGGTGAAAGATAAACTGAGTGCGCGCCTACTATTAGTACATAAAAAGTTTGGCAGTAAAAATGTTTGGGGCTAGTTTGCTCTAGCCTATATGACAATTGAATAGACTATTTATATGTAGTTTTAGTCACATAATTTTTTCAATAAGTCATGTGATTTGTTAGAATAATACACATAGATAATCTTATAATTTGTTATGTACGTAATAGATTAAAAAACACAACTCCAAACATGTTTGGGGTCAAATTTTATCCTATTAAGACGAGAGTGATTTTAAGAAATCTAGCTATAGGGTTTACAATTACATCATTCATTTCTTCGCCACTAAGCCCTACTCCCCAGCCTTTTCTTTACAAATATTTAGCCTTATATAAGGTATCCATCCCCACCCATTTCATAAATTTTCTATGACTAGATATATTTCGGGTGTGACCTAATAGTGCCCCAAGTCGACATGGTCAATAATAGCATCCATAAATCATTCTGTCTAGAAACAGCAAGCAATGGCCTACCTATATGGACCATATATTTGGGGCGCTGGGCTTTTGACCAAAATCGAGAGGCATTGCATTGGTGCATTTAAGATTCCTCTTTTTAAAAAAAAATTAGGAGCTAGAGGCTAGAATATTCTTACATAGGCGGGCGGCGTTTGGATATACTACAATTGGCAGAGAGTTATAAGTTAGCCTATATCCATGATTATGACACCATGATATTTGACCATTATGGATATTAGTTATGTTTTGGCTGACTATGTGATATATTGACATAGCAGTTCATTAGGTTATGAATAAGAGCTGCAGAATTTCTGCACGGTGTGTTTGACATTTAGTGATTACCATGCCGTACGTAATAGTCTGCAATTATTTACTCATTCGAAGAGAAATAATAATAATAATAATAATAATAAAAACCAGCTGACTCAGTTTGAAAAAATGGGGATCAAGTCAAATTCTTGATTTTTTTTTATTGGAGTTTTAGCTACAGCTAATTTTAAAATAATCATGCGGTCAAACATTGCCACAGAAATTATAAGTTGCCTTGGATCCTTATCCTGGTTGCTTTACTTCCAATATTTTCCATTCATCTACCTTCCATATTAAAAATATTATCACACAAGTGAAACTTTGAGTTCTAGAATAAGGGTAGCATAAGATTTTCTAATGATTGACAATGATTATATATATATATATAGAGAGAGAGAGAGAGGGTAAACCCCGATTTTTATATCTTGTACCTGGCATATATGCCGGGTACAGGGTATACTAGCTCGGTAAACCCATTAAAATAACTCATTGCACCAATTTACTTTACATGTCAAGCATAGAATTACGCCTGTAGGGGACGTAACCAGCAATCAAGTCTAATTAAAAGAGGAATGGGCTGAAAAGTAGCCTGATGCAATTAATTTGTAGAGGTGGGTTATCAAGGCCAAACCTTCAAGTCTCAACAACTTTTCTTGGTGATTTAAAGAAAGAAAAAAAAGGCTAAGACAGTAATTTAAGTAAAATATGAGAGAGAGAAAGAAAAAAAGTTTCTTATTCAAGTTCTTCCTCAGGTTGGCCGAAGAGCAATGGTTCTTTGGACTATATGCAACTCGGTTATACAATTCTTAATTCCTTTCTCTTTTTTTCTCCCATTCTTTTTCTGATCCCAATTCTATTAGGATCTTCCTTACTATATATAGCTACTGGGATTGCATCCTAGCCTTTCACTTGTTGTCGTTGATCCTTCCTTGGATACTTGTCCCATTGCTGCTCTGTTGGTGGTGGTAGAGTAGGATGTAGACTGTGGGGGCACTGTTCAAGGGTCATTTTGCTATTAATGTGGAAGGCTGAGTTGGTACAGTACATTGAATGTAGAGGTGATGGGTGCTTCATTGAATGTAGAGGTGATGGGTGCTTCATGGAAGCTTCATCCTCTCATTGCTTACACGTCTCTACTTCCTTCCTTAGACTTCAGTCCTATGGCCTTGGTGATTTTTCTAAAGTCTCCTGAGGGGCGTATGCTCCTCGGGCTCCTCGGGTGGGCCACCTTCCTTGGTTTCACTATTTGGATATCCTTATTATGCTGGGCCTGAGCTGATGAATAGTTGGGCCTAATTGCTCTGCGAGTTAAGCCTATTTGATAATTTTCCTTCTTTTGGCTTCCCACTCCCACAATAGCCACCCGAAACTCCACTCCTTTTGCCATTGAGGGGAGGGGGGTTTTGGTAGGAGGAAGGAAAGTTGGCACTCTCCGGGTACATTCCCATGTAGGAGTGTCTTTTCAACTATCCTAGACACGTTCCTGACGCTTTGGTATCCTCAACGCTGTAGTTAATGCTACAGGCGGCTGCATTTGCCTCATTTTTTACGGTATGATACAGATCCAATAGCTGGTGTTTTCTAGAGTGAATAGGCAGGAAAATTACCACTCATTTTTCACCCTTATATAAAGGAAGATGGAGATCATTTTCTCCACTTTCTAAAAACTTTACCTTACTTTCAGAGAGGCTACTCGAGGAGCCCAACTTCCTAAACTTGTAAAAGCTTCGACTCTTTGCTTAACATAGAGCTTTTTTTTTATTTTTTATTTTTTATTTTTATAATTCTTCAAGATGGGTAGATTTGCTAGCTTAGTAGACACGCTTGAGGGGAGAGAGGCTTTCAAGGCTAGGTATAACATCCCCGCAGGAGTAACTATAGAAAATTGTGAATTAGGGGAGTGGTACTCAAAGGCAGAATGGGGATGTAGTTATCCCCATGATAGCCTTTATAGAAGGGGGGATGAGGATCCCTATGGATGGGGTTATAAGGGATTTCCTTAATTTTTTTAGGATTTGCCCCACCTAGTATTCCTTAAACCTTTTCAGAGTAGTAAGCAGTGTAGCTCGGCTAAACGAGAAGATGAGGGTGGCCTTAACCCATCATGATATCAACTGGGTGTATAGCTGTCAGGATAGCAAGGATACTGGGTTTTACCTTAGGACTAGGGTTCTCGTAGTTAGGTTGATCTCCTGTCTTCTTGAGATAAACAAGGGCTTGGATGAGGACTTCTTGATCATCTCAGGGGACTGGCATGATGGATACCATTGCCCTGTCAGAGATGGAACACCAAGTGGGGTAATTAGGGGCCTAGGATTTCGTCATCATATATATATATATATATATATATTACGATTTATTGCTCAGTTGCTTCTTCTCGCATGCCCTGTTTTTCTGACGTACTTTCCCTTTAAAAAAAAAAAAAAAACAAACAAGGAGTTCATTGCGAAGAACTTCAACTTAGTGAAAGCCCCTGACCTCAATAGGATCCTCAAGTCTGAGATATTCCTACACACCGATCGGCAACTTCGTGCTACCCACATCATCCTTGGATATATCCCCATATCCACTTGCTTCTAGTCCCTGAAGAATGTGATCAAGGCCAAGGATCCTCGTCTTGCTAGGATAAACGTTGCAGTTGAGGGATTCATCAAACGTCCTTCGCCCGCAGGAACTTTTCTTGTTAACCTCACCGCTCAACAAATTGCCTAACCCATCGAGGCCGAGGAGGAGCCTATACCTTTTGAGAAGGAGCCAAAAGAGGTTGCGAAGGAAACTTTTATTGTAGACCTTAAGGAAGATTTTGGAGTCTTTGACTAGCATGACCCGATCATAAGCCCAGGAACCAGCTCGAGGGCTCGGCCAACTGTATAAGTTAGGATCAACTAGGAGGCTGTGGACGTGCTAGAAGGGATGGTGGTCTAGAAAAGATCTTCCAACCTCCTTGCACTTCTAGAGTCTCATGTGGGGGTGACCCCTCATGTGGGGGGGATCCTAGGTCAGCCTCCCTCTAAGCATGCCAAAGGAGCCAAAATCGCACGGCTCCACCAAAAGTAGAGTGCCCTTACAGGTACAAGCTCTGAGGTTACCACCGAACATTGGCCAAGGGTTCCCGATTGGAATCCAGAGTTGGTGCTAAATGGTGCCTCCCTTCCCTCAGATGCATCCGTAAGGGACTTTGCCAAAGGGAGGGCCAGATATGTGGCCAACTCGGTGGAGCAAGCACTGCTCTTGGCCAGGGACATGTCTGAGTTGAGGAACCTTAAGAGGCATGAGGTGTTCCTGTCCTTGAAGAGGGACTTAACATTGGTAAAAATTATAACTCCAACCCACCCTTTTTTTTGCATATATTCTTTTCTTCACAATAAGTACTAGATTAACCCTTTCATTTTTTTTTCCAGGCTGTTCAGGCATCCTATGTCGCCAAGGAATGGGTGGACCACGCTATGGCTTAGCTTAAAAAAGAGGATTCAAAGAAATTTGCAGCCACTAAGGCCAGGCTTAGGCTGAGAAGAAAGCCAAGGAGACCTTCACCCGTTTGGCTGAGAGAGAGAAGGCCAAGAAGAGTGTTGAGGCTGCTATGGTTGGGTTCGAGAAGCAGACCTAGAAACAACGCTGTCATCTCCGAAAGGCAGAGGAGTAACTAGCCATTGCTAAGGTAAATATTGAAACCCTAAAGAAGTTGAAAAGATTTAGCAGGTAGCCCATGAGCTCTGAAAGACAAAAACTAAGGCAGAACTTCAAGCTCAGCTTAAAGAAGTCTGTCAAGAATTCTGTCAGTAGGTCTGGGCCGAGGCTTTGAATGCGGCTAGGGTGAGCCCTTCATCAGAGCTGAGGAATCTAGAGAGGATTATCTTTCCGCTTACTCTTAGGACTAAGGCTGCTAGCTCGTCTGCTCTGAAAACTAGCTCTTTTGCTTCGGTTCCTCAGCGTCCAGCTAGAGGTGGGCAAAAAAAAGGTTAAAGGTGAGAAAGAGGCTGACAAGGAGACCGAGAAATAGGGGTTAGAAATATAGATTTAGACAAAATTCCTTTGTAATGGGACTTGTATCCCTATTCCCTGTCTTTCTTATGTAACCCTTTTAGTGTAGCTCTTCATCTTATAATTAATGAAAATTGCTTTTTTTTTTTTTAAAATGACGTGTACATAACGCTTCACATTTCTCTTTCTCTATTCTTCTTCCCCCTTTTTTTTGAAAAGAAGAGTTGCCAAAGAATAGGCAATCAAAGCCATCATGAACATTTTAAGGTTTTAAGCACTTGAAGAACTAACTTTAAGTAAAGTAGATGTCCCGAGGGATCAAAAAACCGAGGTTCCATTTACCCTTTAAATTATTTTTAGAGTTAATTTAACCAAGGCATATGAACTGAGGAGTCTAACCTAACCAAGGTTCTGTTTAACCCTTGGATTATTTTTTAGAGTTAATTTACCCAAGGTAGGTGACCTGATGAGTCTAACTTAGCCAAGGTTCTGTTTAACCCGTGGATTATTTTTTTAGAGTTAATTTACCTAAGGCAAGTAACCCGAGGAGTCAAACCTTACTGAGATTCTTTTTAACCTTTGGATTATTTTTTAGAGTTAATTTACCCAAGGCGGGTGACCCAAGGAGTCTAACCTGGCCTATGTTCTGTTTAACCCTTGGATTATTTTTTAGAGTTGATTTACCCAAGGCAACTGACCTAAGGACTCTAACCTAATCAAGTTTTTGTTTAACCGTTAGATTGTTTTTTTAAAGTTTAGTGTTGGGGCTGGCCCTTGCTATTCTAGATTTGGCTTTAGATCTTGATGGCCTTAGTATTAGTAATAACACACCAAGACAACGTAAACTAAAACTAGATACAAAGCATGAATAAAATTAAGTCTTTTTATTAATAATAATATCTATGTAGGTCATTTACATTCCATGGCCGAGGGAGTGGGTTTTCATCCAAGTCTTTTAGGCGATAAGCTCCAATTCTTGCCATTGATGTGACTCGATAGGACCTTTTCCAGTTGGGGCCTAGCTTCCCCTGTGCTGGATTCTTCATATTTTCTACAAACTTCATTAGGACTACATCCCCAGGTACAAATGCTCTTGCCATGATGCCTTTATCATGCCCTTGTTTGAGCTTTGGCTGATAATGAGCTAACTTGACAGTGACAATTTTACTCTTTTCTTCAATTAAGTCCAGACTGGCAGAAAGGAGTTGCTCGTTCCCGTTATCGTTGAAGTGGTTGGTTCTCATCGTCAGGAATCTTGTTTTTAGGGAGATAACCACCTCTGAACTATACGTCATAGAAAAAAGGGTTTTGCCAGTCAATCTCCTTGGCATGGTATGATACGCCCATAAAGTGTGGGGTAGCTCATCCACCAACTTGCCCTTTGTCTTGTCTAACCTCTTCTTTAATCCATTAAATATAACCTTGTTAGTGGCCTCAGCTTGTCCATTGCTTTGTGGGTAGGCTAGTGTGGAATATTTGTTTCTTATTCCTAATTCACAACAGTATCTTCAGGAAGTTTTGTTGTCGAACTGGAGACCATTGTCTGAGATAAGAGTGTTTGGTATGCCAAATCTCATGACAATATTCCGCCAAATGGACCTCTTCACATCCTAATCTCGGATATTGGAGAGGGGTTATCCTTCAACCCATTTAATGAAATAATCAGTCCCAAGGAGGAGCCATTTACGGTTTCCGGTTGCTTTTGGAAATGGTCCAACAATATCTCCACTGTGCAAAAGGCCATTGACTAGAAAGATGATTGAGGATCCCTCTATTGGAAAAACATGGTTTGTATCACATACAAAACACACGCAGTGGAAAATTAACAGGACTTTATTCGTAATTGATAACATATAATATGTAAATTTCAAAATTTAAGAACAAGAGAGCGTACCTTGGTGCGGTGAAATTCAAAAACAAAGATTAGAAGTACTTGGAAAAAATTTTAATCTTCACTCCAATTCCACTTTTGCCCAAGAAGTGTCGTCTTTCAATCAGTTTACACGTATGTGTTCAAGGGAGAAAATAAGAGAGTGGCTTACATTCACATACACACGATTTCATTCTTCTAATTATTTTGTTTCTCTCCTTATATATAACTAATTATCTAATTGGGCTAGCATTTCAGGCCATTTCAATTGGGCTTTAGTATGTGGCTTGGAGTGGGACCAAAAGAGACAAATAAGACACTAGCTCTAATAGGTTTTGGGCTTTTCTGTCAACTCTTGACAAGCCCAAAATTACCATTAATTATATTTAAAACCACTGTATAAATATAATTGCACTCTAGGCCTTATTAATAAATTATATCCTAAGACTTCATTATACATTCAACCCATTCATTAAAATATTCGTAGTAATACAAAGTCATGAATATTGATTGCCACTTTGAAGATTACTACATTTTAATCCTTGAGTACCCGGTTTAATCCTTTAAGTTATTCATCATATATTTATGAAATCCAATTTCATAAATATATACTTTGGAAACTTCTTACTAAAGTAGTTAGGCCTAACATTTTGAATAACCAAACCCATTAAACTTATCTCAAGGGAAAATTTTATATCTCTGTTAAGAGATTATGAATTCCATCTTGAGAATATATGTTCCTTCAACATTAAATGTGGCTACCCAACATACCGGAGGTTTTGATCATGACTTTAGATCTCATTCCTGATATATCAAAGCAACCTACACTTTATGATCAGGTTCATTATTCTCTCAGGATTAAGACTTGAGATTTGTTATTCATTTGACAGTTGTTAGTAAAATAATAAATCTTACAGCGATCTAGTTCAATATGTTTTAATACTTAAAACATATCAACATATCAATTAGAAGTCTCCACTTCTATGATCAAGACAAATCATCTTAGTTAATATGTTATAGTTTTCACAGATGAAACGCCCAATTTCATCACCGACTACAAACTAAAATTCTGAGTTTACAAAGAACTTGTGATTTATATTTTTTGTGACTAAATCACATAAATCACATACTATGCATCTCATGAACTATATGATAATGTCCATATATTCATGTTACCATTATTTTAGATAATAATAAAACAATTTTATTAATCACAACATAATGTTATACATAACATCATACAATAGGATTTGAAGGGCACATATTCTAACAATCTACCACGTGCCCTAAAGACTATTGTGCACTAATCTAACTCCCATTCCCTCCAAATGTGACTCAAAAATCCTTTGGGGCAAGGTTTTGGTAAAGAGATCTGCTAGATTACTTGCATTATCAATCTTTGCTACTACTACATCTCCTAGAGCAACAATGTCTCGAATAATGTGATACTTTCTTTCTATGTGCTTTCCTTTCCTGTGATTCCTTGGATCTTTGGATTGTGGAACTGCTTCACTATTGTCGCAAAACAATGTGATAAGAACTTGCTCCATTCTCACAACACCAAGATCAGAAAGAAATTTCTTGAGCCAAATAGCTTCCTTTGCTGCTTCACAAGCAGCAACTTATTCAGCTTCCATGGTGGAGTTGGAAATACAAGATTGCTTAACACTCCTCTAACTTATGGCTCCACCTCCCAAGGTGAACACACAACTTGAAGTAGACTTTCTGAAATCAAGATTTGATTGAAAATCTGAATCTGTATAACCAACGGGAATCAAATCCTTACTATGGTAAACAAGCGTATAATCTTTCGTTCTTCTTAGATACTTGACAATATGCTTTATAGTTTGCCAATGTTTAAGTCCTGGATTTAATTGATATCGGTTGACCATGCCAACTAAATAACAGATATCTGGTCTAGTACAAAGCATGGCATACATGAGACTTCCCACTATAGAAGCAAAAGAAACTTGTTTCATTGTATTTTCCTTTTCAAGAGTCTTAGGCCTTTGGTCATTAGACAAAGAAACTTCATGTCTGAAAGGAAGTAATCGTTTCTTGGAGTTTTGCATGCTAAACCGTTCTAGAACCTTATCTATATATCCAGCTTGTGACAAGCCTAACATTCTATTCTTTTGAGCTAGCCAAAGCTTGATCCCTAGAATAAAGTTAGCTTTACCCAAGTCCTTCACATCAAATTGGCTTGACAACCAAATCTTTATTAATGACATTACACCTACATTATTTCCAATGAGTAGAATATCATCAACATAAAGTACAAGGAACATTACCACTTTATCTCGATGTCTTTTGTACACACATGGTTCATCTAGATTTTATTCAAAACCAAATGACTTGAGTGCTTGATCAAATTTAATGTTCCATGATCTAGATGCTTGCTTAAGTCCATAAATGGACATTTTCAATTTGCATACCATATGCTCTTAGTTCTTTGCTATGAAACCTTCCGGTTGCATCATATATATTTCTTCTTCAAGATTGCCATTTAAAAATGCAGTCTTGACATCCATTTGCCAAATCTCATAATCATACTGAGTAGCAGTGGATAAGATAGTTCTGATAGATTTAAGCATTGCTACTGGTGAAAAGGTTTCCTCATAGTCAATACCTTCTTTTTGTGTATACCCTTTCGCCACTAGCCTTACTTTAAAGGTTTCAACCTTTCCATCTATCCCTCCCTTCCTCATAGTCAAGACTTTATTATACATTCAACCCCTTCATTAAAATATTCATAATAATACAAAGTCATGAATGTTGACTGCCACTTTGAAGATCACTACATCTTAATCCTTGAGTACCCGATTTAATCCTTTAAGTTATTCATCATATATTTATGAAATCCAATTTCATAAATATATACTTTAGCAACTTCTTACTAAAGTAGTTAGGCCTAACATTCTGAATAACCAAACCCATTATACTTATCTCAAGGGAATATTTTATATCTTCGTTAAGAGATTATGAATTTCATTTTGAGAATATATGTTCCCTCAACATTAAATGTGGCTGCCCAACATATCGAGGTTTTGATTGTGACTTTAGATCTCACTCCTGATATATCAAAGCAACCTACACTTCATGATCACGTTCATTATTTTCTCAGGATTAAGAGTTGATGTAAATAGAAGTTGTGAGATTTATTATTCATTTGACAGTCATTGGTAGAATAATAAATCTCACAGTGTTCCAGTTCAGTATGTCTTAAAACTTAAAACATATCAACTAGAAGTCTCCACTTCTATGATCAAGACAAATCATCTTAGTTGATATGTTATAGTCTTCGTAGATGAAACACCTAATTTCATCACCGGCTACGAACTAAAATTCTGAGTTTACAAAGAACTTGTGATTTATGTTTTCTGTGACTAAATCACATTAATCACATACTATGCATCTTATGGACTATATTATAATGTCCAAATATTCATGTTACCATTATTTTAGATAATATATAAACAACTTTATTAATCACAACATAATGTCATTAGGGATGACAATTGTGACCCGACCCATGGGTACCTGGCCCGACCTGACCCTAATGGGCTGAGTTTTACCCGACCCGATAAATAGTAAGGTCGGGTCTGAGTTTTAAAAATAAAACCCAAAATGGGTCTGGGTCGGGTTTGGGTTTTGTAATACCCAGCCCGAACTCGAACCCGTATGCGACCAACTTAGTTTAGCGTAAATTACCAAAAAACCTAACTATATATATTACCTTATATCAAACCTTAACCCTCATTCTCATTCTAACCCTTTCACTCCAATAGCTGCCCCTCTCACGCCTCACTGTTACTTAGTTTCCAGTTTCCACTCTCACTCTAAAGTCTTAACTCAAGCGATCAAGCCCCATGCAGCGCTCCCTCAAGTGATCAAGCCCCACGTAACTGACGTAAGCCCTTCCTCAAGTGACCAAGAAAATCCTCGCACAAGCCCAGCCACAATCAAACATTAAGCACTTCGCTGACAAGTTGAAACTTTCAACAATCATGAAAATCTCCACAACCACCATGAGCAACCCCTCACCCGTTACAGACCCACAACTGGTTGTGTTTGGGTTTTTTTTTTTTTTTTTTTTTTTTTGGTGTTTTGTGTTTTGTGGGTGGGATTTTCAGATTTACTAATTTTATTTCTGGGTTTGCAAAATTTATGGGATTTGTTGGATTTTTTTTGTACAGATTGATTTGTTAGATCTTGGCATCATTTGGATGGCAAGAAAATTGCCAAGAAAATGCTGTGATTATTTTGGGTTTGTATTGATTTCTTTGTTTGTGGTTTTGGACCAAGGTTTGTGATTTTAAGCTAGGGCTCGCGGGCTCCAGTAGGGTGGGTTTGGGTGCAACAATACAAACCTGTTTATTAAACGGGCCGGTTCGGGTAACGGGTATAGACCTGTGGGTCGGGTTCGGCTATAAAAAAACCCGCCTCGAACCGACCCGTTGCCATTCCTAAATGTTATGCATAGCATCATACAATAGGATTTAAAGGGCACATACCCTAACACCCTCTTGGCTGATGAACATTTGGGGCATACCGTTGGCACTGGTCACACTTCTTAACAAACTCTTAGGTGGACTTCTGCATGCTGGGCCACCAGTACCCTTAGGTAAGAGCTCGATGTGATAAAGACCTTCCCCTTGTGTGATTGCCATAGACTTCTTCATGAAGTTCTTCTAGCAAAGCTTCTACTGCCTCAAGGTGTATGCATAACAAGTATGAACCCGAATAGGAGTGCTTGAACAATTTTTGTTCCTTAGAGAGCCAGTATCATGGGGTCTTCCTTTGAATCTTCTTGGTTTCTACTCTGCCTTCAGGAAGTGTTCCATTTTTTATGAATGACACCACTAGGTTAGGGATGACCATTTTGCCCCACCCGCTTGACCTGCCCCACCCCGCTTCACTCCACATGGGTTTTCCCGCCCCGTAAAGGTGATGGGGCGGGGATGGGGTGAGATTTTAGTCTCGCATCATGGGGCAGGATGGGGATGAGTTTAAACTTTCTAGACCCAACCCACCTCATCCCCGCCCCGCATTGATAAGGGCTAAATTGTAAATTTTATATACCTTAAAACCCTACTATTTAAACAAACATATCATCTGCTTATTTTATTCAACCCAACAAGTCTTTCTACCCTTTTTTTTTTTTTTTTTTCTAGCAAGGTTGGAAATAAGGTATCAATTTTAACATTTTCTTTTGTCTTTATTATAAACAAATTTATATACTATTGAATCAATGATTTTGTATTATGAGATTTTCTTTTTGTTGCTGTGATATTGTTTTGTTAAATACTTTAATAATATTATTCAATTTTTGCTAAAAATTAGTTTGATTTGATGGGATAAATTTATTTTGAATTTCAAGTATATTTTTATTAACGAAATAGGTTTTATTAAAAACAATTGTAATAGTTGTAGGCAAATTAACAAGAAGTGGAGTTCGATGGGGGTGGGGCGGGGCTTCGTGGGGCCCCAAGGGGCGACGATGGGGCAAGAAAATTTTCCCTGTCATGTAAGGTGGGGTGGGGATAGGGTAAGACAAAACTATGCGGGGCGGGGGTGAAGACCCCATCCTTTGGACCCACCCAACCCTGCCGCATTGCCATCCCTACACTGGGTCTATCTAGCTTGATCCAACATACATTGCACTTATTGGTATGGGAATCTTGTTGTCATGACTCGGGGATGACAGGCAATCTACTATTATGATCCTCGACAAATTTTCTCCAATGGAGGTGGCCATGGTTGCAAGCGAATCAGCATGAGTATTTTTGCTCCTAGATACTTGGCTTATGGTGAAGGTTCCAAAGCTTACAGCTACTTTACCCGACCCAAATACCACTGCATTCTTTGATCTTTGGCTTCAAATTCCCTTCAGACTTGTCCCACGACCAACATCAAATCATAGAAGACTTTAATGGATTCCCCCCATGAGTTTTTTGATAGAGTCTAGGCCGGTGATGAGGGCTTTGTACTTTGCTTCATTGTTTATGGCTTGTTTGTGGCCGAGAAGTCCAATCTCAAGGATTTCTCAATGGTGATGTGTTCTAAGGAGATCATGACTACCCTAATTCTCGAGTCCCTATGATTAGTGGCCCCATCCACGTACAACTCTCATTGTGGCAGAGGGGACATTGCAACAGCTATCATTCCTCTGGTTGGCCTACCATGCTTCTTATTGTCTCCTTTCACTACCCCTTCAGTGAATTCGACCACTAGGTTGGCCAAAACTTTCCCCTTTATGGCTGTCTGAGGAGATATTTGATGTCAAAATTCCCCAATATGGTCCCCCACTTTGCCACTCTCCCAGTGAAATCTAACTTTAAGAGCAAATCTTGTAAGAGAAGTTGGGTGAAGATGACAACTGTATGGGCCTAGAAATAATGGAGAAGCTTCTTCATGGCATGTTTGATGGTCAAGATGGTTTTCTTTATAGGGAGGTAACGAGTTTTTACTTCCTAAAAGGACTTGCTCACATAATAGTCAAGTTTTTGCACCCCCCTTCTGTTCAAATCAGAACTAGGTTAACTGTATGGGCTGTAACCGCTACATAGGCATACAAGATCTCTTTTTTTTAGGTCTAGATAAGATTGAAGGATGGGCCAAGTATTTTTTTAATTCCTTAAAAGCCCTATCACATTCCTCAGTCCACGCAAAATCCTTCCATTTGTGAAGCAGCTGGAAGAACGGCCTACATTGGTCAGCCGACCGAGATATAAATCTCTTTTGAAGGTCTAGATAAGATTGAAGGATGGGCCAAGTATTTCTTTAATTCCTCAAAAGCCCTATCACATTCCTCAGTCCACGCAAAATCCTTCCATTTGTGAAGCAGCTGGAAGAACGGCTTACATTGGTCAGCCGACCAAGATATAAATCTCTTTTGAAGTGGCTGTCATTCCGTTTAGGCGATGTACCTCTTTCGGGTTCCGAGGTGGGTGCAAACTTGGAATGGCTTTGATTTGATTAGGGTTAACCTCTATTCCTTGGTGGGTGATCATATATTCCAAGAATTTTTCAAATCCTACTCCGAAGGAACATTTAGAAGCATTCAAGTGCAACTTGTATTTCCTTAGGACTGAGAAGACTTCATCCAAATCTCCTAAGTGCTCAGATACTTCTTTGCTCTTCACCACCATATCATCTATGTAGGCCTCCACATTTTTATCTAACGAAGCTTTGAACATTCTTGTCACCATCCTTTGGTAGGTGGACCTAGCATTCTTCAAGCCAATTGGCATTACTTGGTAATGGTAGTTCCCGGTTGGTGTAAGGAAAATTGTTTTTTCCTAGTCGGGCAACGCTACTGAGATCTGATGATAACCCTGGAAAGCGTCTAGGAAGGTCATCCGAGGATGACTAAAGGTCGCGTTGATGAGCTAATCTATCCTTGGAACCAAAAAGGGATATTTGAGGCAGGCCTTATTAAGGTCGGTAAAGACCACACACACTCTACATTTGCCTATTTTCTTCTTGACCACAACATTATATGCCAACCATTCAGGATAAAAGACTTCTTTGATAGCTCCTGCCCTTTTCAACTAATTAACTTCTTCTTTTACTGCATCCGTGTGCTCCTTAGAGGAACGCTGAGATTGTTGCTTCCTCGATATTGTGCTAGGTTCACATTAAGGTGGTGGCATATAAAATCTGGGTCGACCACTAAGACTTCATACATACTCCCTGTAAAAACATCCATGTTATTCATTAGGAAGGCCAACAGCTGAACCTTTTCGGCTAATGGTAGTTGTGTCCCTACTTGGAAATATTTCTCCTCGTCTGCCTCGATGACCACTTTCTCCAATTCTTCACACTGTATACTAGCTCCTTTCGTCTCATTTAGAGCCTCATTCTCACTAGTTGCTAATTGTTATGTAGTGAGGCTTGGGTCTAGATGACCGATCTGCAACGCCTGATGCCTCATGACTACCATGCATTGCCTTGCGACTATTTAATATCCCAATAACTCCCCAACGTGCCCCTCGGTTGGGTACTTTACTTTCACATGCAGGGTGGAGGATATGACCCCTATTGTATAGAGCCAAGGCCTTCCTAGAATAGTAGTGTAAGGGGAATAGACATCTACAACAATGAAGTCCACTTCAACTACCTCTTTTCCTGTCTGCACTAGCAACTTGATCATCCGAGTAACTGTCTTTCCATCAAATCCAACTAAGGTGATATTATACTTACTGAGATCCTCAGGCTTCCATCCTAGCCCCTTATATAAATCTGGATACATAATCACAGCTCCACTTCCTAGATCTACCATCACTCTTTTTGCGTTGAATCCTCTAATTCGGAACGTAACCGTGAAAGCGTCATCATGGGGCTGAAAAGTGCCCACCTTATCTGCCTCGGAAAAGCCCAAGATTGGCTTTTACTCTGTTTGGACTCCTTGCACTCTTTTTTAGCTGTTGACTATGGAGAATTTGTCATTAACCCAAACGAGCTACCAACCTCCCTTCTTGGAGCAGCAAAAATTACGTTGATGGTCCCCAAGGGTGGGTATGGTGCCAAATCCCTTTGGAGACTGGACCTTGATTGCTCTCCTCGCCCAGATGGTTGGTGCATGTATTGCTTCAACTTTTTAGCTTTGATCAACTGATCCAAAAAATCACACAATGTCCTACAATCTTTGGTCGAATGACCTCAGTTTTGATGATACTGGCAATATAGGCTTTGGTTTCGCTTGGTGGGATCCCCCCCCATCTTGTTTGTCTACTTGAAATACTGCTTGTTTTTTATCTTTTCCAGCACCTAGTACCCGGGCTCCTTGAATACAGAATTCACTGCTTGTGTATAATTCTGGGGTGCTTGATTGAAGAACTCCCTCCTCAGCCTGTTTGGGCTGAAACGATCAGGCTAAAGGTCCCTTCGCTCAAGCCTGAAGACCTTCGCCTCTCTTTTACCCTAAGATTGGTCATCTTCCACCCTCTTATGCTCCTCAATTCAGTCCATTAATTGGTGCATGTCGCAGGCTAGCTTCATGGTAGGGGAATTTTTTAGGTCAAAATTCATGGGGAGCCCCACTTTGAAGGTTTGGACCACCACGTCATTGAAATCTCCATTGACCTCATTGAAGAGTTCCCAGTACCTGTCTGAGTAGGTTTTCAAGGATTCCCCCCCCCCCCCTTTATTGCCATAGAAAGTAGGTTGGGGACCCTGCTGCAGGTAACAAATTTGGCACCAAAAGCCCCCATTAACTCTTCATATGACCTTATGGACCTTTCCTCCAACCCATCAAACCATCTCATGGCTGTGGAGCTGAGGCTAGAAGGGAAGACCTTGCACATGAGGGCCTCGTTTTTGGAGTGAATGGCCATCCTCTGATTAGAATGACTTATGTGCTCCACTGGGTTTGTTTTTCTATTATAAATGGTGAAGGTTGGCTATGTAAAACGGTGGGGCAACTCAGCATCCCCAATATAGCGAGAGAAGAGGGACTGAGAAATCTAATGCAGGGCCCTACTCATAGCATCACCCCCCAAGTTTCCCAAGGGTGGTGCTCTATGTCTTCTATGAGATTGCCTCTCTTCCCCCACTGAATGAGAGGGTGTTGCATGAACCTCATTTTGTGGGCTCCTCTTTCTCCATCTATAGCTCTGCTCATCTACGGAGTTGGAGCTTGGGCTTGGTGAACGGCTCTTGGATTCCCTTATGTGCATTCTTTAACGAAGTCGTTGCTGCAGGTGACAAACCTCTGCTGTAAGATCATGCATCTCTTTGTCTCTTGGAATGTGGCTTGAGGACACAGAGCAACTGCGACTTATATGATTTGAATAAACAGGTGTAGCCCTTAGGTTGGGAGATTGAGCAAGAGTTTGATCCCTTCTACATTCAGGGTTCACAAACTTATGCCTATGCCTGGACCCTACTGACTCTTGTCTTTCACTTTAAGCCATAGCTCCACTTCTCCTTGAGTTTGCCATTTTTAAATCACTCAAGACTATAAGTAAGGATTTAAGGTGACCTTCCCACAGATAGCGCCAATTGTAGGGGGCATAACCAGCGATCAAGCCTAATCAAAAGAGGAATAGGTTGAAAAGCATGCTTGATGCAATTAATTTGTAGATGTGGGTTATCAGGGCCAACCCTTCAAGCCTCAGTAGCTTTACTTGGTGATTTAAAGAAAGAAAAAAAAGGCTAAGACAGCAGTTTAAGTGAAAAATAAGAGAAAGAAAAACAAAGTTTCTTATTCAGGTTCTTCCTCAGGCTATTCGAGGGGCAATGGTTCTTTGAACTATATGCAACTTGGTTATACAATTCTTAATTCCTTTCCCTTTTCTTCTCCCTTTCTTTTTCTGATCCCAATTCTAGGAAGATCTTCCTTACTATGTATAGCTACTGTGATTGCATCCTAGCCTTCTACTTGGATGGTTGTTGATCCTTCCTTGGATACTTGTCCCATCGTTGCTGTGCTGGTGGTGATAGAGTAGGATGCAGGCTGTGGCAACACTGTTTAGGGGTTATTCTATCATTAATGCGATAGGTTGAGTTGGTATAGTGCATTAAATGTGGAGGTAATGGGTCCTTTATCTGGAAGCTTCCTCCTTTCATTGCTTGCACATCTCTACTTCCTTCCTCGAACTTCAGTCCTATGGCCTTGGTGGTTTGTCTAAAGTCTCCCAAGGGGTGTATGCTCTTCAAGCTCCTTGGGTAGGTTGCCTTCCTCGGTTTCACTATCTGGATTATCCTTATTATGCTAGGTTTGAGCTGATGAATAGTTGGGCCCAATTACTCCTCAACTTGAGCCTATTTGATAATCTTCCTTCTTCAAGATTCCCATTCCCACAACACCAATTTGTATTTTTATCCCGTGGTAATATGGCGCGCGCACACACACACACACACACACACACACACACACACACACACACACACTCTCTCTCTCTCTCTCTCTCTCTCTCTCTCTCTCTCTCTCTCTCTCTCTCTATCTCTCCCCCTCTCTCTCTCTATTTATTTGATTAAAACCGTGATAGTAGAGGGAAAGATGATCATTAGGTGTTCTTTGATTGCGGTGATGCGATACTTTCTCTTCTCTTACATTCTAGGTGAATCTCTCTCCATTTGATTTAAACCATGATAGTAGAGGGAAAGATGATCATTAGGTGTTCTTCGATTACGGTGATGCGATACTTTCTCTTCTTTTACATTTTTGGTGGATCCTACTAATTAAATCCATGTAAGAATTTACCATAATTCATGAACGTGAGAGGAGGGAGCACATTGTCCCTGTACTCCAATGTACCTAATAATTTCAAAAACCATCAATAGTTTTAGAAGAATTGTGAATATATAATTATTACTTTTATTTTTCAATATAACATGAATAATAAAACCATAAAAATAAACATAACTATAAACACGATAACTTTCCAATCACCTTTCATTAGTGTTTGAGCACGCTCCAAAATTAACCCTCTTTGAAAGTGCCATTTTCCATATATTTTTATTTTGAGCCCGCAGATAGATTTGTCATTATTTAAATATAAGAATTAAAAAAAAAATATATGAAAATTATTATGTCAACATTTAAATTTAATAGGCTGATTATTCTTCTTCCTCCTTTGTTTATAACATACAAATCAAATTTTGACTATATATTTATCTATCTCAACTTTCTCAGCGCCACTATAGATATGCCTATAGTAGCGTTTATAGAAAACGCCACTATAGGGTGCCTATAGTGGTGTTTTTTACAAACGCCACTAAAAAAACGCCACTATAGGTCTAGTTTTTTGTAGTGAAACTAACCATTCTTTCCTTATCCTTATCATCGTGGGATTACATAAAATCAATTTTGCAATGTTGCTTTGGGTTTAGTTGATGCACTGTTGTAAAATGATAATTATGATTATATTTAAAAATAGTCCAACATAGATTTTGTTATATTTTTCCTTTTTATTATTAATTTCATTGATTCTTATTTCAATGTAGTCATAGAAGTAAAAAATTCAAATGTTTTCTTGTGTGTTCACACACGAATACCTAAATTACATATGTTTTGATGCATTTAAAAACCCAATCCTCCCCCTTTTAGTGTATTGCAATTACTATGCACTTATGTGTGATCTATTTGTTCAAAGTGATAGCTATATGCTTTTATTAATATTAATATTTTTATATTATAAACTTATGAATTGACCATCTCTCTCACATATATATTTAAATCAATTACATATTAAAAAAAGGAATAAAAGGTATAAAAGGTATAAACAATAATAAATTCACTAATTGACATAATAATTTTTCATATATATTTATATTTGAATTTAAAAAAATAACATATTATGTTAATGCTTATGTATATTCTAAATTTTATTATTATTTTTGTGGTGTTTCAGGTTAATTTAATATTATGAGTGTATGTTGTTTGAGTGTATCTTGAGTCCCACATTGCTATATAGTTAGGTAATCTAGACTAATTTTTAAAATTATATGACATATATATATATATATATATATATAAGTCGAAGCGTAGCAATTAATTAAGCTACTCTCTCATTGTGCTACATCATCCACCTATTTCCAATCCTCTATTTCTTATTTTTAACTCTTCAACTTCTTATTAATTTCCCAATTTATTGTTACACTTTCTTCAACCTTTCTCCCTCCTAGTTACCTTTTCATCTTCCCACTACTTTCTACCTTAATGTCACTTTTCCTTTATCCTTTTATTTTGGCTCTTCTATAAATTTGTCATTCTCTCTCTCATTCTATGCATTGTTTTCTCACGCAAAGAAGTTATATATATATATATATATATCTTAATTTTTTTTCATTTTTTTGGTGGATTTTTTTTTCTTCCGTCTCTACTTCAGGTTGATGGATTGTTCTATTTTTTAGAAGTTTAGTTTGACTTGTTTTGTTATCCTATCTATAATATAATATAAAATTTAAATCCCTCATACTAATAAATAAACAAAATGGTGACATGTGTGTCAATAATGTTATGCATTTGCGAAATACTGATACAACCAAGAATGTTATAAGGCTAAATAAAAAAAAAAAAAAAAAAAAGCCTCAGAGCACGAGTAGAGCGCGTGCGATGAGGCTAGTATTCTATAAATATCATCCATTTTGTACTATATTGCTTCTAATGTAATTGTTAATTTATTAAATTTTGAAATCTTGACATAATAAGAATTAGAATTAGAGAAGTCAAACTAAATAGCTCTAAACTTAAAACATATAAAATAATATGTAACCATTATTTGGGAAATTACACCTGCACTTGCAAAAATGGAATAAAAAAATTAAAATCACCCACTAATCAAAATTTAGTGCATTCAAATCTATTATAGATTTGTCTAGAGTACACCAATCTAAACACCAAAATTAATATATATATATATATATATATATATATTGAAATTAATCTGAAAATATTATCAACCATTCTTAACCAATAAAATAAATCAATCAATTTTGACCACAAAATCGTGAAATCTATATATGAAGATACCAATATGTGAAAAAGACAAAAAAAAAAAAAAAAATCAAAAATGGAGATTAGAAAGAGAGAGCATATTTAAATCTGAAAATATGAAGAGGGAGAGGAAAAATATATATTCTCCTATAAAGAGAGGGTGAGGAAGGAAAAAGGCTGAAGGGAAAAAAGTAAGGGTGTCAATTCGTGTCGCGTGTTGGGTTCATGTTGTGTTAACTCATGAGTATCCGATTATATGGGTCAACACTAACCTGATATGTTTATTAAACGGGTCAAAATTCCTCAACTCTAATACAACTCATTTATTAAACGGGTCAGTCATGTTGACTTGTTTATTAGATTTTATCAAAATGAAAAAAAATATTAATGAAAAAACAAGCAAATAAATATTTTTAATATAAAATTCAAAACTAATGACTAACTACATCACAAATAATCTAGTTTGGTATGGACAGCTTCGAAGTGGAGCGCTTGCCAGAATATAAGACCCACAAACTTCAAGGAGCTTTTATCTTGGATACTCAACAACCATGGCAGTCCGGAGCTTTTTGCGATGACGAAGTGGGGCATATGGCACCAGAGAAATCAGGCTCGGCTTCATAGACCTTTCTGTTCATCGGACTTGATCACAGCCCAGGCGAAGGAGAGACTTGATGAGTTTATGGCCCCAATTCCTCCTCAACCCCCAGCGTTGCCATGACCAAGGACGAAGTGGAAGCCTCCTGATGTAATTGGTTTCAAAATAAATTTTGACCGCGTGATCTTCAGACAGGAAAACAAGAGCAGGATAGGGGTGGTAATCTGGGATAACTCAGGGGCTGTTATTGCATCTTTCGCTCAACTCACTGCACCAGCTTTTCAACCAATAGAGATAGAAGCAATTGCAGCTGCACGGGCTCTGGAGTTTGGACAGGAAATTGGCATCACAGAAGCAGTACTTGAAGGCGATTCTGAACTTATAATTAACTCACTCAAAGCAGGGGGTCAATCTATAGCTTCAGTGGAGCCACTACTGCAGGATGCCATTGTTTTTTCAAACTGTTATTCAAAATTGCTATACTCTCATTGTAGAAGAGAAGGCAATAGATTAGCACATAGTTTAGCAAGATACTCTATCGATGTATCTAACTATGTAATCTGGATGGAGGAAGTCCCTACTCCATTATTTACTGTTGTTCATCAAGATGTACCCAACATGGCAAACCAATTTCAATAAAGTAGCAAGTTGTTTTTCTCCAAAAAAAAAAAAAAAAAAAAAATCACAAATAATCATTCAAAACTCATATCTCAATATTACAAATAATCAATCACAATATGTCAAAGAAAATAAACCACAAACAACTAATAAGTTTATATACTTGGGGTTTCAAGGGTATATTAGTAAAATGTCATTTAATTAAATAGGTCAAACGGGTTCCATATGTTGAACACTAACCTAACCCGTTCAGTAAATGGGTTAGTCGTGTCAACCTGAATATGACACAAACCCATTAAGACTCAACTCATAACCTGCTAATTTTGTGTTGTGTCGTGTCCAATTTGGCCACCCCTAGAAAAAAGTATGACACATCTAGGAAAATAAAATAAATATAATTGAAACAAAAAAATAATAATGATGTAATATAATAATAATAAAAACAAATCATATTAATACCCTTGCGAGTTGTGACAAAAAAAGAGTTTCCAAAAAGTGTGATACATTTAATTGTGGTCCAAAATTATTATTTTTAAAAATTCAAAAAGAAACCTGCCATATATAGTTCTGGCTATATATATTAAAAGCAAGTGACAACAAAAAATGGAAAAAAAAAAAAAAGACTTATGACTTTCTTTATTGTGATAGACTTAATCGTCGGGAAAATTAATTGTTTTGTTTTGTGTTCTCTTATTTTGAAATATGATGTGGCAAAAAACAAAAATGTCTAATCTTTTGTTTATATATATATATATCATATTTCAAGTATGTGTAAAACTTCTACCTTTTCAGTAAAAAAAAAAAGTATGTGTAAAACTATGCTTTAAAGCAAAAATATTATAATTAGATTTAATTATAATGGTTATAGGAGAGGTGAAAAAAAAAATTGACTTTTGGGATTCTTTCTCAATTGTGATGCATTTAATTATACATTCAAACACTTATTTATTAAGGAGATGAGAGAAATTTATTGTCCACATAATAGGTTCTTTTTTTTTAAAAGATAAATAATAGGTTCTAATAGGAAACAATTGTCATTGTCTTTAAAAAGGTTCAAGAGCAGACATTTTCTTTATAAGAGAGGTTCTTTTAAGAATAATTTTATTGGAGTAATTTAAGGAGACCTATTTATTATATATAAAATGATATTGTACATAATTAGATATTTAGATATTATATTTAAATGGTTTTGTTATGACATATGTGAATCATGTTAGGAACATCTGCAAATGTAGAATTGGTTAATCATTTGACAAAACGTACTTTACTTGTAATTGGGTAGATCTAGGATGTGTTTAATACTTCAAGGAATAAGGTTTCAAGTTCAAGTGTTAAAACCATGTAAGTTTGTCCAAGAATCAAGTGAAGAAGTGTTGGATTTTAAAGCTCGACAGCTAGTATCTATCGAGGTTTAAAAAGCTGTTTAAGCTCGATGCTTGATAACTGCTCGATAGATAGGGTATCTGTCGAGGTTTATGAAATTCAGTCTTTCAGATCTGATTTCACTCCAATCCGTAAATAGATGTTTGGGTTCTCTTTTCTCACAACCCTAAACATATATAAGAATTGTTTTAAGAGCCGTCACAGTTGATGCAACTCAATGCAAAAGTTTTTTACAAGCATATTATGAATCGGAGACATATGCCTTAGTTCATCTTTCTCTTCAAGAAGCTGCTGTGTTTGTACACCGTAGAGTTTTGTAACCAAGGAGCTTCATGATATTCATCGTGTGATGAACTGAAGAACTTTGTAACCAACATCCTTCTCAAGTTGGTGAGTAAGCTGCGTACTAGGATCCGCGCATCGAATTGGTTAGTCACATACTGGGAGCCGTGCATTGAAAGGAGAGGTTGTCACTACTGAACAAGTTCAATTGAGTATTGGGGTAAGGGTTCAACTGTAAGTTGGTATAAAGTACTGGGATTCCTTTACTTGTAACCACTTGATGTGATAATAGTGAATTCTTGGGAGTGGTGACTTTAAAATCACCCGATGGGGTTTTACCGTGTAGGTTTTCTCCATTCATAAAAAAATCACTGTGTCAATTTATTTTCCGCTGCATATTTACTTAGTTGGTGATTTGTTTGTGCTACCACGCATATTGTATGCTAATTGAATTAATTAATTAACTTGGCTAATTAATTGGTTAATTCATCACAAGTGGTCAATACATTTTTGGCCTTTCAGGTTTCTCAAAAAGGATAAATTGCAAATTGTTCTCCTAAAATTTGGGAGTGTTTGGATTTTACGAAAAATTATTAGGTCCACCAAGAGTACTGTTGACATGGTTCTCCCTGACCTCCCAACCAATAAAATACTGTTATTTATGCAAATGTGACATCATCTAGTAATTTTTATTTTTTATTCCTTATGCTGATTAGGAAGCTCACACATACATTTGTATAGATGACATCATCTCATTAGTCAGTGAGGACCACATTAGTAGTCCTCTCGGTGTAAATAATAATTTCTCGGATTTTACACCCTGAAATTTAAGAATTTGGATCTTCCTCCCTAAAGTTTGAGAGTATTTGGATTTTACATCCTAACATTTCAGAATTTGGATTTTACCTCCTAAATTTTAGGGGTGTTTCGATTTTATTCCATTAAATTTGGGGATGTTTAGATATTACACCTTAAAGTTTTAGAATTTGAGGGTGAAAAATCTAAACACCCCCAGACTTTAGGAATATAATTTGCTATTTACCCCTAAAAAATAGATATTATATTAAACTTAACACTTTTTTTTTTGCTAGCCCACCATTTTAGAAGGTGGTTTTTTTTTTTTTTTTTTTTTTTTTTTTTTTTTTTTAAATCTTTTAGTTAGTATATATAATTAACGGGAAAGACTTAGGTATAGTATTTAAGTGCTATTTCTTAGATTTCCCTCTTAAAATTCTGCCATGTGAATTTTTTCTCATAGAATAGAAGTGTATTTTTTAGTTAAGTAGCCATAGGGCTAAATCTTAAGTAGAGAGGCTAAGGAACAGCACCTAAAATACTATACCTAAGTTTTGTCCCTAATTAAATAATTGTAAAATGATTTTTTTTTTTTTTAAGATTGTATGCTGCAATTTTTTTTTTAAAAGATAATTAGATATAAATTTTAAACTTAAACATTTATATTTTGGCTGGCCAGCATTTTATAAAGTTTTTTTTTTAATTACTATATATACTTTTTTTAAAGACAAATTCATATATATATATATATATATATATATATATATATATATAATTAGATAATTATAAAACGTTTATTTAAAAAAATGGTTTTAGCTGGCCCACTATTTTATGAGGTGGTATACAATTTGATAACTAAAAAAAAAAAAATTTAATGATTGTATGCAACATTTTTTTCAACAATAATTAGATATAAAATTTAAATTTTAACATTTATTTTTTTGGCGCCCAAAACTTTTAGAAAATAGTTTTTTTTTTTTTTTTTGAAAATGTATTTTAAAGATTTTATGCAACGTTTATAGGGGCTTTAAATGTAAGTGATTGTTTTTTATTTCATAATTATATTCTTCGTTGTCAAATGGTCAAATGTGATTAGTAAATAGCAAAATAAAAAATATATATCAGTAATATATATATATATATATATGTAACACAACATGTGTCATCACCTTTAAGAGTATTAAATACAAAATATTTGTAACTTACAATTAATTTTGGGATTAAATGTATCAACATATGTCAAATGTGTTATGTTATGGACAAATTGTTATTAGCCATGTGACACTATTTTTCCATATCAATCTACATAAATAGAAGTTTGCACCACTAGTCATCGTTGTGTGCATCCATCAGTTGTGGGATCCAACTTTTATAATAAACTAGTCGCAAACCCGCACACTGCGCGGAATAATTTTGACATCGTATTATTTTTTGTTAAGTAAAGAATGAGAATAATAGTTGAGACTTATGAGTAATAGTCTCAAACTCATCTCACAATAATGTCATTACATTGTAATATATATAATATATTTTATGTAAGTAAAGAAGTCAATATCTTGATTTTGTGTGTGTGTGTGTGTGTATACTGTTCTCGAACCCCCCATTACTTGATCGGTACAATCTTGGGGGGTTTGACTTTTGTGGGCCTAGTCCATAGATCGGTTGTAGGCCCAAGGCCAAGGCCCACGTAAGTCAAGTACAATATATATATATATATATATATATATTTATTTATTGGTAAGGAAACATGTTGCATTTTACTTTCAATTATTATATACGACAAAATATTTTGTAATATGTTATAATAGAGTGAGATATAAATCAAAACACAACACAATATTTTGCAAATGAATCTTGATGGTCTCATATGAAAGCTAACATTATTTTGCATTTTTGGAGAAGTTAATGAGCAATTTCTCCAAACTTTGTTTCCACTTTGTCACATAAGAACTACTAAACTAAATTATAATAGTTTCTATTTTGATAATCACTAAACTCATATATGAGGACCAACTATTAAAATTTTCTCCCCAAAACATATGCTAATTTCTATTTTTCATTTCCATAAATTTTAAAAAATGTGAAAAATTAAGGAAGCTAAATGTGTAGTTGATCTTAGTCAATCAATAAATAACATAATTGGGGTAGGGGAAAGCAAACGTATTCACGATATATATTAATACTCTTATTTTTGTATATATTAATACTCTTGTTTTCTAAAATATTCATGTAGCAACTATATTTTGTTTGATCTCTCTCAGGTCTTCAACTTTAGCCTAACTCACAACATATAAACCAAGGATCATGAAAAAAGAACCTAGCAAGATGAAGCCAAACACAATTTCTAAATTTTAACAAATAGAAGATCAAGATTATAGAGAAATTAAAATGAGAGAGAGAGAGAGAGAGAGAGAGAGAGAGAGAGGTAGCGTTGATAGTAGATATCAAAAACAAACATGTAGTGATAATTAAAAAATTTCCATCACAAATACTATACTTATTGGTTTAAAGAGAGATTAAAAGAGAAATATATAAATATTAAAAAAATATGTAAGGGAAGGGAAAAATGTATATACAATACATAAGTGTTGAGGGAGGGGAAAGGTTGGGGAAGAGGAAGAGACTTTGTATGTTTTGGTAATTGAAAAATGTATTTATAACTGGTAAGTTGCATAGTTAATGTGATGATGATGATTGTAACACCCCAAACCCATACCAAGGATATAGATACATGACTTGTCATATAAATACAAAGATTTAAAATAACGGAACAGAGCGTTTAAATATCCATCAAACTGAAATTTTAACAATAAAGTCTTTAAATACAATCTCAAAGAGTTTCACAATTGCCAAACTCAATATCCTAAGAAAACATAATAAAACAGTCCATCAACTAACATAGCTCTGTTAGGACATATGTGAATCATGTTAGGAACATATGTCAACATTTTATGTAATTGGCTAATCCTTTGACAAAACGTATTATCGAGGTTTATGAAACTCAGTTTTTCAGAGCTGTTTTTCATCCAATCCATGAGTGTATGTTTGGGCTTTTTTTTTCTCACAACCCTAAACATATGTAAGGATTATTTTAAGGGCTGAAAAAGGTGATGCACAGTTGTACAAGAGCACAATTCCACAAGTGTGAAGAAAAGTGTGAACGGAAACTTAGTTTGCCCTAGTCCTTCTTTCTCTTGAAGAAGCTGCTGTATTTGTACACTATAAGGTTTTGTGATCAAGCAACTTCATGATCTTCATCGTGTGATGAATAGAAGAACTTTGCAGCCAACATCCTTCTCAAGTTGGTGATCAAGTTGCATACTGATTCGCGCAATTGGTTAGTCACGTATTGGGAGCCGTGCATTGAAAATGAGAGATTGTCACTACAGAACAAGTCTAATTAAGTATTGGGGTAAGGGTTCAACTGTAGGTTAATATAAGGTACTAGGATTCCTTTACTTGTACCCGCTTGTTTTGATAAGTGGATTCTTGGAAGTGGTGACATTAAAATCACCCGGTAGAGTTTTTGCCGTGTAGGTTTTCCCTATTCGAAAACAAATCACCACGTCAATTTATTTTCCACTGCATACTTAGTTTAATTGGTGATTTGTTTATGCTACCACGCATTTTGCATGTTAATTTGATTAATTAATAAACTTGGCTAATTAATCAATTAATTCATCACAAGGGGTCAATACATTCTTGGCCTATCAAGTGGTATTAGAGCAGGCACACTCTGATTAGGTTTTAATCTTTGTGTGTGATCTATTGACCCCTGTTTGTCATGGATAGAGGACAGTCTCTTATTATACCTCCTTTATTTGATGGCACTAACTATGTATTCTGGAAAGTACACATGAGAGCTTTTTTGCAGTCTTTAGATGAGAAGGTGTGGCAAGCTATAGAGATTGGCTGGACTAAGCCAACGGAAGTGCCGACCGATTGGGATGATGCTAAGATCAAGGCAGCAAACTTCAACATCAGGGCATTGAATGCTCTATTCAGTGCAATCACGAATGAGGAGTTCAAGAAGATATCCTTTAATGAAACTGCTAAGGAAGTATTGACCATTCTCCAGACAACCTATGAAGGAACCAAGGCTATCAAGGATTCAAAGTTTCAAAGGCTCACTACAAGCTTTGAAGAGATCAAGATGGAAGAGGATGAGTCATTTGATGAGTTCTATGCTAAACTCAAGCACATAGTGAACTCAGCTTTTAATCTTGGGGAAACCATTCTTAAATCCAAGATTGTGAGAAAGGTGCTCAGATCTCTACCCGAGAGATTCCATGCCAAGATCACTGCCATTGAGGAATCAAAGGACATCAACAAAATTCCTTTGACTGAATTGGTTGGAAATCTACGAACCTATGAGTTAGGTTTGATGAGGATAGGGAAATCAAGTAAGAGCAAGAGCATGGCTTTGAAAGCCAAGAGCAGTGATACTGATGATTCTTCTGATGATGAAGATTCTAAGATGAAGTCCTACATCACAGGCAATTTAAGAAGTTCATGAAGAATGCCAATGCAAAGGCTTCGACAAGGATTGTAGATAGTCGAGTTCTTCTTAGCCTAAGAGCCAAGACAAAAGGAAGAAGAATGCTAGGGATGGCGGTTAGTACACTGTTCCATCAGGACCAAAGTGCTTTGGGTGTCAAGATTTCGGTCACATGAAACAAAAGTGCCCTACTTATCTCAAGATCATCGGAAAAAGCAAGGCACTTGCTGCTACCTTAAGCGACACCGAGCCTGAGGATGACTCCAATAATGAGGATGATGGAATCCTAAATGCCTTCACTACCACCATAAATCCCATTGAAGGGATTGTTGAAGATGTGGGTGAAGAAGAGCAATTGGTGGAGTCTAAGTTTGAGAAGATGGATGAACAAGATGACATCCACACAGCCTATGCAAAGTTATACAAGGTCTCAAAAAAGCATTAGAAGTTGTATAGGTTGGCTACCAAGAAGCTTAGTGATGTGGAGCTTGAGCGAGAAGAAATCCCTACAAAGTTTTATAAAGCCAATCAAACTATTGGAGCACTGAGATTTGAGAATAATTTCTTGGCTGAGAAGACCAAGAAGCTTGAGGTAGAACTATTCCAAGTTAGAGCTCAGATTTCAATCTTTTCACCTCCCAAACTCACTTTTCTCTCTCTAAACCTTCACTCCATATGATTTTTGGCCTGTTCTTGTCTCTAATCACTTGGTATGATCTCTCTATCTCTCATTCTTCATGCATTTGATGCATTTAGATCTAGGTTTTGGGTTTTTTAAAAATTTTGGGGTTTTTCAAAATTGATGAAGGTTTTGTGCAATTTTTGGGATAAGTGTTGCTTAAATTAGTTTAAAACCTCATGCATTGCATCACACTCGCATTATAACAATGTTTCATGCATTTAGATGTGTGTTTACTTTGCTACTATGCTGTGTGCTGGTAGGTTTGGATTAGGCTGAGCCCATGATGCATTTATATTTGCATGTCACATGTTCGTGCATTCTCATGGATACATACCTTCAATTCTATATATTTTGAAATATTTGTTGTTTGGTACTTTTCTGATTGTCTCTCTCCCTTTCTCTTTTTTTCTCCCTCTTACGTTAGTTGCGACATGGCAACTAAACATAAATCTACTCTGTCTTGGAACCCTCTTCGTTCTGGGGCATCTTCTTCTTCTTCTCCATCTGACCCCACTCCCTCTCATGTCCAGTTCCATGATAAGAAGGCTAAATCGGACTTCTTGGAGAACTTTTCACGATGCGGCATTCATTTGGAATGCCAAGTTGTTCTGTCGGACTTCTCTGACACTGACCTACCCACTGTCATCCACAGTAGGGTTTGGGAGTCACTTTGTGGCGTCCCGGTCACGTGCCCTTTCGTGATCATAAATGAGTTCTACTTCAATATGCACGGATTTGATTACTCTATACCTCAGTTTTCTACTCACGTTCGTACACATCGTAGTTACTATGGAGATTGTTTTCGAGGTACTACACGTGCCTAGGGTAATGCATCCTGACTACCCTGGCTGTGCGTGTCTGAGGACAGTGTCCAAAGACCAACTCGTGTCTCTATTTTATGAGACACCATCATCATAGGGTGACCATCAAAATGCCCTTTGCTCGGCCTTTGCCAAAGGTCTAAGATTCCTAAACATGGTGATGACATTCGTTCTTCATCCGTTGTTTCACTATAAGCTCATTTTTCCTTCTGCTATCACAAGACTCCTTTGCCACTTTTTTGTCTCCTATCCTGAGTCTCCCCACTTCTCGTATATGTGTTGCCATTGACGCCATTACCGTGAAGTAGAGTTTTGCACAACTTCATTCGAGGCAGCCCTAGACATAGACGGCAGCTCCTCCGACTTCTATTGCTCCATCCACCTTCACTCCTTCTTCTTCAGTGGGTAGAGTGACACTTGAAGCCATCATGGCGCAGCTTGTGCGCATGGATGCTCACCTTGGCACTCTCAGTGATGAGTTGTGTCAGGTGAACACACGTGTCGGTTGTATCACGCGATGATAGGCTGTGTTGGGTGGTTTCACTGTCGTTTGCTCTTCATCGCCACTAGCTTCTGAGGATGAGAGTGACGATGGCTCCAGCAGTGCTGATGATGCTGAGTATGATGATGATGGATCGCCTAGTGATGATGAGATGTCTACTTGATTTACTTTCCCTTTGTCACTCATGACAAAAAGGGAGAGTAGTTTTAAGATGAGAGTAGTCATACTCATAGGGGGGTTAGTTTAGGAGATATGGGGAGTGTTCATATGTTGAGGGATGTAGTGAGGACTTGTATGTATCTTTTTCTTTTCTCCCTATTTTAGATACATTCTTCTTTGTATATTGGTCTTGTGACCCTTTTGACATACATTGTATTTATATTTGATTTATATATTTTTTGATGTATGTTATTCACCTATCTCTTCATGTGTTGTTTCTTTTCTCTCTTTATACACATATTTTTTATATTTTGTATGCAATCTTATATTTCTGTTTCACATTAAGATGCCTTGATGAGTTTCGTTTAAAGTGGTTCAGAAATACAGGTTGTCAAAGTCTTCTTGCCATAAACTCTCTTTTTTCAAAGTTTTTCAAGAATTTATATTAGGATAGATTTTATTGTATTCAAAAAGTAAGTATGAGTTGAGTGATTTATGACTTCTCTTATATGTTCATTTATTTGTTGTGGTTTTGTCACAGATTGCCAAAAGGGGGGAGATTCTTAGGACATATGTGAATCATGTTAGGAACATAAGTCAACATTTTATGTAATTGGCTAATCCTTTGACAAAACGCACTTTACTTGTAATTAGGTAGATCTAGGATATGTTTGATACTTCAAGGAACAAGGTTTCAAGTTCAAGTATTAAAGCCATGCAAGTCTGTCCAAGAATCAAGTGATAAAGTGCCAAATTTTAAAACTCGACAGCTAGCATCTATCGAGGTTTAAAAGCTGCTAAAGCCTGTGGCTTGACAGCTAGCTCGATATATGGCTATCTATTGAGGCTTATGAAACTCAGTTTTTCAGAGCTGTTTTTCATCCAATCTATGAGTGTATGTTTGGGCTTTCTTATCTCACAATCCTAAACATATATAAGGATTGTTTTAAGGGCTAAAAAAGGTGACACACAGTTGCACAAGAGCACAATTCCACAAGTGTGAAGAAAAGTGTGACCGGAAACCTAGTTTGTCCTAGTTCTTCTTTCTCTTGAAGAAGCTGCTGTGTTTGTACACTCTAAGGTTTTGTAACCAAGCAACTTCATGATCTTCATCCTGTGATGAACAGAAGAACTATGCAGCCAACATCCTTCTCAAGTTGGTGATCAAGTCGCGCACTGATCTGCGTAATTAGTTAGTCACATATTGGGAGCTGTGCATTGAAAAGGAAAGATTGTCACTACAGAACAAGTCCAATTGGGTACTGGGGTAAGGGTTCAACTGTAGGTTGTTATAAGGTACTATGATTCCTTTACTTGTAACTGCTTGTTTTGATAATAGTGGATTCTCGGGAGTGGTGACCTTAAAATCATCTGGTGGGGTTTTTGCCGTGTAGGTTTTCCCAATTTGTAAACAAATCACCGTGTCAATTTATTTTCCACTGCATACTTAGTTTAATTGGTGATTTGTTTGTGCTACCATACATTTTGCATGGTAATTTGATTAATTAATAAACTTGGCTAATTAATCAATTAATTCATCACAAGGGGTCAATACATTTTTTGCCTATCAAGCTCCAAAAGAAGTTTTCAATCTATGGCTCCAATGATTTACTACCAAAAGATATTTCACTGCACTAATCTAAAAGGGTGGAGAAGGGGGGTGAGCTAGAAGCTCAATAAGAGACTACATAATATGAGGATGTCTCTCAAAACAAAACAATAATATCATTGACAAAATATAAACTTTTCAAAACATTTACAAATAGTTTTAACAGTAATAAAATATTCTCTGTAAAACTGTCAGGAAGAAAACATTTAACTATAACACAATAATCAGTAAATAAAATATTAACCACTTTAATTGGCCAAAATACACTAAATAGGTAGAAACAATATAATATAGTAATAAACTATTTTTCCACTTACAAAGGCCAATAATAATAAAACAATAGTTTGATTTGGAAAACATTTGTTAGGGTCATATTTTCTATGTAATTGGCTAATCCTTTGATGAAACGTACTTTATTTGTAATTGGGTAGATCTAAGTTGGGTTTAATGTATCAAGAAGTATGTTGTTCAAACATATCAAGTAGTTTTATTAATGACACGAAGATTGATCCAAGAAACAAGTGAAGAAAAGCTGATTCCTTAAGTCTTGAAAAAAGCTCGACAGATACTGCTATCGAGGATTAATGGAGAAGCTCGGCATAAGCTCGATCTATCGAGATCTATGATTTCAGAATTTCCAGATCTGAAATTTGGCCCACGATGACCTTTTTTATTAGGGTTTCATTTCTCACAACCCTAGTCATATAAAATGCTTATTTTAAAAGTCATCATACAAGAAAACAGAGACCTATAACTCATATACGCCTTAGGGTTTTGTAACCAAGTACTTTTTGATCTTTATTGTTGATGAAGTGAAGAACTTTGCAGCCAACAACAATCATTTAAGTTGCTGGAGTTAGTCACGTACTGGGATCCGTACAAAGGAGTTAGTCACAGATTGGAGATATGTGCATCAAAAGAAAGAAGGCTGCTACAATATCAAGTTCAATTGGGTATTAAAGCAAAGGTTCAATTATAGGTTGGTATTTTGAGATAGGCCAGGGTAGTGGTAAGATTCCTTATAATTATAACTATTTTATTATTGACTAGTAGATTCTTGGGAGTGGTGATCTTAAATTCACCCTGTGGAGTTTTTGCCTTGCGAGAGGTTTTCCCCATTGTCAACAAATTACCGTGTCAATTTAATTTCCGCTGCATTTAGTTTATTTGGTGATTTGTTGGTGGCTTCATGATTTGCATGTAATTTGACCTAATTAATCAACTTGGGTAATTGAATTAATTAACCTGAGTCAATCTATCTTAACCCAATAATATTAGTTAAACAAAGACATAAAATGCTAAACACTCGATGGCTGATTCATATGGGAAACAATAATAATAACCTCGAAGATGCAACACCAGCTCCAAAGAGCAAATAATAACACTGGCTCCAAAAAGCAAACGATAACACTGCACCATACCACAATAATACTACTTCAGCCGAAAACCAACACTTAACCCTATGTTAGCAAAGGTTGCAGACTATCTAGCTGATCATTTGAAAATATTCTTACTTTATTACAATATTGTCAATACCAATCATATATCATATAATGAATACTTTCTCAAAAAATATAGTTTTGAGTCATTCTTAACATATACAGTTTCAAAATAACACACAAGAAATAATAAAATTCATGTATTTATAAAGCATCGACAATGGTATAAGGTTTTGAAACTTCACTTTTGCAAATATATATATATATATACACGTCTTGAGAGACGACATGTTCTGAAGTCTATTTACCTCTAGTTGCTAAACCAAGCTTCACTTCAAATGTTTGAATCAATGTCAACTAGAACCTAAATAAGGACAAGATGACTCAATAAAAATGGTTACACTAAGGTAGCAATGAAAATATAAATTTCACTCTTAAAATTCGTATCTCACAACTTATTCTGAAACTACTGCTAATTTAGTACTCAATTTCTTTATCAAGTACTCCAAAAATCAATACCTAGTAAACAATTCTAATGAGCCGAATATGCAGTTATCTATGACATTTAGAAATTTCCCAGTACCAGATTGACTTCCAAATGAGCTTATGCTTGTAGATCATATTAACACGATATATATATATATATATATATATATCCAAGGAAATTTCTACCCATAAGACATAGAAACAATACTATTGGTTACAAAGTGATTTCTACCCGAAATATATATATGGCATCCAAATAAGCTTATGCATGAACTTACGGAAGTTTTTGAAACTTGAAACAACTAGTTGCTAACCAGTGCAATGCACGGAATAGTTAAATAAAATTAAGTTAAAAATGAAGAAAAATAAATAATTTAGTCCAAAATAAAGGCTCAACTAAAAAATTGGTAAAAAATACAATTAGTTTTTAATTTCTTTGAAATTGAATCTAAAAATAGAACCGTACATATGTGAGGACAGTGAAAATGATATCAAAGACATTAAATTCACAATTACATTAAATTTTAAGAACAAAGACATTTGTTTCACAACATTATATTAAATGATTAAAGCCTTTAAAATGAGTGAGGAAGACACAAACTTTTGCAGACCAGGACCAGAGAGTAATTAGGTAGAATTGTAAAGTAACGCTTTCTTTCATATGCAAAATATCATCCAAAGTATAAAGTGTCTAATGGAACTATAGAACATGAAAATATATGCTCACTAAGATACAAATAGCTTAATTAAATTTATGACTAATCAACAATAGCATGGTGTGGAAATTGTTTACCAAAAAAAAAGGAGTATCTAACGATCAAACATATGTATCTAACAATTCTAACCATAAAGCAACTACAACAGGAGAATTTGCTTCAAAATATTAAAACAATAACTAAATTTACAAAATGCCCTTTATATATAATTGTAGTGATGGTGTTCTTTCGAGAAAAGATGAACAGATGAAAATCAATAAACTTACTATTATGTATTGAATGCTATTTTACAACTAAAATCTCATACTACTCTTAATATGATTCTTCTTAGTTTTTTTTTCCTTGAATGCTTAGGCTCTCCAAGTGCCATCAGTAGTTGGAAGAATTGGAGCTTGAGCTTCATAGCTTTGGCAATATAAAAGCTTTTGCCAAATCAAACAAATGTTAGACATGTTGGTGAGAATCTATAATTCCATTTAGTTTTGGTGAGAATTTGTATCTTCCCAAGCAGCATTGTAACAGCTGCACAATATGACTCTACACTATATCCTAAAGGATCTCTCTTGGATTGCTTCATTCTTCTATTAGGCACTACAACTAAAGCACCCCCATCATAACCTTCCTGCCTTGCAAAACTTCATAGACAAAAGCAAAATTCTAGAATTTTCATTTCCTACTTTTGCAGCCCCCAATCAGACTAACTAATAGATAATTTGAAATTGCTATCAAACATTGACCATGATACTTGATAATAAACAAAGGCTGGAAAGTAAGAGATCAACATATTTGATAATAGCAATCAACACTTACCAATTATAATTCACCAGCACTGATATCACAGGACACACAAAACTAATATGAAATTCATGACAATTGAAGATAAGCCAAAGACAACAGATACATAAACCACTACTATGAACAACAGTTTTGAACCTTCCGCACTAACCATACATTGTAGCTTTTTCCCATTTCTTATATAAATTCAGTGTGATAGGTTTGATTAGTGAAAAACACACCCGAGTACTTCCTGTTTTTCACTTCACCAAGCACCTTATTTGCATACCTCTTCCTTAAAAAGAAAAGAAAAGAAAAGAAAAGAAAAAAAAAAAAAAAACAGCATGAATAACATTCTCTACTGTGGGTTTCAATTACAAAATCTCACACATTATTTCAGCTTACTTAAGCATAACTTTTAATTTCTCACAAACCAAAAAAACACAATAAGTAAATAAAGTAAGATCTGTATTTTCTTCTTTACACGACATTCAAAGCAACCTTAAAAATGGTTTGCAGACAACTATCTGGAAAAAAAAATCCCCTAAAACTCCTTTCACATATTCTTAGAGATTAAAATTACACAGCAAAGGATCTCATCAATTGTTATGCTATTTCCAAGTAAAGCAAAATAGATTCACAACAATGGAATTTCCCACCAATGCAATTCATTTTTATTTCTAATTGAAGAGACAAAAACACAAACCATAATAAGAAATGAATGTGCTAAAAATAAAAGAAGCAACTGGTGACAAAACATGACACCATGGTTGTGGATTTGAAATACAGCATGTGACCACAAAGTGCATTGAGCACCAGAAATATTGGATTGTAATGATGTAATTGAAGAAGCTAATCACCAAATATGTTAATGCATATTAAATTAACAACATAGTAAAGAATACAGTGTGTTTGAGGGCAGATTTAACTATACATTTGAACCTAAAATTTAAATCTTTATCAGATTTAAATAAGTCTATAATCATTTCTATTAAAGATGTAGAATAATTGATTGATAGCTGCTATCATAGGCGGTCTGCCAACTGAGGAAATTGTTGCAGAAGCCAAGAAGTTTGAGTTTTTTTTTTTTTTTTTTTCAAAAATATAACAACTCTAGAACTATGCAAAACTTCATTGTATAAAGTTAAAAGTTATATATTCTATACAATTAAAAGTTATATTTTTTACTGATAGATTGAGAAATAAAACTACAATCAAGAAAATGAATAAACTTGACAACTACACTGCTTTAAAGAACGGAAAAGCAAGGTTGTGGCTTAATTTATCTGATACACATCATTTGCTGATCATAAAGGAAAAAAAATATTAAATTCCCATATCATTTGCATCTTAAAAAAAAAAAAAAAAAGCCTCAGCAATGCAATCGACTGTTGCTTTTGTTCATTTTTATTTCTAATTGAATTTGAGCTTTGCCCCAAATTCTCACCTACATGCTCTATATGCCTTTTTTTTTCTTTTTCTCTTTGCTTTTGCTTTTGCTTTTGCTTCTTTATATTTTAAAGTTTTTGAAACAAATATTCAAGTTATTTGGTTCACACATTATTTCTGCTTACTTATGCATAACTTTTAATTTCTCGCAAACCAAAAAACACAATAAGTAAATAAAGTAAGATCGATCTGTATTTTCTTCTTTACACAACATTCAAAGCAACCTTAAAAATGGTTTGCAGACAACTATTTGGAATTTCCTAGCAAAGCAATTCATTTTTATTTCTAATTGAAGAAACAAAAACACAAAGCATAATAAGAAATGAATGTGCTAAAAAAAATAGCTGGTGAAAAAACATGACACTATGGTTGTAGTTTTAAAATACAGCATTTGACAGTATTGGCGATTTTTTTATGGCTTCTGTCAGAATTGAACCAAAGGACAAAGCTCCAATTGAAAGCCACAGGAATCAAAACAATCATCCATGCCACAGCAAAGCAATTCATTGTTATTTCTAATTGAACAAACAATTACAATGTCTGCACCTTTGCTAAGCCTGTCCTACCAGGATTCCAAAAGATAAGTTGCAAAACAACAGGGCTTTGAACATTTACATTCCAAGTTATTTCCAATCGGTCAGTGGGCATGGTTGCCTAAGCTAGAAGGACAATTTCACCACAACTAATTGGTTATTAATCCCACCTATAGCTTATTTCATAAATTAAAAACTCCCTTAAGCATAAAAATAAGACACAAAAGAAAAACAGTAGGAAGGAAAGTATAGAAATAAAAGAACCTAGGAAAGTACTATGGCTTTGTAAAAGACTGACTTTTACATTATATTTTGGAAGTAAAACCAAACAGCTTGTGGCAAGATACAATGTTTTGGATGAAATTTGACCCACAATTCTCTGATTTGCTCCGTATCAATTTTCCTGGGCTTCTCTCTCTCTCTCTCTCTCTCTCTCTCTCTCTCTCTCTCTCTTTGCTTCTCAATTAATCAATTATATCTCTGTCAAAGACCCAAACTCTCATACCAATAATAAAGATTCAATTTTGAATGTGTGTTTGTCTTCCTTATAATCTCAGAAACTGAGTTGTGTGTTCAAAACCGAGCAGCAAACCATTACTACCAATCCATATAACAAAATGTAATAAGGGAAACAAAAATCATCAAGCAAAAGAATGGAGAGATGCCTCAACAGAAGCAACCACATTCTGTGAGGAGAGGAAGACAGGAAGGAAGGAACTTAGATAGGCGAGGAAGGAAGGAACTCAGATACACTATGAGAAAGAGAAAGACTCTTCTTCGATCCAGAGAGTTTGTGGTTCTTGTGGGTGGTGGTGCTACTGCATGTTGAGTTGTGGTGGTTGTGGGTGAAACGGGAAAGGAGAAGGGGATTAGGAGAAATAGGGTCTAAGGAAGGAGAAATAGGGTTTGTGGGTATGGTGTGTATTGATTGAGTGGGTTTTGCATTTATAGGTTTTTAGAAAAGTTTTATGTCGCATGAAAAGTTTTTTTATTTATTTTTTATTTTTTTTTATTGTGCTGATGTGGAAAATTGTGGGAGCTTCAGAGGTTTCGGTTATATATATGTATATATATATATATAGATGATATAGATTACAAAGGTTATGAAATCAGCACCACTACCAAGTTGCGTAAATCCCAGAAATAAATCATCTAAAAGCTTAACACCTATACAGTAGTTCATATGGAAAATTTCATGCAAATCTAATAGACTACACTACGTTATAGGTTATTCCCATAGATATTTGAGATAGAGATATACCTAACCATTGGGATGCAAAAAAAAAATTTCCTCGTAATCTCATAGTCTCTCTCTCTGCCTTTCACGCAAGAAACCCTAAGATTACTTTTCAGCTTTACTTGTTAAGTAAGTTTCCTACTTAGGCTGGAGTTTAAGACCCACTAAAACTTATCTCTTTAGTCTCCAAGAAGCCCATAGAACTTAAATATGCTTTCAAGGCTTTAATTTCCAATTAAACTCAAATTAAGATTGTTTAAATAGGCTAAACTCTAAAGGATTCCAATAATACTTAAACTCCTAATCCAAATAGGTTTTAATCTCTTATCATTTTCCTTAACTGATAAGGAGACAAAAGGTTTAATACGAATAATCCACAAAATAACTCTCCACGTTACATCTTCTTTTGCTTATTTTCTTTGTAGATATCATAATATAAAATAATATCATCTCAAATAAATTAAATAATTCATCAATTGCACTCAAGAAACAATTAAATTAAATTTAAGTGAAGTGGGTGTTACAATGATGATGATGATGATGATGATGATGATATATATTACTTATAAAAAAAAAAAAAAAAAAAAAACTCATCAAATCCAATGTGGTAATATAATAGTAAGTCTGAACAAAGGACTTTTGGGCTACCATTTAGGTTTATGAAAACTTTAAGACTTTCCATATTCAGTATTTTTTCCCAAAACTTTTTATCAGAGAAAATAATTTCCTTCATAAAAGAGAATTTTATGGGTTTTTTTATTTTTTTTTCAATTAGATACAAGAAATATATTGGTAGGGAACGACTTGTTTTCCCCTAATTATACTAGATGGGAAATTGTATATAGAAATTTATTTTTGTTAACACATGCCTTTTAGGTTAATCTAATTGCTAACGTAATATGATTTAATTTGCATTGGACTGTACAATATATATATATATATATATATATATATATATATTATTGGTAAGCATGATTTGAATTAAGTTGCAGGATTTCCTAAGAATAAGATCACGTCGAGGAATATGCTTCAATTGAGAGAAGTTTTTAATTTCAAAGTAATGGATATTAGTATTATCATGGAAAACATAAAGGAATACTGCATGCATGTCCACAGTCATAAAATGGATGCAATAGTTATAAATTGTCAGATTGTTTTATTTTTTTTTTAATTTTTTATAAGATAAATGGTAAGAATTAGATATTAGATCCTTTTTTCTAATTTAGTATGTCTGACTTACAATAATGTAATTTCCACCATAATTTGTCAAAAAATTAATGAAAATAATCATATAAAACTAAGTTATAATCCCAAATACAAAGAAAAAGAGGAACACCATACAGTCCATACATATTGATCATAATATTTTGTTTCCTCTTCCAAGTTATCCTGAGAAGTTAGAAATTATCATTGATTTAGAAGAGATTAAAAGAAAATTAGCAAGAATTCATGTAGTATTTAGTTAAAAAAAATTATAAAGCCATTCAAAAAATCAAATAAAATAATGGGAGGCAAATGATCATGTACTAAATCAATAAAATGCATTCCAATTATTTAAACACAAACAATTTTAATGGGTAAAACAAAATTATGTGAAGAAAAATTGTAAATATGAATACAAAGAAATAGACTATCAATTGAAAAAAATAAGAAAAAAAAGAAACATGGAATTTGCAACCCTGAAAAATGAAATCCAGTACAAACCTTTACATCGTAATTTGTCAAAAAATTAATGAAAATAACCAAATAAAACTAAGTTGTTATCCCAATGTTGATGCCTTGCGGCGATTTGACCACTAATCATGGTGACGCTTATGCGGGCGCTCGTGGAATTGCAGGCCCTGGAGCATGGGGGCTGTGGAGGAGGGTTGTACCTCTGGTGTGTGACTAGAAAATGAGTCAATCTTAATTGATTTACTAAAGGAAAGTGAAGTCGCCACCAATCATTGGATTTTTTCTAAGGTGTGATTGGTCACCTAACTCTATTTGATTTTATTACCAATCCTAGGCTAAGAAAAAGGTTGTATGTCCTAATCTAATATGGATGGATAAAAAATCTTGATTCTTGAGTTCGGAAGTCTAGTTACATGTGGGAAGATGTTAAGCATCCCACAATGCTTGTCCTTAGATAGTCCTTTGTTTTGGTAAAATCTTAATTTAAGGACATTGGCAATTGAAAACGAGCTATTGGCATTAGCTTTTGGGGCTATAAACGAATTGGGCTTTGAGGTTCAGTTTTAGAAAGGGTGTGGTCTCAATCAATGCTTCCCTAGTGTTTTTGGAATCAATGCCAAATTCCTACGGAGAAAATCCGGTAGCATTTCGCCTTATTTTTGTGGCAAAAATTCGGTAGCGCTTCACCTCAAATGCGACATAGCACGCAAAATTCTATCCTCACCAAGCTTTTGCTGTGAGAATACGGTAATGGGGATGCCCTATTTTTACGGCGAAAATCCGGTAGAGATTCACGTGTGGTGCGCTATAGCACACCGGCAAGGTTTCATGCTTGTGTTTGCAGAGCGTGCCAACATGCTCATGCTAGGACAAGCCAAAGCCCCTCAAAGCATCAAGCATATTGATGCATGTCACATATGATAGGACAAAAATGAATTGACCCCTTGCAATTAATTAATTAATTACCCAAGTTAATTAATTAGATCAAATTTCATGCAATAGCATGGCAACACAAACAAATCACCAAATTATCTAAATGCAGCAAAAAATAAATTTGACACAGGTGATTTGTTTACGAATGGGGAAAACCACCAAGGCAAAACCCCATCGGGTGATTTTAAGTTCACCATTCCCAAGAATCCACTATTATCAATCACAAGCAGTTACAAATATAAGGAATCTTACCAAACCCTTTGGTCTATCCCTAAATACCAACCTACAGTTGAACCCTTACCCTAATATCCAATTGGACTTGTATTGTAGCGGCAATCTTTCTGTTCAATGCACAAATCCCAGTACATGACTAACCAATGATACACAGATCCTAGTACGTGACTAACTCCTTTGCACGAATCCCAGTACGTGACTAACTCCACAGCAACCCTGTATTAATGTAGTTGATTTGCAACAGCTTCACATAGAAACACCAATAAGATCTTCAATGATGGTGTGATAGACTTTTCTTGGTTACAGAACCCAAAAGCGTACAAGAAACACAGTAAGAACTCTTTCTTCTATAGAAGGAGGCTAGGGTTTCAAAAAGAAAAGCTTATGAAGCTCTCTAGGGTTAGGTTTTTCTTTTTTCCACCTCCTTGTTTAAATAGGAGCTCAATGGGCTCTTCTATTCCAAATAGGTATATACAAACCTTGGGCTTTCCTAGTCTAATAAGGATTATACAAAGCCATAAACAAATAGCCTTTTAGAATAAAAATGTTGCTAACTATATTCTGAATCCCATAAGCTCGATAGATCGAGACATGCGTCGAGCTTTAATGAATCTCGACAAATCGAGCTTCTATCGAGGAGGTATCTAGACCTGCAGATTGCACTTTTCTTGAGCAGTTCTTGAGTAATCTTCATGTCTTTAATGTAACAATTTGTAATGATCATTTGAACCTATTTAGATTTACCCAAATACAAGTAAAGTGCGTTTTGTCAAAGGATATGCCAATTACATAAAAATATGTCCCTTACAATCTCTCCCTTTGGCAATTCGTGACAAAACCACAAGAGCACATTGAATGTCCTAGAATACATTCTACTCAAGAGTACAAAATAAATAAGCCTAGTCTAAAAGATCTGAACCTTGGAAGTCGCTGCAAGAAGAAGGTTCGAAATCTTGACTTGGCTTTAACTTGTCTTTCCTGAAAGGCACTAAACAAAACACATCAAGGTACCATGTGAAAAATAATGACAAGTTAAATAAACAAGAAACATGTGTGTAAAGAGAGAAAAGAAACAACAAATGTGAGATAAAGAGAGAAACACATACATCATTATCAAATATAGAAACAACACATGATGTATGTAAACGGTTACAAAACTAAAAAGATACACAACACAAAATATATATCAATATCAAAGTGTATCAGACTAACTCTCCCTCTAAGTTAGTTACACCAAAAACTTTCTTCCCTTTAACATGAAGTTCTCCCCCCTAAGTCTATTACTCCCCCTGAGGTATGACATTCAATTCTCAAAATTCTCCCCCTTTTTGACATGATTGTCAAAGGGCATAAAAAGCCAAAAAAAATTGACCGGAAACAAACAGAAAACTGATATAGAGGGAACAAGGAGAACAAGGAACCATAGACCTACAAGAAAAAGAAAAACAAGATGCTATGGACACAAAGGGAAAAAAAATGCAAAACAAAGAAAAAAAATGAAATGCATGCTAGGGTATCTTGATCGATCGAGGAGGCGTCGAGAATCTATCGAGAAGAAGCCAACCTCAATGGATTGAGAATCTGTCGAGGATGTGTTAAGCAGACAGAAAGCACAAGATTTTGACTCGATGGATTGACCAATCAGTAGAGAAGCTGTCAAGGATGCAGAAAAGAGGTATCTGTTGAGATTCTGTCGAGAAGCTATCAAGGATGCAGAAAAGAGGGTTTTCAAGAGGGAAAAACACATAAGACGAGAAAGCAAAAAGATGGCTACTTAAACAAGCATCCAAGCAACATGTTAAGTGTTGAGGATCCTCTGCCCTAATCTAAGGCTTTCCATATGTGCTACCTCTGACCCTCAATTATAGGAGCTTGTTTAGCTAATTCTTTCCTCTTATTTTGTAATAAGCATTTATGTGTAATTATGTTATACAATCTATAAATGATTATATATATGCAAAACTTTCACCACTCAAAGCGTGGTGGTTTTCCTTAACCTTCTCATGGTATCAGAGCCATACCTGGATTAGCATCCCACGATCCTCCATGGCCTTTGATTCCTCTTCCGATTCCTCTTCCACCCTTCTTCCTTTCAACACCATGATTCACATGGTTATCATCAAGCTTTCCTCCTCCAACTATCTTCTATGGAAGAGTCAACTTCTTCCCCTCTTTGAGAGTCAACGTTTGCTGGGTCATGTGGATGGCACTCTTGTGCCGCCACCTCTATTCGACCCCCCCACCTCTTAGACGCCAAGCAACAAACATCTGGCGTGGAAAGTAGCCGACCAACGCCTCCTTAGCCTCCTTCTCTCCTCCCTTACAGAGGAAGCCATGGCTGAAGCCGTTGGCCTCTCCACATCTCGTGAGGTATAGACCGCCTTGGAAAACACTTTCAGCCACCGCTCCAAGGCCCGTGAAATTCGCCTCAAAGATGACCTCCAATTGATGAAGCGCAGCACTTGTCCCGTCACTGCCTATGCCCGTGCCTTCAAGGCCTTGTGTGATCAACTTCACGCAAATCGGTCGCCTAGTTGATGAAACCGACAAAGTCCACTGGTTTCTTCGTGGTCTTGGGCCCGATTTCTCCAGTTTTTCTACTGCCCAAATGGCACAAACCCCTCTCCCCTGCTTCTCTGACCTTGTGTCTAAGGCTGAGAGTTTTGAACTTTTTCAAAAATCTCTAGAGACTCCGGCGCCCCCAGCTGCAGCGTTCATCGCTTATCGAGCCTCTTCTCATCGCCGGGGTGGCTCTTCTCGCCACAAACGAGGCCGCGGAAATGGCTCTCCTAGTCATGGACAGGGCCGTGCCAACTTCACCCAAGGTCGCCGTCCACCACACTGCCAGATTTGCTGATTGGAAGGACACTATGCAGATCGGTGCAGGCAGCACTATGAACGGCATGAACCCACGGCGCAACTTGCAGAAGCTTTCACCTCTTCATGCTCTTTGTCTGAAAATGAAGCATCTGACTGGTTCTTGGACACAGGGGCTTCGGCCCACATGACTCTAGCCCACTCAACTTTGGATCACTCCACCACCTACACGGGTAAGGATTGTGTGATTGTAGGGAATGGTGCGTCCCTACCTATTACCCATACTGGTAAACTTTCCCCTTCCCCAGACCTTCAATTGTTAGATGTTTTAGTTGTTCCCCACCTCACCAAAAATCTTTTGTCCATTAGTAAATTAACGAATGATTTTCCTTTATCCGTTACATTTACTAATAATCTTCTCACTGTTCAGAATCGCCAAACGGGAAAGGTGGTGGCAACCGGTAAATGTGATGGAGGCTTATATGTGCTAGAACGCGTCAATTCTGCTTTTATTTCTGTCCTTAAAAATAAATCTCTTCATGCTTCATATGATTTATGGCATGCTCGCCTTGGCCATGTAAATCATTCTGTTATTTCTTTATTAAATAAAAAAGGACAGCTTTATCTTACCTCCTTATTGCCATCTCCTAAATTATGTGATACATGCCAACTTGCAAAAAGTCATCGTTTGCCTTATTCTCGTAATGAACACAGGTCATCTAAAGTGTTAGATCTTATTCATTGTGATATATGGGGTCCCTCACCCGTAAAATCAAATTTGGGTTTTGTCTACTATGTTTTGTTTATTGATGATTATTCTCACTTTACTTGGCTTTATCCCTTGAAATTAAAATCTGACTTCTATGATATCTTTATTCAATTTCAAAAATTTGTTGAAAATCAATATTCTACTCGTATCAAAATTTTTCAAAGTGACGGTGGTGCAGAATTTACTAGCAATTTCTTTAAAGCTCACCTTTGTACCTCTGGCATTCATCATCAACTATCTTGTCCATATACTCCTGCCCAAAACGGTCGTGCTGAAAGAAAGCACCGTCATGTGACCGAGACCGGTTTGGCTCTACTTTTCCATTCCCACACTTCTCCTCGCTTCTGGGTTGACGCCTTTAGTACTGCAGCTTACATCATCAACCGTTTGCCAACACCACTTCTCGGAGGTAAGTCCCCTTTCGAGCTTCTATATGGTTCCCCTCCAAATTATGAAAATTTTCATCCCTTTGGTTGTCGTGTTTATCCCTGTTTACGTGATTATATGCCTATTAAATTTTCTCCCCGTAGTTCCGTTGTCTTGATCCCACTACCTCTAGGCTATATATCACCCGACACGCTCAATTTGATGAGAATTATTTTCCCTCCCTAGACACATCCCAAGCTCAACCCATATCCTCCCTCCAATTTTCAAATTTTCTGGAACCAAGTCTTCCCCATATAGACATGCCCCCATCCTCCCTTGCGCCCCATTCTCTGCACATTGCTCAATCCAAATCTAGCCCGTGTGTTCTTTGTACTGATCCCGTGGATGAGTCTTTGCAGGCTGGTGATTCTCTTGCTGGTTCTTCCTTGCAGCAATCTGATCCTAGTCCAGCTTCTCTTGCACCCACTGAGCTGCCCCCTGCTGCTCCTGTTGCTTCCATTCTGACAGGTTATCATCATATGCTCACACGAGCCAAGGCTGGTATTTTCAAAACTCGCCACCCAGCGAATCTTGCTTTCTTCGGATCCTCTGGTCTTCTCTCTGCTCTCTTGGCATCCACTGAGCCAAAAGGGTTCAAATCTGCTGCTAAGAATCCTGCTTGGCTTGCTGCCATGGATGAAGAAGTTCAAGCCTTGCAAAATAATCGTACCTGGATTTTGGTCCCTCGACCTGCCAACACCAACATTGTGGGTTCCAAATGGGTGTTTCGGACCAAGTATTTGCCTGATGGATCTATCGAGCGTCTCAAAGCCCGCCTTGTTGCTAAGGGCTATACACAGGTACCTTGTCTTGACTACACTAACACTTTTAGCCCTGTCATCAAGGCTACCATTGTGCGTGTTGTCCTTTCTCTTGCTGTGACCAACCACTGGCCTCTCCGCCAACTTGATGTCAAAAATGCGTTCCTTAATGGTCATCTTACTGAACAAGTCTATATGGAACAGCCTCCTGGGTACATTGATCCTCGCTTCCCTAATCATGTTTGTCTGTTGAAGAAAGCTCTTTATGGCCTTAAACAAGCACCTCGTGCCTGGTTTTAGCGGTTCAGCTCTTTCCTCATTCACCTTGGTTTTTATTGCAGTCGTGCAGACACATCACTCTTTGTCTATCACAGGCAGTCTGACATTATTTATTTGCTTCTTTATGTTGACGACATCATTATTACAGGAAACAACTCCTCTCTTCTTGCCCGCTTTACTTGTAAGCTTCATTCTAAGTTTGCTACTAAGGATTTGGGTTCTCTCAGTTACTTCCTTGGTCTTGAAGCTACACCAACCACTGATGGTCTTTTTATCAGTCAGCTGAAATATGCGCGTGATATTCTCACTCGTGCTGAATTACTTGACAGTAAACCTGTTCACACTCCTATGGTTGTTTCTCAGCACCTGTCTTCTGATGGTCCTTTATTTTCGGATCCCACTCTTTACCGATCTCTTGTGGGTGCTCTTCAATATTTGACCATCACGCGTCCCGATATTGCTCATGCCGTCAACTCTATCAGTCAGTTTCTACACTCTCCGACTGAAGACCACTTTCTTGCTGTAAAGCGCATTCTTCGCTATGTCAAGGGTACATTGCAATTTGGCCTCATTTTTCGTCCATCCGCTGCTCTTGGTATGTTAGTTGCTTACTCTGATGCCGATTGGGCTAGATGTCTTGACACTCGTCGCTCTACCTCTGGTTATTCCATTTACCTTGGCAACAATTTGGTTTCCTGGAGTGCCAAGAAGCAACCTACCGTTTCTTGTTCCAGCTGTGAGTCTGAATATCGTGCCCTTGCTCTCATTGCTGCTGAACTTCTTTGGCTCATGCATCTTCTTCGTGACCTCAAAGTTTCTGTTCCACAGCAAACTCTTCTATTGTGCGACAACAAAAGCGCCATTTTTTTGAGCTCCAACCCTGTTTCTCACAAGCGGGCTAAGCATGTTGAGTTAGACTACCACTTCCTTTGCAAACTTGTTGTCGCTGGCAAACTTCGCACACAATATGTGCCCTCTCACTTACAGGTTGCTGATATCTTCACCAAAAGTGTGCCTAGGCCTCTCTTTCAATTTTTTCGATCCAAGCTTCACGTCCGTCCCAATCCGACGTTTAGCTTGCGGGGGGCGTGTTGAGGATCCTCTGCCCTAATCTAAGGCTTTCCATATGTGCTACCTCTGACCCTCAATTATAGGAGCTTGTTTAGCTAATTCTTTCCTCTTATTTTGTAATCAGCATTTATGTGTAATTATGTTATACAATCTGTAAATGATTATATATATGCAAAACTTTCACCACTCAAAGCATGGTGGTTTTCCTTAACCTTCTCATTAAGTACTCAAACCACACCTTAACTCTAGATGCAAAGCATTCCTAGATCCACAAACACACTAAACAAGTCTAAACAATTTTATATTTCAAAAACAAGTTAAGACAATTTAGCAAGTATATATTAACACATGTATCCCTTGTGATGGCCAAAACACATTGTACCTACACATGTATCAAGAGTAGCAAAGAGTATGTGTTATATGTGAAAACATAACAAGTGTGCACAAGTTTCTTATATTATGACGATTTGAGATACTCTGGGCCGGCTCAATAGGTGATGCAACTGATGCAATCGCCTAAGGCCCCCAAATAAAAGAAGACCCCACTTGTAAAAAAAAAAATTATATATATAATATATTTATTTATATTTTTTAATTAAAAAAAAATTTAAGCACTTTTATTGGTTAATAAAATGCATTAAAAATGCCTCATTGTATCCTAAAATGCAAAAGATTAACACGGAAAAAATAAAAATAGTCAAACTTCAGCTAACCAAATTAAATTTCAGGAGACAAATTTATTAATTCATTCTTGAAATATGCTAAAATCAAAATTAATAGCAGAAAAATTCATTAATAATACAACGTAATTGTCTTGAAATATGCTAAAATAGATATTATAAATTTAAAAAAAAAAAGAAAGAAAAACCTCTCATCTCTCTGTCTCTTTGCCTCTCCATCTATATTCTTACGGTCTCACCTTTTTTTTTTCTTCATCTTCATCTTGATTCTTGATCTTTTTCCATAAACTCAGTCTGGTTTGAAATTTTTCTTTGTTGATTCCAGTATACCAGTAGGCAGTCACCGGACCAGAGGTATTCTTCTTCAGCTCTTCCCCTCTTTCTCTGTCTTTCTGAAAATGAAGACTCAAAGTCTTCTATCTATTTGTTTCACACTTTCACTGCAGTCTGATGGGATGGGACACGTTTTGGACCCTTCTCTAAATCTCTTCCATGATGATTGATAGAATGATAGGACACATTTTTCCTTTAAAACTTAGCCATTGGATGGTAATAGTGGAGTACAGGCTGGCCAATTAGTCACCTTTTTTTTTTTTTTTTTTTTTTTTTTTTTTTTTTTTTTTAATCTGACACAGTGACACTTTATCTATTATTATAAATTATTATACCAATTAATAATTTGATGTGTATCATATCAACTTATTTGTACTATAGTGACATTAATTTATTAAACCATGTATTAAATTAATTTTTATTTGTGCAGGTTTAAACTTTAAAGTGGTCATAGTTTTAAAAAAATTGCAATAACCAGGTTCTATTGTTCCATACTTTAAATTTTATTTTTAGTTAAATTATCATTTTTAATTATAAAATTGTGTTTTATTTATCTATAAATATTTTCTTATTATAAATGTCTACTAGGAAATATTTATCCGGATATGAAAAACTTCTAAAAAAGAGAAAAATTGAAAAACAAATTGAATCTCAAAAAGGATCTATGGATAAATTTGTTACTAGTGTTAAAAAAAACACAATAGAAAGTTTGGGTGAAAATATTACAAATGAACAAGAAACTTATCAAAAAGAGTTGGAAGATAATGAAATTATACAACAAAATAGAATAATGAAAATAGTCTAATAATGTTGAAACATCTAATGTAACAATAATTGATAATGAAAAACAAAATAGTTTAGAAGAAAATGAAAAACAAAATAATTTAGAAGAAAATGAAAAAATGACTAACCTACTTACTAATAATATCTATGATCCAAGTCAATGGGAAAATATTGATACAAAATTAAGAGATTTATTAGTAGAAAAGGGTCCAATTAGAGAATATGATCTAAATTTTCCTATAGATAAAGATCGTAGACATTTTTCTACTACATTTTATTTTAAAAAGTTATCAAATGGGGAGAAATTTGATAGAAGATGGCCAGTGTATTCAAAAGATTTGGATAAAGCATTTTGTTTTTGTTGCAAGTTGTTTAATTCAACAACACATAGTAGTGGTACAAATCAACTTACTAATGAAGGAACTAATGATTGGAGAAATATTAGCAGTAAGATTAACAATCATGAAACAAGCAAAGAGCATGTTACTAACATGAGTGCTTGGATTGATTTAGAAATGAGATTATTGAAAAATAAAACAATTGATAAAAATTTCCAAGAACAAGTTAACAAAGAGAAAGATCATTGGAAAAAAAGTGTTGTTAAGAATTATTGCTGTAGTAAAAAATCTTGGAAAAAATAATTTGGCATTTCGAGGAAAAAATGAAAAGATCTATCAAGAAAATAATGGAAATTTTTTAAGTCTAATTGAAATGATTGCAGAATTTGATCCAGTAATGCAATAACATGTTCGACGTATTCAACATGGTGCAATTCATAATCATTCTCTTGGACATAATATACAAAATGAATTGATACAATTGTTAGCAAATGAAATTAAAGGTAAAATTATTAAAAAGATTAAGGAAGCAAAATATTTTTCAATTATTCTTGATTGTACTTCTGATGTAAGTCATCAAGAACAAATGACTCTAGTACTACGATGTGTGGATATTTCAACTAGTCCAATAAAAATAGATGAGCATTTTGTAGAATTTTTAAAAGTAGACGATACTTCTGGAAAAGGTCTTTTTAATGAAATTATAAGTGTAATAAAAAGTCTTGAACTTGATATTAATGATGTACATGGACAAGGATATGACAATGGGTCTAATATGAAAGGAAAAAAACAAGGGGTACAAAAAAGAATAATTGATATAAACCCTAGAGCATTTTACACACCATGTGGTTGTCATAATCTTAACCTTGTGCTATGCGATGTGGCCAATTCTTGTCCTAAATCTATATCTTTTTTTGGAGTAGTTCAACGTATATATACATTGTTTTCTTCTTCCACAAAGCGATGGCAAATTTTACAAGATAATATTTCAAGTTTAACTCTTAAACCATTGTCACAAACACGTTGGGAAAGTCGAATTGAAAGTGTAAAAGCAATAAAATTTCAAGCTTTAGAAATAAGAGATGCTTTGTTACAATTAGCAAAAACGAGTGAAGATCCTAAAACAAAAAGTGAAGTTGATTGTTTGGCAACATATGAGCTTGAAAGTTTTGAATTCTTGTTTGGCATGACTATTTGGTATGATATTATTTTCCGTTAACTCTGTTAGTAAAAACTTACAATCAAAAGACATGCATATTGATGCTGACATAGATCAACTAAAGGGTCTCATATCTTTTTTTTTAAAATATAGAGAAGATGGATTTACATCTGCTATGATTTCATCTAAAGAGATTGCAATCAAAATGGAAATAGAGCCTATATTTCATGAAAAACGTATAATTCATAGAAAGAAACAATTTGATGAGAATGCCAATGATGAGATAACACAATCTGCTGAAGAATATTTTAGAATTAATTATTTTTTATATATAGTAGATCAAGCTATTTCATCAATTGAAAGTAGGTTTGAACAATTTCAAATATATGAGGATATTTTTGGTTTTTTATTTAATTTTGAAAAACTAAAAGCACTAGATGATAATAGTTTGAAAAAATATTGTCTTAATCTTGAAAGTTTTCTCAAACATGATGTTTATTATGATATTGATGGCTTAGATTTATTTTCAGAACTAAAAATTTTAAAAGAAGTTGTGCAAATAGATGAAAATACTCCAATTAATGTACTTAATTATTTAAAAGACTAGATTCTTTTCCAAATGCATATATTGCTTATAGAATATTACTAACAATACCTGTTATGGTTGCATCTGCAGAAAGAAGTTTTTCAAAATTAAAATTAATAAAATCTCATTGAAGGTCTACTATGTCATAAGAAAGATTAAGTGGATTAGCTATATTATCAATTGAAAAAGAAATGTTAGAGGAACTTAAATACAAAAACTTAATTAGTAATTTGCATCTCAAAAAGCAAGAAAAATAGATTTTAAATAAAAAAAAATCAATATATATATATATATATATATATATATATATTATTTGATTAATATTTAATTATAAAAGGCCCTGTAGGGACGAGGCCCAAAAATTTCGTATACTGGGCCTTGGGCCTTATCCAAGTATTTCGGCCCATCCGACGAGACACCAACAATTGGGGGACCGCAATCCAGCTCCTCACAATCAAGGAACCACGCATAAGGAAGCGGTTTGAGGAGTATTATCTCCTCGGACACAACGACCTCCGCTCCTGTGCTCGTCCCAGCAACAAAGGGAGCCCCAATGAAAGAGCCAGTGCCAAAAGCGTGACACGTAGACGCACGAAACAGGAGGGAGCCCCAAAAGGTCTGAAGGGAACATACTGCCTCCGTATTAAATGCACCCCACCCACTTTTCTGGCCGCATTTATGTGGAGTAGACCCTTGAGCAGGGCCTCCTTGGTTGCCGCAACTCACAGAAAGGCCAGGAAGGGCGGCTGATGGGACAGGTGCTCAAGTGGCCAAGTAGATTGTTGACAAGTGTAGGACAAGGATTGATTGTAAGGGGCTATATATAAGAAGAGAGTTTCTCTCAAAAGGGGGACGGTTTTTTCCAGTTTTGCATGTATCATTCTTATGTTAACGCTTGTTAATACCACACTAGCCGTTAGTAGCCTTGTTAATAAGAAACTAGCGCTTCAACCTATTCTCTACAAATTCATTGTATAGGGCTTAAAATTGTGCCCTTACAGGCCCCATTTAAAATTTTTGCCTAAGGCCCCAAAAGTTGTTGAGCCGGCCCTGGAGATACTAGAACATCTAATACACTCACACAGAATCATAACTGTTTGATGGGGACTATCACCCTTGAGGTACATCATATAACACCCACATCTCCTAGAAGCACGCTTACAATCATTTTAAAAGCATCTTGATTTTTTTTGCTTTTATATTCTTTGCATATTTTTCTTTTTGGAACATATCATGCATGGGCATATAAGAGAGAAAAGAAATACCCAATTATGTATGTTTAACATCCCAATTTTGCTCTGCCAAAGCTCACAGATGTTATAAATGATTGGTGGGCTTTAGTGGTGAGATGGTTATTTATGCCTTTCTCTTAGGATTTTCTAGTCCTTCCCGTCAAAAAGAGTGATATGAGTATGAGATATAGGAGATAATCTTAACTGTACTGATCACAAACATGAGTCACAAAGCTCACTTGCTTAGTTGTGCATTGAGATGCTCATCTAAGTTACAAGAGATACAAAGTTTAGAAAACTTTGTTTCAATGGCCATCCAAGGTACACAAGTACCAATATATACAAACACACACTATTTTTGTATTTTTCTCATTTTCAATCTTTTTTTTTTTTTTTGGGAAAATCAAATAAAACGAAAACTGAAAAAAAATATACAAAAACAAGCAAAAAACTATAAAGCATAAAAACTAGATGCAAATGCATGAAAGTAAGATTCCAAAAACAAATAATAAATCAAGCAAGAAAGTCCAACTTTAGATAGAAAGAATTAAAGCAGAGCACAAACAATTAAGTCTTAGAATCCTTCATCACCCACACAGCACGAGTCTCTAGCTGTGAAGATGAAAAGGCACGTGTCCTAGTATGACTACTAAAGGACATAGAGGAATTAGAATTCCCTTAAAATTGAGTTAAAAAACTTAAAACTTTTAGTAACTCACCAAGAATAGGTACAGAGCCTTTAGACAAAGGATGAGACCTATTGGACACTCACTTATGAGGAAACAACTTGAAACAATTAGGGCGAGTGTGACGAGAACCACCACAATGGTGACAAATATGAGTAGTTTCAGAGCTACTGGGCTTCCTAGAAGGAGGTCTAACCTTAGAGGTTGACAACTTAGGACAATTTGGCCTAATATGACCAACAATATGACAATGATGAGAAGCGGGGACAAATTCAAAATTTTTATTCAACCTAGGAGGAGTTTTAGACATAGGTTTAGAAACTTCAGCGTTGACATCAAATTGTTTACCTTTGTCTATCCTAGCAATATTAGCATTCAACTCTTCATTATTCCTTTTAAATGGAGGAATATAAAAATCTTTTTCTTCTGAGTTAGGCTCAACAACAAGTTTGGCACTAGTTAATTTTTCAATTTCGGTTTTAGATTCAACTAGTTGCTCTTCCAAACTCTTAATTTTGTCCACCTGAGATGAAATTTGATTTTTAAATTTCTCATTCAAATTATTAGCTTCATCCAATTTTGCAATCAATTCATCTCTTTCAAGTTTGACCTTTTTAAATTAGCTTTTAATTTTGTAGAATATTCAAGAGATTTCCTACAAAAATTATAAAGCTTGCAATAGGCATCTTGAATATCATCATCATCATTCAACACAAGATCATGCAAATCAAAACAATCAAGAGTTTCCACGATAATGGGGGTCAATGGATCACACAGCAAAGATTAAAACATAATCAGAGTGTGCCTGCTCCGATACCACTTTATAGGGGAAAAATGAATTGACCCCTTGTAATTAATTAATTAATTATCCAAGTTAATTAATTAGATCAAATTTCATGCTATAGCATGGCAGCACAAACAAATCACCAAATTATCTAAATGCAGCGAAAAATAAATTTGACACGAGTGATTTGTTTACGAATGGGGAAAACCACCGAGGCAAAACCCCACCAGGTGATTTTAAGATCACCACTCCCTAGAATACACTATTATGAATCACAAATGGTTACAAGTATAAGGAATCTTACCAAACCCTTTGACCTATCCCGAAATACCAACCTATAGTTGAACTATTATCCTAATACCGAATTGGACTTGTATTGTAGCGGCAATCTTTTCGTTCAATGCACGAATCCCAGTACTTGACTAACTAATGATTGACGGATTCTAGTACATGACTAACTCCTTTGCACGAATCCCAGTATGTCACTAACTCCACAGCAACCCTTTGATTGATGTAGTTAATTTGCAATAGCTTTACATAGAAACACTAATAAGATCTTCAACGATGGTGTGAGAGACTTTGCTTGGTTACAAAACCCAAAAGCATACAAGAAACGCAGCAAGAACTCTTCCTTCTGTAGAAGGAGGCTGGGGTTTCAAAAAGAAAACATTATGAAGCTCTCTAGGATTACGTTTTTCATTTTTCCACCTCCTTGTTTAAATAGGAGCTCAATGGGCTCTCCTATTCCAAATAGGTATACACAAACCTTGAGCTTTCCTACTCTTATAATAAGGATTATACAAACCCATAAACAAATAGCCTTTTAGAATAAAAACGTTGCTGACTATAGCCTGAATCCTGTAAGCTCGATAGATCGAGACATATGTCAACCTTTAATGAATCTCGATAGATCGAGCTTCTGTCGAGGAGGTATCGAGACCTACAGATTGCACTTTTCTTGAGTAGTTCTCGAGTAATCTTCATGTCTTCAATGTAACCACTTGTTATGATTATCTTGAACCTACTTAGATTTACCCAAATATAAGTAAAGCGCATTTTGTCAAAAGATATGCCAATTACATAAAAATATGTCCCTTATAGCATACATGGGGAAACTAATGTCACTTCGTGACATGGATCGGGACAATCACACTGTGATAATTATGCACACAGTATGATATCTGTAGAAAATGCCTTGAGCACATATCAATGTCACAAGGTTAAGAGCTCTCATGACTAGAGAGGGTCGCTTACATAGCCATGAGAGTCCATCATACAAAGTGCACAATCACCCACACAAACGCAGGCATATATATATGTATACATACATCATGTACAATGCTATCACACAGAGTAGGAAACTAAAGCAGACATTGCCAACGTTCCCAGGGTATGGCTCAGCAAGGTACAAAAAATGTAAAACAAATATTGCCATATCCAAAGAACACGGCCTAAGCAAAGAGTAGGAAAATTAAAGGTTACATGGAGGAGAAACCCTAATACAAAGCTCTAGAGAAGAGGCTAAGAGAGAAAGAGAAAGTGAACCACTCGGGAGGGGCTAGGCCTCATAATCTACTAAACATTGCCCTTTTTGGGCTTGCGTCTGCTTACGTGCATCCCTTGCCCTTGTATCTTGCGCCTAGGAGGTTGTGCCCTCGCTCCAAGCATCCTTGCTCCATGCATGTACATGTAATAAACAAAGAGAGCAGCCAGCAAACAAGCAAAGGGAATAACAAAGAAGTAAAGAGAGCATGCAAAGAGACACACTAGCAAAGAGAGCCAAACGGGGGTAAACAAACACGTTAAGCACATGAAGGGGCAAACAAACACGTTAAGCACACGAAGGAGCAAAAAAACATGTTATTAACAAAAGGGTTGTCCTAGGAGGGCAAATGTAGGTTTGGATCGGGTGTCCATAGTTCCATTGGATTGGAGTATGGACGACACACGTGCCATCAAACAAAATTCCTATAAGGGACTCGGAGTCTCATGTATCAAAGATGGGTGTGAACTTGCATGAGATAGTAGGAATTAGGCTTGATGACACAAGCAAGCAAGGACTCATGCATGAACATGTAGGCAAATGTGCAAAAATGCAAAAAAGCAAGGAAAGCCAAACGGGTGGCATAAAGCAAGCAAGACAAGTATAACATCATCACATAGAGTGGAGAAAGGTGTGTACCAAGCACACCAACATCATGGAGATGTGTTCTCACAAGCAGTTATATCCAAACAAGCCACAAGAGGGACGGATGCAATCACACAAGCAAATGGCCCCAAAGACCGACAAGCACAAGCCCACAGAGGGCACAAAGCATGGCAAAGCCTAGATCTAGATAGGCAAACATGGATATAAAGCATAGCAGCAAGCAAGAATACACATGCATAAAGGAAATGATCCAAACCATTTGATATAGGCCTTGGTGTATGGATGTAAGCTTAGTTCACAAGATCTAGATCTACACCTTACCTAAAGGGCCAAAACACAAGAAAAAAGGGATAACAAGAGATAAAAAAAAAAAGGCTTTAAAAGCACATGCCATAGCAACCAACAAGTAGATCTAGACACATGAACATGGCACGAAGAACACAAAGATATAGATATAAGCATAAGCATGGCGAGGAACACATGAACATGTCGATCTATGCATAAGCATGACAAAAAGCATCTAGGCATGTGGATCTAAGCACAAACACAATATTTAGGCACATCTTAGCCCAGGAAGGCTAGACCAACATTATTAAAGCAATAAAACAATGCAAAAAGCAAGGAGACGTGCTAAAAAAAGCAATAAAACATGCTAGGAAGCAAGATAAAACAAAGATATACTATGGAAAGTAAATAGATATGTTATGAAGAAAGATAAAACAAAGGGTGTAGATTGTAGCTAAAAAGCTACACTTACACCCTTAAAAACCTCAAATCCAGGGTCCTATAACCAAGGAGAGGAAAAAGAGTGCAAGAACACTACCTCTTGATTGTTGAAAAAAAATAGAAATCAAGGGTTTTTGATGTGTTTGCATGAGAATTTAAAGAGGAAAATAGAGAGAATCTGCCTAGAAAATGCTCCAAAGCTACCCTTTTTTTTTTTTTTTTTTAAGTGAGGGGATCTGGGGTTATTTATAATGGAAACCTGACCTTTAGGGTTTAGTGGCCGCTGAGTCCAATGCTGACATCAGCATTCTTGGCTTCTTCCATGGTTCAACTTCAGATACATACTTGAAGGCCTTTCTGAACTCTGATTAAGCTGATCTTGGTGTTCCTAGAAAGCTCTAGATGTCTAGTTTCCATAAAATTAAAGAAATTGAAATTTCGATAGTTAGATCGAAAGTGATGGCCTCGGGAAGCGAGCCGACGTGCTTTGTACGGTTTTCAGGATATCTCAACCGTTTTAACTCCGATTTTGACCCATGAGTAGTCATTAGAAAAGGAATTCAATAATCTTTGTAATGACGCTAGTCTCAAACTGTTCTGATGGTCAGATTAAAATTAGGGTTTTTGGGGCCCTCGAGAGTCAACCTCAAGTCAAATTTGGTCAAATTTGACAAAAATCACCGAGTAGCTCGGGTTTGATGTAGAAACATGAAAAATTTTGTTTTGGGATGATTTTGACCAGCTTTTACTTTTGGTCAACCCAAGTTTGACTAGGGGCATTTTGGATAATTTGACTTGAAATGGCATTTTGAGTGCTCCGATGCCCAAACGGGTTGCGCCACATCAATCCAGATGTTTCCGCGGCCCCATGGAAGAAAATTAATATTTTTGGAATTTTCAGGGTCTGGCATGCAAGTCGAGGGTGAACAAAATACGGTGTCTACACCCAAATACAAAGAAAAACAGGAATACCATACTGTCCATACCTATCGATCATAATATTTTGTTTCCTCTTCCAAGTTATCCTAAGAAGTTAGAAATTAGCATTGATTTAGATGAGATTAAAAGAAAATTAGCAAGAATTTATTTAGTATTTAGTTTAAAAAATTACAAAGCCATTTAGAAAAAAAAAAAGGGAGGAAAATGATCATGTACTAAATCAATAAAACACATTCCAATTCTTTAAACACAAACAATTCTAATGGGTAAAACACAATTATGTAATGAAAAATTGTAAACATGAAGACAAAGAAATAGACTATCAATTGAAAAAAAAAAATGGTATTTGCAACCCTGGAAAATGAAATCCAATACATACCTTTGCATCATAATTTGTAAAAAAAAAAAAATTTAAAATAATGAAAATAACCATAGAAAGCTAAGTTATAATCCCAAATATATATTTAAAAAAAAAAAAGAAAAAAAAGAAAGAGGAACACCATATGGTCCATACCTATCAATCATAATATTTTGTTTCCTCTTCCAAGTTATCCTAAGAAATTAAAAATAAGCATAGATTTAGATGAGACTAAAAGAAAACTTGCAAGAATTTATGTTGTATTTAATTTAAAAAATTACAAAGGCATTCAGAAAATAAAATAAACAAATGGGAGGCAAATGATCATGTACTAAATCAATAAAACACATTCCAATTCTTTGGTCACAAATAATTTTAATGGGTAAAACATAATTATATAAAGAAAAATTGTAAACATGAATACAAAGAAATAGACTATTAATTGAAAATTGGAAAAAAAGAAAAAGAAAAAAGAAACATTGTATTTACAACCCCAGAAAAGAAAATCCAATACAAACCATAAAAAATTGCAGTAGAAAAGCAGAAGTTCAAAAGATGGAAAAAAAAAATTTGACCTCAAGTGGACTTTCCAATTCTAGTTGTAATTTGGTGACTTATGGAGTGGAAAGAAAGCAATTCAAAACCTATATATAAAAAAACTAAATAATAGGGTTTTAAATCCAAAGGGAGGCAATTAAATGCTTTGATGGGGAGAGAAGCCGTTTGTTTGATAAAGAGATGATAAGTTGGAGAGAGAGAGAGAAAGAATGATTGATTGCTAAATTTAAGGCAATTTGGATTCAATAGGAAAGTCATTAATAGTATAAACTGATGGAAAAGTAAATGTACGCAGCGAAAAATTAACAGATCTACTTCATTCGCTATTGATAACATGTGCTATGTAAGTTTTAGAATATAAGAACAAGAGAGTGTATCTTGATGCGGTGAAATTCAAAACCAAAGATGAGTACTTATGAACACTTTTAATCTTCACTCTAATTCCACTTGATGCCAAAAAAGTGTAGTCTCTCAATCAATTATATGTATATGTTCTAGAGAGAATTCAAGAGTGTCTAACACTCACACAAAAACCGTTTCATGCTCTTGTTGTAGTAACAAAAATTCTGTATGTTTCTCTCCTAATAACTGATTTTCTAATAAGGCTAGCCTTTTGGATTTTTCCAATTGGGCTTAAGTATGTGGCTCAGAGTGAGACCAAAAGGGAACAAATAAGACACTAGCTCTAATTGGCCTTGGACTTTTCTATCAACTCTTGACAAGTCCAAAGTTACCATTAATTATATTTAATACCACTATATAAATATAATTGCACTCTAGGCCTTATTAATAAATTATATCCCAAGACTTTATTGTACATGCAACCCCTTTATAAAATATTCATAGTAACACAAAGTTATGAATGTAGATCACCACTTTGTTGATTACTACATCTTAATCCTTGAGTACCCGGTTTAATCCTTTAAGTTATTCATCATATATTTATGAAATCCAATTTCATAAATATATACTTTAGTAACTATTTACCAAAGTAGTTAGGCATAACATTCTGAATAACAAATCCATTAACCTTATTTCAAGGGAATATTTTGTATCTCTGTTAAGAAACTATGAATTCCATCTTGAAAATATATGTTCCATCAACACTAAATGTGGCTGCCCAACATACTGAGGTTTTGACCGTAACTTTAGATCTCACTCCTGATATATCAAAGCAACCTACACTTCATGATCAGATCCATTATTCTCTCAGGATTAATAGTTCATACATATATAAGTCGTGGGATTTATTATTCAATTGACAGTCATTAGGAGAATAATAAATCTCACAGCAGTCCAATTCAATATGTCTTAACTCTTAAAACATATCAACATATCAACTAGAAGTCTCCACTTCCATGATTACGACAAATCATCTTAGTTAATATGTTATAGTTTTTGCAGATGAAATGCCTAATTTCATCACCGACTACGAACTGAAATTCTGAATTTACAAAGAACATGTGATTTATATCTTTTGTGACTTTTCACATAAATTACATACTATGCATCTCATGGACTATATGATAATGTTCGAATATTCACGTTACCATTATTTTAGATAATAACAAAACAACTTTATTAATTACAATATTAAGTCATACATCATATCATACATAATATCATACATAACATCATACAATAGAATTCAAGGGCACTAATCCCAACATAAACATTAGCTGTTTGTTTGATGGGAAGATGACGAATTGAGAGAGAGAAAATGAGATTGATTAAAGGGAATGTATGAAGTGGAAACCAAAAATAAAATAAAAATAAATAAAAACTTTGTGACATGGCGATGATGTGGCTCAACTGGAGTATATCAACAATAAATACTACGTTTTAACTTTTAGATATATATATAAATAGATAATAGATATATTATATATAAATGGTTTGTTGAAAGTACCATAGAAAAAACCTACAAGAGAAACAAAATAAATTAATTGTTATTTTGCTGAAACTACTATAGGAAAAGTAGAGTGGTACTTTCAAGAAGCTAATTGTCGTTAACTTTTGAGCAAAACAATAGGTGGGACCCACAAATAGTCACTATGGGTGTTTAAGGAATAAGCTAACCAAAGCAAAATAAATAAATAAATAAAAATAAGCTACTTTATCCAAGACTCACAAAGTGGGACCCACAAACAATTCATAAATGGACAAGGTTTCTCTCTAAAAACTCTTGCTATATCTTTTTATTGGATGTGAATTTTGAAATTTTAATAGTCGGGTTGCATATTTTTTATGTTCTTAACATGAGCATTAAATTCATTCAAATTAAATGTTTCTTACTATTTGATCAATAAAATTATTTTTTATGCATAATTTTAAACTTTAAAAGCTTGAAATTTAAACATTTGATTGATAACATAGCTATTGATATTTGATCTTCTTTTAATTTTGCAAGAACGGTGAATATAATAAAAACATACAATCCGAAAATTAGATTTCAAAATTCATATCAAATAAAAAGATATAGGATGTGACTGAGAGTCTGTTTGGTTGGGGAAATAAAAAAGTAGAAGAATAGAAAATTGTGAAGAATAGAAAAGTGGGAGGATAGAAAATATTTATTTTTCCTTCGTGTGTGTTTGGTTGAAGGGATGGAAAAGTAGATAATAGAAAACTCTTTTATTTGGTTATAAAGAAAAGTGAGAGGATAGAAGGAGTATTTTATATAAATTTACTTATAGAGTTTTGATGGGCCCAAAGGGAAAACAGTCGGGCCCCATCAATTTTCTCTCCCCCTTCCCCTCCCAACCAAACACCACTCTCACCTATTTTCTCTCATATTTTTCACTTTTTTTTCCATCCTCCCTAAAATAATCTAAACCAAACATACCTTAAAGGTTCTCTTTCTAAACTAGTTTGGAAAGAAACCTTTTCTTTCATAAATTAAGCAAAACGCCAACTGCAATTTTTGTCCCCAAATTTGCATTAGCTTTAGTTTGAAAATTGGTATTAAAAAAAATTGTATTTAAAAGAAATGAGGTTTTAAAAAGTTGTACATAAAAAAAAAAAATTGATAATAATCTTAAACTTACCTCTCAAAGATAGAGCAAGACTTAGGTACAGTATTTGTGTGCTATTCCTTAGATTTCCCTTTTAAGATTCTGTCATGAAGATTTTTTTTTATAGGATGAAATTGTATTTTTTAATTAAGTAATCACGTGGCTGAATTTTAAGAAAAAATCTAAAAAATAGCACTTAAGGTACTGTATTTAAGTTTTGTCCCTTAATGCCATGTCTTTTTTAATATAAACATACTAATATCTTACATCGTTGGCCCAAACTCAGTGACCTTCCCACCCAAAAAGTTTGGCCCAGTTTAATATGAGTTGGCCATATCCTAATCCAAATTGCAAGTACTTAGGAGTTAGTACCCAAATATAAGACCCAATTCTAACCTCTAAAACAATGGGCCTTACCATTATTATGGTAATTCCCATCTCCCGCTATAATACTCTTCCACTGCGCAAACAAAAACCTCTGAAGAAACCTCAACAGACAATAACAAACCCACACAGAAAGCTTTCAACAATGGGCAAAGAAGACAAGCAGTTCTGGCTTTTGAAGACAGAGCCAGGAGAGTGGTCATGGGAGGACCAAGCTGCCAATGGAGGCTTGAGCAACTGGGATGGTGTCAAGAACAAGCAAGCCCAGAAGTACCTCAAGTCCATGAAGCTCAGTGACCTCTGCTTCTTCTACCACTCTGGCTCCAAGGCTCGCCGTGTTGTCGGCGTGGTGACTGTTGTCAAGGAGTGGTATGAAGATGGTGGTGGGGCTGTGGATGTGAAGGCAGTGGGGGAGATGAGGAGGCCTGTGGACTTGAAGGAGATGAAAGGGGATGTTGGGTTGAAGGGTTTTGCTCTGTTTCGGCAGCCGAGGCTGTCAGTTGTGCCTGTTTCAGAGGATGTGTGGGAAAGGGTTTGTGGTTTGGGAGGTGGGTTTGAAGGGGATGGTCAAGATGATCAAGTTCAAGATGATGATGGAGGTGAAGATTAGACCCAGTACTAGATGTTTGTGATATTTCCACAATGGGCTGACTTTCTTCCTTTTTGTAACAAAAGTGATGGGAAGTGTAATAGTATATGTATGTATAGCTTGTTTTGTTTGGTGCTCTTTTTGCAGCCTATATTTTGTTAGTGGAAAGGGAAAATGAAATTGGGGGTAATGTAAATTGACTAATGTCCAGTAAGTAGATGTGATGAAAGGAGCTTTAGCTTGAATTTCTGTCTAATGTTATTGCTACATTTTCGTATTGTTTATCTATGATGGCCCTAGTCAACTGCTCCAACAACAATTTGTTGTTGTTCTGAGTCTTTGGAGACTACTGTATGGAAGCTAATTTAGGTAGCTTTACAGTGAGAAAGGTGCAGAGAATTAGATGAGTTATATACTTCTGCATAACAAACGTGCAAACCATTACTTGTTGCGAATAAGCATTAATTGACCTGCACTGAAAAAATGCCTCTTTGTATTTAGAAAGCATTTGAAAAAACCCCCACACAACTGGTTGTTCAATGTGTATTACCGTGTGAACTCTCTACACGGTTTAGACGGATGAAATTAGGACTGACGACCCTAAGCAGGTATATGAAAGGGAACAAAGACAGTGACCGTGATGGTGGGTTGGTCAACGGCACTCTAGATGGTTGTTGAATCAAAGCAAAGTTTTAACTATCAAATGATTTTGTGATGGTGTCTCATTCATTAAGTGGATGGTAGGCTCTCAATTCTCACCAACAACAAAAGATCTCAGATCTTAGTCTCATTGGACCAGAAGAGCAGGCAGACAAAAGGTGACAACAATATCACGACCAGTTGTTATGTTGATTTTGATTGTCTTCTCTCATATAGTTTCATTTTATTGCTGATCTTGGATCATATACATTTATCTCGCTTGTGAGCCTTAGTGTGGGGAAAAGGATCCTCTCCATTTAAAGTCTTGTCCATGTCATGGTTCAGATTAAGTTTTACAAATCTAAAGGTGTATAGATTGTCAAGTCATTTCAAATTTTAAATAACGTGGTAATTTGTACACTGCTAGATAGAAAATTTAATCTGAACTCTGAAATTGATGAAATGGACACACCAGCAACTCTCATCATATAAAATGGGTTCAATGTCCAATTATGAAACCCTTGGAAAAAGAGGAGGATTTGAAATGGAGATGAAGGGTAGATAAGGTTCATTTTTATGAATGAGCATAATTTTATAAAAGAGGTAGCAACATTTCAAACAACACAACTAACACGCAGCAGCGAAGCTGCAAACCCAAACAGAAGAGACATACAGCCAGAACCGCTAAGACAAAACCTCTACGCTACTCTCTCTCCTTGAGCAAAAGCAGAAAAGAGACGCCCCAAAGGCTACAAAGATTCTGTTTAATACAGAATTTCTAACATTTCAGAAAAAGCAAGGCAGCTAGTCCTTCCTCTTACGTCTTCTCTAATAGCATGATACTCTGATTTTATGTTCCCACCATAAATCTTTGCATTACACTGCAATGAAATTTGTAAAAATGGAAGCTGCCCATGCAAGTCTGCACAGCTTCACTCTAAAATCTCCACCCTAAGCTCATGAACAATCCATATATTCTTCTATTAAGCAAACACTTTTGCTGAATCTGCAGCCAAATCCTTTTAGTAAAGGAACAGCCGAAGAATAAGGATTACTACACTCTATTTGATTTCTGCAAAAGGCGCATAAAGAGTAACCAAAGTCACCCCCATTTGGCAGTCCTATTACAAGTGGACAGCCTATCCAAAATAACCAACCAACAAAAATAAGTGACAAATCTCATTAGTAATTAGCTTCAGAGTTCAGATCACAATAACCAGATCAAACTTCTCCTCTATGCGACTGATAAGTGCTTTTAAGAGAATCAGACTGTTGCTTACAGATCAGGGCAGGGCATACCATTTGATCATTTTCTTCTCATTATTCAGTTCTAAATTAACTTGCTTTTGTGCTTTTCCTATGTTGTATTCAGACTCTAACAAGTAAGAGTTTTTTAGGTGGCCTTGCGTGTTTGAGAATGGAGGAAACAGAGGCATCGTACTAGAGGATATGATTGCTTCTAGTAATGGTAAATGCAATCCCATTCACCATTTCTCTGCTGATGAGACCCTGAGAGCAACAAACAACTTTAATCCACTTCACACTATTCAGAAAAGTAAATTACTTCCCTGGAGTCATACTATTAAAGTTGATGAGCCCATTGATGATGCACATTATATTATGTATATGGGTTCTTTAGATGACCGCCCAATTATTGTCAAGGAGTTTGAAGGGACAATCACGGAAGATGAACTTATGTCTTTTGCTATCCATGATATTGTCATTACAACCCAGATGAGCAACCACATGAATGTTTTAAAGCTCTTAAGCTGCTGTTTAGAGTTTCGTGTACTGCTTCTGGTGCTTGAAAGTCCAATCCAGGGTGTTGTAAATGATAAAGGAGGTTTTGGGTATGATGACTCTCTACCTTGGAAGATTAGGCAGCGGATTGCTAAGAGCTTGCTAATGCACTTACATATCTTCACACAGCACTTTCTCGGCCTGTCATCCATAGGGATATAAGACATGGCTCATTTTTCTTGGACCATTACTTGGTTCCTAAGCTCTGCAACCTCTCACTCTCTATAAAAATTCCTCCTAACCTATTGCATGCTGATGATGATGTGAATGGGATTTTTGGTTTCCTCGACCCTAACTATGTGATATCTGGTTCTGTCATAGAAAAAAGTGACGTCTATAGCTTTGTTGTGCTTCTACTTGTTTTCTTGATTGGGATGAAGCCTGACAATGCAGGATGGGGAACAAAATTTTGCTCAATAATTGAAAATGGGAAAGCTCACATTCAGAATGATCGATTTAGCAAAATTTTTTACTCAAAAATTTTAGGAGAGGGAGTGAGCAAAGATCAAGCACGACAATTAAAAGATTTTCTAGCATTGGCTTGTACCAAAGGCAAACATCAAGCAAGGCCAGATATGATTGATGTGGCAAAAGAACCCATGTAGATTGAGAAGCCTATCTCTCCTTGATAGCTCCATTCAAGGCTAGATTGTGAGAGACCACGCCCTAGCCCGTTTTGAAATTGGGCTAAACACTATTGCCTCTCAAAATGAAAGTTCGACTGATTATATTTTTTTTCCTTTAAATTAAGAGTTTTATAATGGAGTCATCACTTATTTTAATTGTCAAAATAAATAAGAAAACCATAACTGAAAATTTTATCATTTTATTGATTTGAGAATAAATGTACATTGATCATAGGAAATTACATGGCTTTGGTCCTAGATACAATTTAAGATAAAGTACATGGCTTTGTTTCCTAATTACAATCTATAGATTGAAAATTACTTGGATAAGTACTTGAACCCTTGATCTAAGCTCGGAGGCTATGTTACAAGATGAGAAGGTGTTAGGCACCCACCTTGCCTAGTGAAACTGATCTTCTAAACTATGGTGGCCAATATTCATATATCATCTAATATATTATCAATCAATTGCAAGTTGAATTTAATGTGTGTGCATGTGATAAACACTAATTCCATATATTAATTATTGCATTTGGATTGAAAAATAAATTTTAGTGAATGTGTGTGATATCCTAGATTCAAGGATTTGAGAGAATTATGACATGTATTTTTCATATTTTGGATATAGATTTAAGATCAAAGCTAATGTCATGCATAAACATGTGATGAACAACTAAGAACATGTAAAGAACACATGAACATTTAAGAATATCATGAACATTCAAATATATTCAAGGAATTTAAATAATCAACTAGCACTATTTAATCTTAGGGATAATTACAATAAACCCACCTATGGTATGGCCCATTTTCATTTTGCCTACCCATGGTTTAATCATTTACACTTTGCCCACTTGCGGTCCGCTCTGTTAGAACTCCATTACTCACCTCTGTTAAAATCGAGGGTAAATATGTATTTTTGCTTTTCTTTTATATCTCTCTCCTCCCAAAACAAAATAATACATAAAAAAAAAAAAAGAGAGAAAAATAAGATCCAAAAGCAAATTTGCAAAAATTGTAAAGTTCTAGTTGAAGAACACACTATCTTTTGGTATAAACATTCTTGAGCCAATCAATCCAAAAAAAATTTCATATTCAAATAAATCCAGAAAACATTCTACTCTTATATACATACAGTAACCTTAAATTTATAAAATCCTACTCTTATATAAATACAATAACCTTAAATTAAAAAATCCTACACTTTTCGAAACTCGCACACACAAACAACCATCACCACCACTGACCTCAAATCCATGGCTAATCCACCCAATCTTAGTTTCCACCTTTTACTCTCTTCAATCTCATCCAAGGAACCCATGGCCAAAGTTTCACTAGGTTTGTTGTCTTCTCTTTCTCTTCGTCTCACACACATACCCAAATGGTAGCCACCGCGATGACATTGCTCTGCTTCATGGGTCTTTTTTTTTTTTTTTTTGGTGGTTTTTTGGGTTGTGGGTTGATTTGATTTTGTTGTGGTAGAGCTAGTTGATTTGATTTTGGCAATGGTTGTGTGTTGTGGTTTGCGATTGGTTATGGGTTTCAAAGGTGGAGTAGCCACCGCGATGACATTGCTCTGCTTCGTGGGTCTCTTTATTTTTTTTTTTTTTTGGGTTGTGGGTTGATCTAATTTTGTTATGGGTTTCAAAAGTGGTTGTGGTGACTGTTGGTGGACGGGAGAGAGAGAGAGACAAATTTGGACATGACAAACCCAGTTTTGGGTCTTTAGAAGCAAACCTAGTTTTGAGATTGTTCATGCTATTGAGGCTTCCAACTATTCATTCGTTTGGGTTGTTGGAAAAACCTTCATATGTTGGAGGGAGTTTGTTATGGTGTGCCTATGATTACATTGCCTCTTGCTGAACAGTTCTTGAAGTTTCTGCATTTTTGAAGTTCTTAAGCAACTTTTTACCATTTTTACATAATGACATTTTTTGATCTTGTTTTCTTTTGATTTTGTATGAATTTTTTGTTTTGGGAGGAGAGAGACAACCCAAAGTCAGAACCTCACCCTCACATGAAAGCACGATCAGAAAAATCAAAACTTCAGCTCAATACAAGAGATTTTTGTGTTTCTAGGGCTCGTGAGGAAAAGATTCAATAGTTTGTATTTCTGATTCGTGTTATGTTCTGATTTTTAATAAAATAGTGTTTTTCTAACATCTGAGGGTGAGGTGGATAATGGATGGGTAACGGATTGAAGTTCAGGTGGGAAAAGTGTAAATGATTAAACCACGGATAGGCAAAGTGAAAACGGGCCATACCACTGGTGGGTTTACTGTAATTATCCCTTAATCTTAAATTAACAATATATGAAAATGGAAAATAGCTTAGGGAAAGGGATTATACTTGCATGCAAGATCTACACGGTGGAGGAGGAGCCTTTTAATGGAGGTCTTAAGGGTGGAGTAGAGAAGAATAACTTGGAGAGGGAACTCTATATCTTGAGTCTCAGAAAGACTAAAATATGACAAGACCAACTCTACTTCACTAGAACTCAAGAGGGAAGAAGAGATAATGTTTTTTTTGTGTACTTTGGAATGGAGGAGATGGGGTTTATATAGTAGTGGAGTAGAAAATATGAATGGAAATGCATTTAATGAGGGTTGACAAGGGATCAAAGAGAATCATGAACCTAGATCTTATTTCAGTAATTAAAGAAAGTTGATGCATTAAAGTTAGAGGTTGGTGGGAGTGATGAGCGAGCAAAATGACTAAAACCTCAGTTCTTCCTATAGCTCCTATAACAATTCTCAGAGTTAACTTAGAAAAATCATATCTTTCTCAACTTTGATTGAAATTGCTTCATTCTTGTGCTCAGATGGAAGCCCCATATGTCTAGTTTTTGGAAAATAAGCCTCAAATTAGTTTTCAATTAATATTAATAGGCTCCAATTACTTCCATTTTAGACTTAATCAATTCCAAGTCTACCCCAATTAAAATGATAATTATAAAAATTACTCATTAAATAATTTATCATTAATGTTTGATGATCTAATTAATCAAGTGTGTGCAACCTTACTGTAAGATGTAGTCCTAGCCAATCAAATTATAACACGTCATTAGTTTGAGATTGATTATAATTATAACCAATTCGAATCAATTGTTCATAGTTACATATATTCGGACTTAATTTGTGATAGTGCATCTCAGCCATTAAAACTTGATTTGATAAAAACTTTCAATCTGATAGTCCGATTATAGCTTATAATCATTCAATTTGATTGTTACAACATCAAGATCACTTTGATGAAATAAAATTAAGGATCTAGTGGCAACAATTAAGATGCCTATTTCTAAGGTGAAATTACTCTTATACCCTCCATGTAAAGTTAAATGCGAGTTGCAAAATGGGGTGTCAACACAGATGCAATTGATGTGGCAAAAGAACTCAAGCAGATTGAGAAGCCTATCTCTCCTTGATAGCTCCATTCAACCCCTGTGGCAGTTTTAAAGTGTAAAAGGATCTGTCTCACAGAGTGTCATAACAAAATACATTCAAATAAGGAATTTTAGTATTGTGAATAGAAATACCTTTCCCATAGTATTTTGTCGACTGTAAGTGAGTGATTATTGTTTTCTTTTCAATGCTCTCAACTCTCAAGAAAAGGGAGCAATAGCTACAAAATTCATATTTCCAAGGAAACTACGAGGGTGCTCTCTGCTATAATCACAAAAATTACCCAGGTACATCATATGAAGGTGCTAGACATTTTAGATAATTCAGAACAAGATTCAATTGCACTAGATTTCCCAATCTAGTATTGGTGTCCAGTTGTAAATAAATTAATATTAACATTATCCAAACCAACAAGTTTATCAACTTCAGTGAATGCAATCAGCTGAAATTCAATAAAACAAACTCACTGTAATTTTCAGCCAAACATCTTCATCTTCATCTTCATATTTGTCGCAATGAGCACAGCGGTTCCTCTGTCCGTTACATGCACCACAAACATTGGTCAAACATGTCCAATCCCAACAAATATATTGTGTAATTGAATTCGAGCCATGTGTTTCCTCCCATTATAGTGAGCAGCCAAGTCATTCTCTCCATTGCATTTTGTATTACAGATGTTGCACCTAAAAGTATAATTTTCCTCACTAACAGCTTCATTCTTAGGTTCTAGTCCACTGTTTGACATTGAAACTCTTTTTTCATGGTCCTCTTTTGTGTGCTGATCAGATTTTTTAGCAGTTGAAGCTGAGACACCCATTGACTGGCCATGCTGTTTACCCTCATTATTTGTAATAGTTTTTTGTTTCCATTCTTTCCTATATACAGTCTTTTGTGGCTCCTCAACTGGCCGAGCAGTTTTCTTTGTGGTTGATGCTCGGACAATACTTGGCTGGTTCTTTGTTTTCAGTGCCTCATAAGTAGCCTTGTGTTTCTTTCCTTGAAGGTGTAAATTTAAGTTTTTCTCACAAAGAACAGTTAACTGACATATATCACAAGTCCACTTTTTTTGGACTTCCTTAGGCATGGGTATATCGGGAAGTTCTCTAGCAGTTGCAGCTGCCACTGCTGTTTCTTTAATCTCCTTAGTGGCTGATGTTCTGTTCTCAGTCTGATCAAGATTAGGCTCTGTTAGAACTACCTAGAAATGCAGTGATAACATAAATTAGAAGCAAAACTATTGTTTAGTCATTTCCATCCTATTTGTGAAAAAAGCATAAGAATTCCATTGCCAAAAAGAAAACATGACTGAAACAACATAAAATACATAATCAATGTTATAGAGATCTCTTAATTTAAACCTAAAATATGTACAATACAAATGCAAATACAAATGATGATGAGAATTCAATAACAACAAATCATAGGAAAAAGCCATTCCTTTTGAGGATTCATTTTATTTATTTATTTGGGATAGATATGATAGGGTTTGAAAACTGTTGAGGGGACCACAATTTGACTCCCTACAACCACTTTGAAAACAGGCCCTCATAGTGTGATGTCGAATGCCATAAAAGATTTGAGTGTGTCTTTCTCATCACTAATTAGTTTTGAGGTGGAATGGCACAGCTCATGGTCCGGTAAAAATTATGACATCGAATTCATGAGGGAAAAGAAGAAGAAGAAGAAGAAGAAGAAGAAGAAGGTCCAATAGTACACAAAGCTCCCACTTTTGAGGGCTTTGGGGGAGATGACTAGTGAGCTGCCCCCATTCTTTCTTTCTTTCTTTTTATTTTTGTTTTTTGGAGAATGAGCTTGAGACTCAAATTTGTGACAACTCTCCTTGGGAGGAAGGCACTTGCCATCACACCAAGGCCATACCACCATGATAATTGATCTTTTGAGTCATTATTTATAACAAGATTATGATGCTATTGCTGACCCTCCTAATAGTCTAGACCGACCCAAACCAGGTTAAAATGTGAAGCCCCTGGGAATGTACTGCGATTTAAAAGTTAGCTGTGTTCATTGCCACCTTCTGGTTTCCCACAGCTTGATTGTAACCACTAACATTATCAACCCACTATTTTAAGCATTCAAAGAACCGATTCTCCATGAAAAATACTCATTTTTACACCCTTCTTAAAAAGATTGGGTTTTCTACAGAACTTTTTCATAAAGTTGAACAATAAACTTCCTAGTGAATATAATACAAAATCTTACCTTGGCACTAGGTACTTCCTTTTTCTTTATTACTTCCATAGATTTATTATCTTTATGCACAATGTTAGCCTCTCTGCTATTTGACTGCATCAAGAAAAAAGGAGTGGAGATTAGCTCATCTAGAAATTTTTAACAAAAAAATTGTAATATACATCACAGACTCAGCTCTTTTTCTTCAATTAAAGAATAATTGAAATTTGGAAAAAGTGATTTTTCATATGATTTCCAAAATAGTGAACACTCTATTAATAAGATTCTTTCAAAACTCTTTGGAATCCTTTTATTCATCTAACTAAAACCAATAACTGTTGGGCACAAGAGTATATTAAAAGACTCATAGTAAATGTTCTAGTTGCATGAGTAACATTTTAAGCTTTACCCTCTCCACTTGTTTCTTGACCATAACCGAAATAGCTTTGAACTCTTTCATGCCATGATTAGGCTTTTTACTTTTTTTCTGAAAAAATGAAGGCAAAGTTAGAGATAAAGGTGTGATCATTAGTCCATTTTGTCACCCGGAATGAGATCCTAATAAATATAACAAAAGAAAAGCACAAATATAGTAAATTTTTTTTTTCAAGTTTGGGTATCAGTCCTGTGCCATCTTGTTAAGTTCTAGTTCTAGAATTCTATGTGGATATGGTTGTGAAGAGAAACGCAAGCGTGTGTTATGTTCCACTGTGCGCATGTACTAAGTCCATCTGGATTATACAAGTGACTATGGGAAGCTTTAATTGTGACCAATCCTTTCGGTATATCATGCAAATATGACTAGTGCATACTCAAGTTGTGGTAATTCCACAAAAACCCATTTATCTGAATGTCAATTCCAACCTATCTAATTAACTAACTAAGAAAACTGTTTTCCAATTGTATATAAAAGTTTGATATAACATTTTTCTTAACTGAAAGCTATAGAACACAAAGTGCCATACCTTGGTAGCAATAAGTTCCTCCAGAGCTTCAGGTCCATTCTTGTTTATATATCTCTCTGCCTGAGCTAGAAAGTTATCTCTCTTGAATAAGAATTCCTTCCATTTATTGAATTCATCAATGAAAAATGGTGGGTTCATGGAGAGGCATGGATGTATAAAGTGATTATAGACATAAATAGCACCATCGAAGTGAGGTACAACCAGCCAGCAGATGATCATTAGCTTAATGTGTTGCCAGAACAGTAACCTGACAATTAAAGATGGTAAACAAGACATATTATAGACATGTCACCCGTATATATGTACACACGTCAAGAAAAGTAAAAAAAAAAAAAAAATCTAATCAAGTTAAGTTTTGGCATATAACATAGTGAATGAAATCCCTCAGATGTAGTAGCCTCTTATTGATGAAGCACACAAGGTGACAGAATTCTGTAATTCAAGAAGTCCAACCTATAGCTTTTATATTTTTGAGCTTCAAGCGGTTCCCAAGAACATGAAACGAATATTGAATTAGCACAAACTTCTAGTTTACTCAATTTATTGTTGACATGGACATGAGAATCATGCAAACAAAGGGTGTAAGAGACCACACCTTAAAAAACTTAGAGATAGGAACATAGACATTGATATGGAGATTGTCGTCGAACAATGCCATGTAAGCACAATATGACACGTTATTACAAACAAGGACAACCTAATGAAAATGTGATAACATTCCCCCACACTTCTTAGACACAATCCATCGTAGGGTGAGCGAGGACTAGGGGGCACTTGGCCAGATGACAATGAGTCAGTACTGAGGGCATATATAAGAGCTCAAGTGTAAAGGATGAGCTCAAACTAGAGGACTGAACGCCATATCAGAGAACTGCTATACACATTGTAGGATCAACAGTGACATGCCCAAAATCTCTGCCATAAGGCAGATACACCCTTTGTTATAGTCCCATAATGACATGCCAAAATTTTAATGCAAGAAAAAGAACAAGTTTGGCGTCTATATAAATCCACTTACATGAATGAGTGAAATGAAATATGTAGAATTTCAAGTTTAGAAAACATTCAATTTAATATGCATATGATTTAAACAGTGCAAAGAATGAATCAAAAGACTTTTTTTGGCCCAAGTGTTACTCACCATTCTATTAATATGCAAAAATTCTTTGAAATTTGATAAAAAAAAAAAAAAAAAAAAAAAAAAAAAAAAAAAAAAAAAAGCTATTTATTAAAGTATGTGTGTTCATGCTGTCAACTCTCACTGCATATCCTTGTAAGTGATTATTAGTAAGCTGATTTAAGCACCCAATTGATCTTATACATCAGAATAATCTTTAGTAATGATATCCCTGTTCATGTAGTTCTTCAAACAAAGTGCAAAATTGAACAAATTTTTTATATGACATTCCAAAAATAAAGGTTTTCTATGAGATTTATTTCACACAAATGTTGATTGCAAATCATTTTCTCTTTTGTTTTCTTGGCACGCGTGCATAGCTAGACACTGGAATGCAGGGTAAAGTTACCTTTCAAGAAACTTCAAGAAAGCATTCTCAAAGAGTGAAATCAAAGAGAAGACAATCCAATATGTAACCAACGTCTGAGTGTCTGAATTTGAATTGTTCTCAATTGCTTGGATGGAAGCACATCTGTTAAGAAAATTTATGGTATCCCATATCATGTTCATGCACCAAAAGTACCACTTGTGGTGTGTGTGTGTGTGTGTGAGAGAGAGAGAGAGAGAGAGAGAGACTTACAAAGGATACCCCAAAGAAAAGAATGGCCTGCAAGTAAAACACAAACAAAAAGCAGAGAACACTTTAGGAAAACTAACTTCATGAAATATTGATTAGATAATGCACCGTATGTTAAAGAAATGAAATGTAATACCATGAAAGGACATAAAGGCATTTCAGTGCAAAATTGAGAATACCCAGTAGCATCTTGAAATAGAACTAATCTGTTTGGATTTCTCAGCTTGAACCTCCAAGATATATATAAGTAAAGATGGGGAAAGACATAAATGTGAAAGAAAGGAAGAGCAAATAGATTGAGCTGGAAACTACAACAAAAGTAAAAAGCAATTTCTGAGGAAAGTCCAACAGTCGCTTTCAGAGTCTTAAGGATTTCCTCCGGTCAGCTTATGTTCCAATTGAATACAAGTGGTAACAGGGTGTGACTTCGGCCTCCGACTCTGCTGCTTAACCGCTATTTTTTTTTTCTTTTTGTTAGCTAGGTTGTCTTTTTTGGATAAAATTAGTTGATTGACAGTCATTTTTTTTTAGCTTTACTATTGATAAATTTTGTTGTTAAATTAATTTTTTTGGGAAAAAAAGGAAAATGCTAGAATTACGAACTTTTTAAAAATTTCCTAACGTGGTGAGTAATTATTGGTAAGTAAAAAAATATTATAAGTAGTGGGTTTAGATGCGAACCAATAAGTATTTGCTACCTTAACAATTTGTAGAAATGTTGTAAAAAAAAGTTGTATCTATAACATTCTCATAAGAGAATTAATGATATTGTTAAGGGGGTAAAGTGTAATTTTAAAGAGCAAAATTGCTAAAATTAATATCTATATATATACCTGCGTGGCAACTGGTAAGTATTTCAAATTGAATGGGACCCAAGTTAAGTCTAAGGACATTTTATATATATAAATATATATATATATATATATATATATATAGAGAGAGAGAGAGAGAGAGAGAGAGAGAGAGAGAGAGAGAGAGAGAGAGAGAGAGAGAGAGAGAGAGAGAGAGAGAGATGGGTTCAAGTTACACCTGGTGTAACTCCACAAGACTTACACCTTTTTATGACCATTGATTTCTATTAGATCTAATTGTTAGAAATCTCTTATATCCACCTCATCTTGCATAATTAATAGTAGCATTTTTTTCTCTCTCCCTATTTATTACATTTACAGTCATCTAAACGTTGAGAGAAAGAAGGAAAAAAACTGCAAATTCGATGCCACCCTCTTCAACGGTGAATACGGAGCTAGTTGCGATATTGTGGCATGAATGAGAAGGAGCTCAAGGAGGCAAACCCAATCGCAGTGGCCTTAAAAGAAACTTTTATTCATTCTCTTTAAGGGAAAATTATTAGGTACTCCTGAAGTACCATAAATGCATACTCCCCCCTCTCACATAAATAGTGGGTCCCACCATGAATTTAATTAGTGGGACCCACCATTCATGTGAGAGGAGGGAGTATGCATTTATGGTATTCCGGGAGTACACAATAATTTTTCCTCTCTAAGATTCGTTTAAAGAGATCAAAGACTTCTTTGATTTAGGCATGGCTACGATTTTCCTTATTTTAACTTTCCAAAATTAATCATACTCTCGCCCTCTATTTACTGACTGCTACAATTAAAACTATAGAAAGTGCATTATGTGTGGAGGAGTATTTTGATAGATAAATTTGTCCTTTTATATCTTTCACACTATTTTCTTTGATCACCATGGCCTTTCATATATCCTAAATAAAGAGGCTGTTGTGCTATGTCCCATGTCCCATGTGTGACTCTTATTTCTAAAACAATGCAACTCTAAAATCATCATAACAATTAACTTTGACCCAATTCTTACTAAGTTTCAATTCCCTGAATTTTGATCAAATTTTCATTCAAACTACTAGAACACCCCTATTTCATTGTTATGTGACAGAGGACTCTAACCAGTAAAACAATTTAACAGATTGGTGTTAGACTTATATCTAAAACTAAATTATACTTCTAAATTTAACCAGCTAAATTTAATGTGTATCTCTGGTGAGTTGAGTGGGTTAGTGAAGGAGAAGGTGAGCTCAAAGAGGCCTAGGCAAATGAGAGAGAGAAGTGAAGAGAAGAAGAAGACGATTGGGAGAGAAAGTGGAGCTTAATGACTTTAAAATATATATATATATATATATATATATATATATATGTATGTATATATATAAAGGCATTAATGATTTTTAATGCTTTGACATCACTTATTTTTAGAAAGTTGATAATATGGCAATTAGTGTGTTATTTACCATTAGATCTAATAGAAATCAATGGTCAGAAAAATGTGTAACTCTCATTAAATTACACCAGGTGTAACTTGAACCCATCTCATGTGTGTGTATATATATATATATATATATATATATATATTAGAAGGATATATGTATGTGATATGCTAAATTCCAAGTGAAAAAAAAAAAAAAAAAAAAAAAAAAAAAAAAAAAAAAAGAAGGAAGAAGAAGAAGGAAGCACATGGCCTATGCTCATAATTTCACACTCGGTATTGATTTTTATAAGTATATGGTCCACACTCATCGACCGTAATGACTACCGACCACATAGACTACCGACCATGATTTTTAGATCTTAGAATTCTCTTCGTAAGTCCTAACTCTTGAGTGAATTTTTTGATGCATTTGGTATAATCTCTAGGACCCAAAGCAGTTCTATAAAAGGGATCAAGACTGTAACAGTGGGCTGGTTAATGACTCCTAATAGTTGTGGAAATGGTGCAAAACAAAGTTTAACCATCGAATGTTCTTTTATTTTGGATTTGAATCCTCTCTATTTCAAAGTGAACGAAGACTCGAGAGATAGGAAGTAAGCACATTTCATTTGGGGTGTTGTACCCATCATGTTATATTATAATCTTGGATAAATTACAAATTTGATCCCTAACCTTTTAAATGTGTCAGTTTTTTTTTTTTTTTTTTTTGATGGAAAGACTATGAAACTTTTATTAATTATGAAAAGCTACATGAACATCATGAAGAAGAGCTTGTTCTATAAAACAAGGATTCTCTTCAACCCACATAGAGAAATCAGCAATGCCACACGCATGCTTAGCTAGTAAATGGGCTGGCCTATTGCCTTGCCTACAAATATGAGAGAACTCCACTCTACGAAGCTCATGGGAAACTGACTGGACGTTGTATAGTACAGCAGCAACTGAGGCTGGAGGTGGGGACCCATCCTCAAGTGCATTCACAATCACCAACGAGTCACCTTTAAGCACCAGATCATGAACCATCATGTCCCTTGCAAACTGTAACCTAAACTCGAAAGCCTTTGCTTCTATCTCCAACGCTCTTAGTGGTGCGTTGATCTTCTTGCTGCAAGCCCATACCACCTCCCCTCCGCATCTCTGATTAGTACTCCCAACCCAACAGCCTTTTGTGCTGCAAACACTGCATCGTCCACGTTAACTTTGTAACTTCCCTGCTGTGGTTGGTGCCACCTTGGTTGCTCTTTCGTTGGACTAGCTGTTGGCTTCTCGCAACAGAGCTAGTACTCCCTCAAGTAATCCAGCAAAAAGTCAACCAACGCTCCACAACTCTTGACTTCCTCTTTGTTTTTGACTCTGTTTCTATTCGACCATAATGCCTAAGCTATCATGATTATCTTCTCAACGTTAGCAGCGTCCCATTTCTCCACCATAATCACGAACCATATAAGATCCATGAAGGAAGAAAAATGAAGATTCAGTTGGCTAGAGAACAGCTTAGACACCCTCCATACCTCCTTTGCATGAGAACAGAGCCAAAATAGGTGACCCGAGGACTCTGTTTCCGTTTGACAAGCCTCGCAATAACTATCCACCAAGACCTTCCTCCGCTTCAAATTCTCTGTCATAGGCAATATATCTTTGCATGCCCTCCATGCAAAATGCCTCACTTTGTGTGGGATATTCATGCTCCACAGGTATTTTCAAAACTTCCTTTGACTACTATCATTTGAAGCACTTGCTGATCCACCCTTGGGCACCTCCTCTATTGCAATCCAGTAGGCGCTCCTAGCAGTAAATAAGCCTGACAAGGTGGGGGCCCATATTTGCTTGTCTTCCTGTGGGCTAGAGCTCAGAGCAATTCCTCCTATCATTTCGGCCTTATGAGGCAAGAATACCTGATTCAGCACTTCCTGATTCCACATCCCATTGCTAGAATCAATCAACTCCATCACCTGTGAGTCCTTATGGAGAGTTGACAGGGGAAATGTGACTTTGTATGAAGAAGGATTAGGTAACCACTTGTCTTTCCAAATCCGGATGCTCTTGCCATTCCCCACTTGCCATCGAAGACCTTTCCGTACCACTTCTTGTGCGGCCATAATACTCCTCCTAGCATAAGAGGGGTTGTTTCCCATACCAGCTTCCACAAATTCACAATTAGGGAAATATTTTGCCTTAAACACCCTATATAATTGAGAATCACCACCCCTTTGTAGCCTCTATCCTTGTTTAGCCAAGAGAGCAAGGTTAAACTGTTTAAGTTGCTTAAAACCCATACCACCTTTAGATTTTGGAGTACAAAGCTTATCCCAGCTCATCCAGGCCATCTTCCTTTCATCCTTACATTGCCCCCACCAAAAATTCCTTATTAAGCTAGTCATTTCATCACACAAAGAGTCGGGGATTTTAAAATAGTTCATAGTATATGTTGGTATTGCCTGTGCTACAGCTTTAATTAAGATTTCCTTACCCGCCTTGGATAGTAGCTTCTCCTTCCAACCGGCTAACTTCTTGGCCAACTTTTCTTTTATCTCTTTGAACATGGTCTTTTTATTTCTTCCCACCAAAGAAGGCAAACTCAGGTATTTCTCATGTTGTTTAATCACTTCTGCCTCAAACTTAGACTTGATCTCATCCTAGACTTCCTGTGTGGTATTACTGCTAAAGAATAAGGAGGTTTTTGTTCTGTTCAACTGCTGCCTCGAAGCTTGCTCATACACCTGAAGAATCTTTTGTAGGGCCTTGCATTCCCTGATTGTTGCTTTACAGAAAATAATGCTGTCATCTGCAAAAAACAAATGAGACAACCTGGGACGCCCCCTACAAACAGATACCCCCTCCATAGATCCATCAAAAACAGCCTTTTTAATCAAAGTAGAAAGTCCTTCAGCATAAAGTAAAAAGAGATAAGGAGATAAAGGGTCACCTTGGTGGAGGTCCCTTGAGGGCTAATTTTTCCACTGAGTTTACCATTGATCCTAATGGAGTACATGACAGAAGTAATGCATTGCATCATAAGCCCTCTCTATTTAGGGGCAAAACCCAATCTCTCCGTGCTTCAGGCAAACCCACTCCACTCTGTCATACGCCTTGCTCATATCAAGCTTCAAAGCCATCTCCCCTACACTTCCCACCCTCCGCTGGCTTATATGGTGCATTGTTTCAAAAACAACCAATACGTTATCTGTAATTAGTCTGCCATTCACAAAGGCACTCCGAGTGTCACTGATAATGGACGGAAGTACCCTCTTCAGCCTGTTTACAAGAGTTTGGATGCCAATTTATAAACCACATTACACAAGATAATTGGTCTATACTCTGTCAACCTTTTGGGGTTTTTTGTTTTTAGGATTAACACAATGTGAGTATCATTAAAATTTGGTGGATACACCCCCTCCCCCCTGTTTAGAAAATCTAACACTATTTTAACCACCACCTTGCCTACCGTGGGCCAGAACTGCTGGAAAAATAGGGGAGGCATCCCATCAGGACCAGGAGCTTTTAAAGGATACATCTATTTCAGAGCCCGGTACACCTCATTGGATTGAAACTCCCTCAATAAGCTTGAGTTCATATTCTCAGTTACCTTTGGTTGAACAGCCTCCAGTAAGTCTGAGAACTCAGTTGGGTTACTAGAAGCAAAAAGCTCTGAATAGTAGTCTTTGAAAATTCTTTCAACAACACTCTCATCTTCTTGCCATACCCCAGCATCATCATAAATGCCTTCAACCAAGTTTTTTTGATACCTTGCTGAAGCTTTGGCGTGAAAAAACTTGGTGTTGCACTCTATATTCCATTTTGTAACATACTTTCCATATAAAAAAAAAAAATGGAAGTTGGATTGAGTGTGTAATTTTTTGTAATTTGGTTTTTGGTTATCGTTAATTATTCATATTTGAATCAAGATATTTCTTTCGCAAATCCAATGAGAGAGAGAGAAAGTTAGGGATTTTAAAATTTTAATTTTCCCCAAACTTGATCTCATGTGTGAACAGAAAATTTGGTTTTTTTTAATAATTTGATATGGTGGTAGAATTGGTAGTTGATGTGGCATGAAAAATTATTTTTTGTTATTTCGTTTGACACATTAGATTTTTCCATCCAAGAGATAATGGTAAAAACCAAATTGACATGACACTAAAACTGTTAGGGACCAAATTGACACAATTGAAAGGTTAAGGACCAAATTGACATATGGTGTAAAGGACATGGACTAACTTTGTAACTTACCCTATAATTTTTTAGAAACTACTTGTGTCACTGTACCCATACTTATATTTAGACGTGGCAAAACGGTTGAATCGGGTCAGATTAGTTAGGTTCAGATTGAAAACGAGTTCCCTTAAAAAAAAAAAAAAAATCCATTTTAAGCAAGTTGGAAATGGGTATATTTTTCACACTATTTAAAAAAAAAAAAAAATTTGTTTGTCATTTGATAAGTCATGCATCAAATTATTTGGTGTAAAATGCATGACTTTGAATTCACCACTCATATTAAGAACAGCTTAGCTCAAAAAATTAATACTTGTTCAGTTATTATAAAATTATATAAATCTTTTCATTGCTAATAAAAAAAATAGCACAAAGAAGTCTAGGATACCCTTTGAACATCTAATTAAAACAAACACACAAGTTTCATTTCTACATAATATCAACATTCCAAAACATAAAACAAAATTACAAATGCCTTATTGAATAGCTAATTTGATTATATATATATATATATATATATAAGAAATTTAGAATCTTGAAAACTAATTTCATAATCTAATATCAACAGTGATTGGTACTCTATTTCAATTTGAGAATATACATCAAAGTTTAATTGTTTACTTATTTATACATATTCTGTTTTATGACTATCATGTCATTGTTAAACAACACACACACTAGAAAATATTATCTTTTATTTTGGAAAAAATAATTTATTTTGGCCGTGGTTTGTTAAAAAATAGGCCTAAAAAGCAATCGCATCCGCTCGTGCAAATTTTTTTTTTTTTTTTTTTTTGTCTATTTTAGTATAAGAAACTATTTTTTCTATTTTACACACTCACTTTTCAAAACACTCCACATCATATTTTCTATTTTACACCACATTTCATTAAATTATCAATTTTTCTTAATTTTTGTAATTATTTCCCTTAATTTGTTTACACACAACAACCACTATTTACTCTTTTCCTTCATAATCGTGATGAGAAATGCTATGTCCACAATATTTTTAAAACAAATCCTAAGTGATAGGTTGTTACGAGTGGGCAAAAAAGTAATTTAGATTGTGGATTCAAATTATAACTAATAACAACTTACTATATGTGATTTGTTGAAGAAAGTGTTGTGTAAATATTGTGGACATAGCACTTCTCTAATCGTGATACGTAAAAATAGAATAAAAAACTAAATGCAAAATGAATAGTGTCAAATGTCAATGAATACTCGGTTACCATAGTAATAATATATTTTTACACAACTTTGCATAACCATGTAGCAACAATGTATTTTTACACAACTTTGTTTTATATTCTTGTAAATTCTTAGATAAATAAACCTTGATGCACATTTTGTAAATTAGTGTTGCCGTTGTACTTTATACTAATACTGTATTATAGGTTACTTTTTTCATGCCCAAATGATGTCATATTTATATTTTACTTTTAGATTGTTGTCCACCAAATAATTAGATGCCTACTTCAATGCATTGCAATTGATTTGCTTTGACTCTTCTACATTATCATTTCTCTCTATTGAAAATTTTGAAGTCCTTATCTCTAAATTTCATGTGTATTCAGTAAAAGATGGTCAAGAAGACATTTGATCTTCATATATTTGGATATGTTAATTCAATTGTACAGCTAAAAACATAATTATCTTCGTATAGTTGGATATGTTGAACATCTTTAATGTTTAAAATTTAAATATTATCAACTAATTGTCATATTACAGAATAGCATTAAAATTATAAAATATATTGCACATTTGAAGTGTGTAAAGTCAGGTTTCAATCTATCATAATTTTTCCCTAGAAAAACAATTGTGTCCAACATCGAACTTGCTTGTAGATGTTTTCTACTTTAGAGTTTAGAAGGGCACTAGACAACTAGCTCTTGCTAAGACATTTGTGTTTTCACTTTTCACCAAGACCTAGTCTTATTTCGTTTCACTTATCCGTATGTAATAGATGAATGAACTTTGGTTCTCGTTTATCTTCTCTGCTTAACTTTCCAAATTCAACATCATTGTTATATTTTCTTCTATTTTCGGTTAGAATAGCTTATTCCATGCTTCCTACTTTTTTCGTTTTTCTTTTTTATCCAAATCAAAGAAATCGTTGGAAAGCGGACTTAGTGGAAGCGCAAGAGGGGGTACATGGGTTAAACACAGTTTGTGCTCTCAAACTTCGCTCTAACTAATTGAAAATTGTGATTTTAGGGTAATATTTTGAAAGGACAGTGTTTCTTTCATACAATGTGTTTTTATGAATTAATTAAAACGTGAATTTAACACACATCCACACTTTAACTTAAAAGAGTTTTTCCCTATTTTAAAACAAAAACACCCCTAAGAGCACTAGTATTGGTGGTGCTATAAAGCTATATTGCTATTTTTAGCACCACCAAATACTAAAATGTGGGTAGCTCATATGTAAAAAATATATATATATATATATATATATTATTAAATTGTTGTGTTCACACTACTTTTTAATAATAAAAAATCTCTTTTGGTTGTGTTCACGCTACTTTTTAATGAATTATTTTTATTATTTAAATCAAACAACTAAAAATATAGATCCATTGATATTGGGTGTATTGTAAAGTAAGAAGATAAAATAGACAAAGTAAATTTTTGTGGAGCCATATTGCTAAATTTATGGCTCCACCAATGTGTATGTTCGAGTAGATTTCAGTCTTAGTAACATTACTATATTCTTGTGGAATTACAAAAATAGTATGGATCATGAATATTTATTTATTTAAATTTCATGTATTCTTGTTAAACACACATTCACACTTTAAGTGAAAGAGTTTTTCCCCATTTTAAAACAAAAACACCCCTAAGTAGATTTCAGTCTCAGCAGCATTACTATATTCTTGTTGAATTGCAAAAATAGTACGGACCATGAATATTTACTTATTTAAATTTAATTTTAACAAGACAATTCCACTCCCCGTTCTTGAGATATTCTAGAAACCACATTTCAAAAAGGACTAAGGAAAAATTAACATAAAATGGAAGCAAAATAGGCATATATGATTTGTACTAAAGAGACATAATGTTTGTTTTGAAATGAATTTACTCATTCATGTCCCACCTTATTTATTATAAAATTTCTTTTTTTTTTTTTTTTTGAGAAAACGGTAAGAAAATTTCATTAATAAAAATCAGATCGAAATACAACATCCAAATTAGAAGGTAGATCTTCCACCTATACATCAGTATCTGCAGAAAAAACTGCTCTTCTAGCTAGTTCATGAGCTAACTTATTCCCTTCCCTTCAAATATGGTGGAACTAACATGACTGTAATGCAGACCCTAGTCTCCAAGTATCATCAACCACATGCCCATACAAGAATATGGAGGAACTAACAAGACTGTAATGCAGACCCTAGTCTCCGAGTATCATCAACCACATGCCTGTACAAGGTATTACACCGTGCCTGAGATTGCAAAGCGTGAATAAACCCAAGACAATCCCCTTCTACCTGTATACAAAAAAAGCACATTTCCTGAGTGAAGGTGATTGCTCTATGGGCAGCCCATGCCTCTGCCAAAGCCACTGATTGAGGGAGAGCAATTTTCTGGCTCAGTGCTGCCATAACATCTCTTTTGTGATCTCAGACTACTACCCTGATTCCTGCATAACCCAAACGATCAAAGAGAGCTGTGTTGAAATTTACCTTATAGCAATTCTCTGGTGGGGGCGACCAACGTGCTACCCTTCTCGGGCCTGGGTTATGTATATGTTTTTTTGCTTTCAAAAACTCCACTACCAAAGCCTTAGCCCTATCTCCAACTTCATTCAATGGCCAAGTTCCTTGATTTTCCCATATTCGATTATGCCTCTACCACAAACTCCACGCAATGGTGGAAAACAAAGCCACACGATAACTCGAGCTATTCTACATCACGTCATCCAACAAGTCGAAGAAACTTCTATTCTTCTTATTATACAGATTAGCAAATGTTATATCTGATCTCCAAACTAATTGAGCATGAGAATAGAGCCAAAGACAATTCCGTAAAGTTTCAAATTTAGTAGTAGGTAAATGGGGATAAAAGAGTTAAAGTATGTTTTCATTATTCAAATTAAAAAAAAAAAACAAAAAACAAAAAAACAAAGACAAACTCCCATGTGTCAACTTTTGCATTAAGCTCCTATATGTCATCTCACATGCACTGAATCTATGTTCCCTTAACCTAACCGTCCGCTCACTAATGTAAAAGAATTGTGTTATCTTTGATTGCTCTCTCTTTCTCTCTCTCTCTGCCCTTACCCTAACCCAAACTCCAATTTCTAAAACCTCAAATGGCGAAATCAAGAAGATCACGGTATCTACGAATCTGTCATAGTTTTTGGTTGTTATAACGGATTAGAACAAGAACCAACTTTGATGCAGGGTGGGGCAAAGTTTAAATAGTATTCCATTCAAGTCCCTTATGCAGAGTCAGATGATACAGAAGAGGAAGAAGAAAAGTTGAGTCCATTTTCCGTAGTGGAGCTTCACAAATTGCTTTCCTTTGTAGCTCGATCTAAATTCATCTATATATTGTCTTATCCACACGAGTACAAAGAAGTGGATTTTCGATGATGGTTATTGTTGGAAGCTTGGTCCTCAAATGAATGTTCCTAGACATAATCCTCACACCATTGTACTGGACGGTAACCGAAGACAAATACATTTGGATGGAGAATCTGAAAGATTTGCAAAAGCAATATAAAACAAAATTTATATTTCAATTTAAAGATCGTTGTACCACACAACCATGGATTCTAAATAGAACAAAATTGTGTAACTCTTTTAGCAACCCAGGAATATTACCTCCCAAGGTATTCACGTGCCTCTCTCTGTTTCTTTTTGGGTTTTCAGAAGATTGCAATATCACTTAGTAATTCTGATGGCCAACTCCTGATATGATATTTAAAATCTTATTTTTATTTAAGACTTCTAAAACCCAAGAAAGAGATTGGACGAGGAATCCTAATCTTCAGCGGCAAGATTAATCAATAACTTTTGAATTTTATTTCAAAATTATTCCTTAATTTTATCAACCATATCAAGAAAATATTTGAACTTCTACAAATTGCAATAATGTCCACGAACACATTGCAATTGACCCCCTGAAGATTAGAGAATTACATATGAGGTCCCATTACTACAATTTTATATCTATGTCCTTCCACCAGACTATATTCCCACAAGCCACAGGGATTGGATTAATATCACTGTCATGTCCCTAGCTTATGTAACCCTTAATTTCTTGATTTCATAATTTCTATTGAACTCTAGAATATCTTTGAAAAACTCTTTACACACACACACACACACACACACACACACACACACACACACACACACACACACACACACAATATTATATATATGAAAAACACTTTTGAAAAAAGTCACTGGCCAATTTTGTTTTGAGTCCAACTTCAATATAAAAATCAACTGAATATATTATCTTCTTTAGAGACTGATGGATTCATTTTTGAGTATTTACATATTTTACTCATTACATACATAACCCAATAAGTCTGTATATAGCCTTTAAAAAGAGTATCACCAGTTGACATTGTCAAAGTTATGTGCATAATAAATAACTATACACAAACCTCTCATGTTTGAGGAGAATAGGAAAATTGTGATAAAACAACATTTTAACTAACATTGATCACTCCATAAGGTGTTCTTGATCGGATTCGATTCAGTGTAATGTAATTGTTACATTACACCACTTGTCTGCTTAAAGTCACTATCTCAATGATGGAGTAAATTGTTCTATCATATAGTAGCACAACAAGTGTAGGCTTCACAACAAGTGTAGGCTTCAGTGGTGATATTCAATTAATATCCACAGCCTAAAACAATTTAATAATCTATGAAAAATTATTACTCCATATTTTTGGTTCTTTAACCATTAACATGATTTTTCTAAAGAGGTAACATCACATGCCACATTTAAACAATAAAATATACCTATTTATGTATGTAAAAATATAATTTATTACCAAATAAAAATGCATAATATTGTTTTTGAGGGCACATAATTTGAATAGATTCTTGACCCAGTGTGCGGAACTTGGGAACTATTGCCTAATCCTCAATCTCAGATTACTCCCTTTGGCACGATTTCCGTTGTTTTAGAGCACGCTAAACAAATTCTTGTGACTTCACTCCTTAGGAACAACTCCAAGGTCCTTTATGGTTATGATGGTGATTGTGTGGTTTACATATATGGTGTCCTTACTCGTTGTTGGACAGAACTTGACTCTCCCTCCTTTCAATCTACATTGTGGGTCTTCAATAACGCATTCTAATAGAGCTTTAGTAGCTGCTGATGATACTCACTTCTAGGCTTTGCTCAAAGAGGATGATGTGTTTTTGGTTGCCCATGCTTACAATCTATGTAAAAATGAGTGGTTCAAGGGTTCTATCAACATTGAGTGAAGAATCATTACGATGAAATAAACTCTAGGTTATATAAATTATCCAACTCCTATCCACTTAGGCGGTACCAAATTTTGCCTTCTATTTCAATCCTACATCCGTCATTCGTGGTTATATGGAATGCTGATATCTGAAGTGAAGCATGCAATATGACTGGTATCTCTATTCTATTGTATTTGATTTTTCTCCAAAATCATCAGAGGATTTCAAGGAGGACATGCTCAGTTTTAGGAAGGTGCATATTTCAGTCATTTCAACCCAGAAATATCGTCTGATCACAGCGTAGATTTTTGTAATGTCGTGTTGCTGTAAGTTTTCTAGCTCTTTACAACATCCTCATGGCCCTTCTAAATGTCTAAATGTAACACTCTTTCTAATAAAAAATTAACATTATTGCAGGGATGGTGGTGCCTTTAATAGCACCATGCAAAAGAAACTAAAGTTATGTGCAGATTAGTGTGGGGCACTTCCTTCAAGGGTATATTTCTCCATTCCATCTTCTTATGTATGCTCAATTTTATTGATGGCATTGTCAAATATCCCCAACATAACAACATATTAAATATATCTCTGTGTTGTGTGTGTTTCAGCTGGTTGTTATTAGTTTGCATATTTTGTGTGTGTTTATGTGAATGGAATGGTTGTGGTCCTTGTGGGATGGTAATTTTGCTAATAATATGAATGGAATGGTTGTGGGCTGATGATTTGGCTAATAATGTGAATTTATTGTTTTAAATGTTTTTTGTACTTTCAAAGATTGAAAATTATTTGATGGTTTATTATTGCTAACAATATTGATGGGTGTGCTGTTGGGCTTTTTTTTTTTTTTTTTTTTTTTTTTGGGTTATGTTTTTATTGATTAATCTTGTAATAGCTAACATGATCGAGCAAAATGGAGTTATTGGCCTTCTTTACTGTGGTTTAGTTGCTCCAGCATCATTGTTAATCCTTGTCAGGATTTGTCTTATTTGTAGATGCAAGAGAGAGTGAAAAAAAAAAAAAAAAAAAAAATGCTTTGTTGGGTTTTATTATTTGGTACAAATAACAATGGTGAATAAAATACTTAAGTCTTACAATAAACGAAACATAACATACATAGATAAAAGACTAGTCTTATAATAGCTAGTGAGTTGAACAAAATGGACAGTGTTCTAATATATATGCATTGTCTCCCTTTGGCTTAGATAAACCCTCATCATTTTTGCTCAGAGTTCAATATGGTTATTTACTTGATATGATTAGTTGATTGATCATTGTTGCCACCATCAATATGTGGACAAAGTATATTTACGTCTTGTTATATTAAAACTGACCATGCAGTATCAGCGAAGTCAGTTAACCACACCTTATTGTGATTTGAATTTAAAATTCTTATGGTAATTGCGAATTTATAACCACCATTGACAAATTGAATGAAATAGAATCATCTACTTATTACTAATCATCTTCTCCTTTAACCTGATGGCTCCATGGTCTTGTTTAGTTAGCGCGAGGGCTATGTCACATGATATTCAAATTTTATATTATTCATTACATTTTGGAATTCTGGTGGTGTCTGTAGCTGTTGTGTCCATCAAAAAAGAATAAAATTCAAATCATAGAAAATTATAACATAGATAAATTTATTGTGGTATGGATTTAGAAATGACTACTGAAATGCAGGTAGCAGTAGGTTCTCCTTGCCTGTAAGCCAAATCAATCTGGGTTTCTTGAGAGAGGCAGAGAGAATATCTTCATCAACAACAGGCCATCGAAGTTCCATTCATTTAGCCCTCAAAAGAGGTCCATATGATGCTTTTGAGGCAATGAAATTTTGTAAACTCTTGAAATCATAATATGTTTAGAGTTTGTTCATTCAGCGTACACTTGAAATTGAATTTTCCAAATGAAATTTTGATTGATGAATTTTTTTTTTTTTTCTTTTAATCTTTTAATTATGTTCTTTTGCTTCCTATTAATTCTATTCCTATGAGGATTAAAACCTCTACTCTAATGCCTATTGGAGCTTTGGAGTTCCCATCTTTGCTAAACCATACTAAAATGTATTCCCTTATTTGCCATACAAACTATACTGTAGCCATCACTAATCTCCAAGGACTCGAGAGCTTTGAGGTTCTTGATACAGAAATAAGGTTAGATATCCAGAGGAATTAAATATGAGCACTGCAATCCTACCTTTGAAATTCTCCACTGCAGTAAATGGGTTCAGCACACAATTAATGCATTTCAAATTCTGTTTACTATCTTTAATTAATTTCCTGCGCTGCTACACAAATATGATTTTGTGCACATCCAAGAATGTTGGCTGTCTGAAGTTCTTGGTTTTTCTTCTTCCCGGTTGTTTTGGATTTCTCTTAAATCTCTTGTACTTCTCATCTTTATAAAGTTCATACCAAGATTAAATCAAAGTCTAACCAAGCACACGCTAACATATGATCAGTCAACTGCTTTGGTGGTTGCCTCACCCTTTCTTTAAATGAGAGGGAGGATTTATCATCAGGAACAGAATTTAAACCTTGTACCCTAGATAAGGAGGAGCTTAAATGGTTTTCTAAATGTGGAGATCAAAATCCTGTCCTGTCTTCTGCTAGTTTCTAATGTGGAAGAAAAATAATATTTTACAATTTTATGGCCATTGTTTGTGCAACAAATAGTTAAATGACCAGATTAGGAATACAGTATCAGTATGCATATTAACACCCGGGATCAATATAAAAAAAGAACCTAGTGTTTTATGCAGCTGGAGTGAAGAAAAAATTCAAGTAATCAGGAAGTGTACTATGCCAAAACTGACCCAGCTAGACAGATTCAATAATACATCTACACATATAAAGAATGATTGTGGAAGTGAATAATTTTGCTATTAAGAGAATCAGACTGTTGACTGACAGATCAGGGCAGGGCGTCCCATTTGATCATTTTCTTCTCATTATTCAGTTCTAAATTAACTTGCTTTTTTGCTTTTCCTATATTGTATTCAGGCTCTAACAAGAAAGAATTTAAGGTAGCCTTTCATGTTTTAGAATTGAGGAAAGAGAGAAATCATTTTTTTTTTAAACGGAGGCATCTTACTAGAGGATATGATTCACAACGTGATTCTATTGCACTAGATTACATAATATAGTTTTGGTGTCGTGTTGTAAATATACTAATACGAACATTATCCAAACCAGCAAGTTTATCAACTTCAGTGAATGCAATCAGCTAAAATTCAAGAGTAAAAAAACACACAGTAATTTTCAGCCAAACATTTTCATATTCATATTTACTGCAACAAGCACAATGGTTCCTCTGAGAGTGAAATGAACCAAAAATATTGGTCAGACCTGCCCAATCCCAACCAATTTATTGTGTAATCGAATCCGAGCCTTGTGTTTCCTCCCATTATAGTGTGAAGCCAAGTCATTCTCTCCAGTGCAGTTTGTATTACAGATGTTGCACCTATAATATTCCTCACTAACAGCTTCATTCTTCTGTTCTAGTGCACTGTTTGACATTGAAACTCTTTTTTCATGCTCCTCTTTTGAGGGCTGATAAAATATTTTAGCAGTTGAAGCTGAGACACTCATTGAATGGGCATGCTGTTCACCCTCATTATTTGTAGTAGCTCTTTGTTTCCATTCTTTGGTGGATACAGTCTTTTGTGGCTCCTCTATTGGCTGCTCAGTTTTCTTTGTGGTTGAAGCTGGGACAGTATTTGGCTGGTTCTTTGCTTTCAGTGCCTCAGTAGTCTTGTGTTTCTTTCCTTGAAGGTGTAAATTTAAGTTTTTCTCACTTAGAACAGTTAACTGACATATATCACAAGTCCACTCCTTTCGGACTTCCTTAGGCATGGGAATATCAGGAAGTTCTCTAACTGTTGCAACTGCCACTGCCGTGGCCTCCTTACTGGCTGATGTTCTGTTCTCAGTCTGATCAAGGATAGGCTCTGTTAGAACTATCTGGAAATGCAGTGATAACATAAATTAGAAGCAAACCAGTTGTTTAGTTATTTCCATCCTATTTGTGGAAAAAGCATAAGAATTCCATAGCCAAAAAGAAAACATGACTGAAACAACCTAAAATACTTAATCAATGTTATAGAGATCTCTTAATTTAAACATAAAGCATGTACAATACAAATGCAAATGCAAATGCAAATGATGATGAGAACTCAATAACAACAAATGATAGGAAAAAAAACCATTCCTTTTGAGGAATCTTTTTCTTTTGGGGGGGATAGACATGATTGGCTTTGAAAACTACAGAATTGAATTTTTTTTTTTAAAGTCCAATAGTGCACAAAGCTCCCACTTTTGTAGGCCCTGAGAGAGATGACTAGTGAGCTGCCCCCATTCTTTCTTTTCTTTTCTTTTTTCAAGTGATCATGAGACTCAAACTTGTGACATTTCGCCTTGGGCTGAAGGCACTTTCCATCACACCAAGGTCAAACCCCCATGGTGATTGCTCTTTTGAGTCATTATTTATATCATGATTATGATGCTGACCCTCCTAATAGTCTAGACTGACCTATACCAGGTCAAAATGTGAAGCCCCTGAGAATGTCCTGCCATTTTAAGTCAGCTATGTTCATTGCCACCTTCTGGTTTCCCACACCTTGATTATTAACCACTCACATTATCAACCCACAGTTTTAAGCATTCAAAGAACCGATTCTCTATGCAAAATACTCATTTTGAAACCCTTCTCAAAAGATTGGGTTTTCCATAGAGAGTTTTCATAAAGTTGAACAATATACTTCCTAGTGAATATAAACCAAATTATACCTTGGCAGTAGGCACTTCCTTTTCCTCTATTACTTCCATAGATTTATTATCTTTCTGCACAATGTTAGCCTCTTTGCTATTTGACTGCATCAAGAGAAAAGGATTGTAGATTAGCTCATCTAAAAATTAATTTTAAAAAAATTGTTATTTCCATTAGGAACATACTTCACAGCTCTTTTTTCCTACAATAATTAAAGAATAAATGAAATTAGGATTTGTCATATGACTGCCAAAATAGTGAACACTCTATATTGATAAGATTCTTTCAAAAGTCTTTGGAATATATCCTTTTATTCATCTAACTAAAACCAATAACAGATGGGCATAAGAAAATATTAAAAGACTCATAGTAAATTTTCTAGTTGCATGAGTAACATTTAAACCTTTACCCACTCCACTTCTTTCTTGGCCATAACTAGAATAGCATTGAACTCTTCCATGCCATGATTAGGCTTTTTGCTTTTTTTCTGAAAAAAGGAAGGCAAAATTAGAGATAAAAGTGTGTATCATTAATCCTTTTTGTCACCCACAATGAGATCCGAATAAATATAACAAAAGAAAAGCACATATCTAGTAAAAAAAAATGTCAATTCCAACATATACAGTTATCTAACTAAGAAAACATTTTTCCAATTGTATATAAAAGTTTGATATAACATTTTATCTTAACTGAAAGCTAAAAAACATGAAGTGTCATACCTTGGTAGCAATAAGTTCCTCCAGAGCTTCAGGTCCATTCTTGTTTATATATCTCTCCGCCTGAGCTAGAAAGTTCTCTCTCTTGAATAAGAATTCCTTCCATTTATTGAATTCATCAATGACAACTAGTGGGTTCATGGAGAGGCATGGACGAATAAAGTGATTATAGACATAAATAGCACCATCGAATTGAGGTACAACCAGCCAGCAGACAATCATTATCTTAATGCGTGGCCAGAACAGTAACCTGACAATTAAACATGGGAAACAAGACATATAATAGACATGTCACATGAATATATGTACACACATCAAGAAAAGACAAAAACAATAATCTAGTCAAGTTAAACATTAAACAATAATCTAGTCAAGTTAAACACTTAAACATTGGCACATAACATGGTTAATGAAATCCCTCAAATTTATTGTTGAAGCAGCCTAAACACAAGGTGACAGAATTCTGTAATTCAAGAAGTCCAACCTATAGCTTTTATATTTGTGAGCTTCAAGCAGTTCCCAAGAACATGAAACGAATATTGAATTTGCACAAACTTTTAGTTTACTCAATTTATTGTTGACATGGAAACTAGTATCACGCAAACAAAGGGTGTAAGAGACTACAACCTTAAAATAGTTAGAGATGGGAACATAGACATTGATATATGGAGACTTTCATCAAACAATGCCATGTAAGCACAACTTGACACATCTTTACAAAAAAGGACAACCTAATGAAAATATAACTACATTGCTCCTCACTCCTTAGACACAATCCATCTTAGGATGAACAAGGACTAGGGGGCACTTGGCCAAAAGATGAGAAGTCTGTACCAAGGCAATATATAAGAGCTCAGGTGTAAAAGGATAAGCTCAAACTAGAGGACTGAGCACCATATCCGAGAACTGTTATACACATTGTGGGATCAACAGTTACATGCCCAAAATCACCCTGAGTTGTATTCCCATTATGATCATGATATGGCAGCTAAAATCAAGGAAACTCCTCTGACTTAAGCATCAGTGTAATTAGGCCACGGCCATATTGGTACCTGTCTAAGCTTTCTTCGTTCTTGTAGGTATCCTACTGGCTAGTCTACCACCTAATTGTTGATTACCATCAGCCATATATCTGTTTCTTTCGGAAATCTTTACTAAACATATAAAGTTCTTTTTGCTTTTTTTTTTTTTTTTTTTTTGGGTTTGGGGAGGCGGGGCTGACCACATAATATGATAACATCTTCATGATATGCACAATTTTGAGGAAAATGAAGTTGCATTCTTTAACAAGTAATCCAAGGAGTACTGGACTCACATGTTGTGTGTATGTGTGCATTTAGAAGCGTATGACTTGCCAAAATTTTAATGCAAGAAAAAAAAAATTTAGGCATCTATATAAATCCACTTACATGAATGTGTGAAATGAAATATGTAGAATTTCAGGTTTAGAAAACCTTCAATTTAATATGCATATGATTTAAACAATGCAAAGTATAAATCAAAAGACTTTTTTTGGTCCAATTGTTACTCACCAATCTATTAACTTGCAAGAATTTTTTGAATAAATGAATTTGATCAGAAAAAGATATTCATTAAAGTATGTGTGTTCATCCTGTCAAATCTCGCTGCATATCCTTGTGAGTGATTATTAGTAAGCTGATTTAAGTACCCAATTGATCTTACACATCAAATAATCTATAGTAATGATATCCCTGTTCATGTCGTTAGTTCTTCAAACAAAGTGCAAAATTGAACAAATTTACATCACATTCCAAAAATAAAGGTTTTCTATGAGATTTATTTCACACAAATGTTGATTACAAATCATTTTCTCTTTTGTTTTCTTGGCACTCATGCAGAGCTAGACGCTAGAATGCAGGGCAAAGTTACCTTACAAGATACTTCAAGAAAGCATTCTCAAAGAGTGAAATCAAAGAGAAGACAATCCAATATGTGACCAACTTCTTAGTGTCTGAATTTGAATTGTTCTCAATTGCTCGGATGGAAGCACATCTGTTAAGAAAATGTATGGTAACCCATATCATGTTCACGCACCAAAAGTAACACTTGCGTGTGTGTGTGTGAGAGAGAGACTTACAAAGGATACCCCAAAGCAAACAAAGGCCTGCGAGTAAAACACAAACAAAAAGCAGAGAGAACACTATTAAAAAAACTTAACTTCATCAAATATTGTTAAAGAAATGAAATTTAATATTTCTATCATTCTTTTAAGCAGAAGAAATTTTCTCTCCCCTTCTGCACAAAAATCAAGTGGTGACAAAATGTATACCATGAAAGGACATCAAGGAATTTCAGCGCAAAAATGAGAATACCCAGTAGACTCATCTTGAAATAGAACTAATCTGTTTGGATTTCACAGCTTGAATCTCAAAGATATATATACATAAGTAAAGATGGGGAAAGACATAATTGTGAAAGAAAGGAAAAGCAAAATAGACTGAGCCGGAAAGTGGAAGGAGGAAACTTCAACAAAAGTAAAAAGCAATTTCAGAGGAAAGTCCAACAGTCGCTTTCAGAGTCTTTAAGTATTTAAATCGGATGGACTCATGGCCCGTGTGTCAGGACATTATAGCAATTTTAAGTGTTTTTTTTTTTTTTTTTTTTTTTTTTTTTTTTTTTTTTTTTTGAGATAGAGTTTCAACTTATGGCGACTGCTCTTGATGGTAGTTTTTTATTTTCACACTAAGACACCAATCAGTTTTTGGTGTAGACGGGGATTGAACCCCAGATCTCTTATACAATCATCAGAGACTTTATCAGTTGAATTAACTGGAACCCACGCAATTTTAAGTGTTTTAATAACCTTACACTTTTTTTTACACATTTTTTCATTCGCTCGTATTTTTAAAAAATACAAACAGCGTTATTAGAACATTACCAAAAAGACCCTATATGTAGGGCTAAACTTCTTAGGTACAAACTTTTTTACATAGTTTAAAATCCACTTCAAAAAGTACCTAAAATCCTTACTTGAAATCATGATTTTCATCTTAAAAATCACGATTTCAATTGCTTTGGAGGGTTTGTAATTTGTATAAAATTGTGTAAACAGCTCTGTATAATAAACATTACTCATGTACGAATGTGGACGCTAAATTCCAACGGAAAAAATGCTCATAATTTCAAACTTGGTTTTTTTTTTTTTTTTTTTTAGAGGGATTTCAAACTTGGTATTGGTTGTTCACATTTTTTAAGCATGTCCACACTCATAGACTACCGACCATATAGATTACCGAGTTCAATGCCCCTTCCAATTGCATGTTAGAATTCTCTTCGTAAGTCCTGATTCCTAAGTTAAGTAGGTATAAACTACATTGTGGCAATATTTTGGTGCATTTGGTATAGTCTTTAGGACCCAAAGCAGTTTTATAAAAGTGATTCAAGACAGTGACAGTGGATTTGTTAGGCCCTGTTTGGATTTTCATTGTTCATCACTCCTTACTTAAATTTCATTACTCATCACTCATCACTTAAAATACCCCAATTTTTTATACCCACCCGTTTGGCACAGTTCACTCACCTTCCCATCACTCAATTTTTCTACTTTTTTGTGGGACCCATTCCTGTAAAGTGGTCAGACCCTGCTATGAACAAAATCAGCTTCAACCATAAAACAAAAACAGTAACAACAACAACAGCAACAACAACAATAATAGCAGCAACACCACCACTCTCTCCCAAAACACAAACCCGAACCCATAAATTTTTCAGAAGCTCCCTCGCCTCGTCAAGACCATCATCGATGAATAACACTCATCTCTCCGACGTGTATGGCGATGTGATGGGGTGGGTTTTTTTTTTTTTAAATCGACTGGTTTTTTTTGTGTGGATGCACATGTTTGTGGGTTTGTGTTTGTGTGTTAGTGTGTTAGAGAAAAGATCATGAGAAGTGAAGAAAGAAAGAAAGAAAGAATAAGAAAAAGAAAGAAAGAATAAGAAGAAGAAAAAAAAATGCAACCAAACCCAGAAACCCAATGTGAAAAAAAAAAAAAAAAAGAAAAAAAAAAAAAAAGAAAAGAAAAGAAAGAAAGGAAGATGAAGAAGACCATACAAGCAGCGTGAAAAGGAAAAGAAAAATGGAAGAAGAAGAAGACCTGTGTGAAAGGAAAAATAAAAAAAGAAGAAGAAGAAGACCACCTCATCGAACCAATGAGAAAAAAAAAAAAAAAAACAAAAAACAAAAAAGGGTCAAAAGTTGCGGCTGACATGTCTAGTGGGTCCCTCCATGTATGTTTAATTATGAAAATGCCATTGAAAATAGAGTTATAAAAATTGAAAACACCTAAAATTTGTTTTCAGTTTCCATAACTCATCACTTAAAAATCAGAGAATTGAGTGATGGAAACAATAATTGGAAACAAAATCCAAACAAGCCTCTCAATCATGGGTCCACTATTTTTGAGTTATGGGTGATGGAAACAGAGCTATGAGTTATGCAAACATGAAATCCAAACACCCCCTTAATGGCTCTCTAAATAGTTGTGGGGTGAACTGCAAAACAAAGTTTAACCATAAAATGTTCTTGGGATTGGATAAATGAAGAGTTCTCGTTTCAAGGCCATGATTTAAAGTTGAATAAATTTTAAGGTCTAGATTTTGTCATCTCATTTAAAATTGAATTACGGTAAAAAAATTTAATTGTAGTTGAAGTAAACTAGAATTAATGATTGACAAACTCTAAACCTCAAATTTATTTAACTTTAAATCATGGCATTGAAATGGACGCTCTCTATTCAAGTGAAATAGAGAGGATCCAAATCTGTTTTCGGGGTTATTTCTAAACTCATTATTTGAAAAGTAATTAAGCTCTCCAATCTTTGTAACATGTGACCAGAATACTAGGCAAACAAAACACGATAACACTATCACCCTTCTTGTAAGTTGATTTTGATTGTGTTATCCCAAAATGTTTCGTTTCATTGCTTATTTAGTGATATGGGATCATATACATCTCGCTTGGGGTTTCCTTCACTTCCATCTCTTGTAGTCTTGTTTATTTGCTTCACTTTGGTTGGGTGGAAAAGGGAAGAATGGAAAATGAAGGATAAAAAATGGAAATTTGTTTATCCTACTCTTGTATAATATGGGTATAAGTATAATAGTAAATTTATTAAAATCACATTTTCTATCATTTCACTTTTCTATCCTCATTATGAAATACACGTTAGAGAAACTTGAAACATTTGTTATCCTTCCATTTTATGTCATTTCTTTATTTTCTATCATTTCACTTTTCTATCCTCCCAACCAAACGGAAACAAAACTCCTTCTTTATATTATATAAAGGATCTCTCATTTTCTTTTGTAACTAATGTTTTGAATATAACATTATACAGAATGTCATTTAAAACTTCATAAATTATGTAGCATTAGATATATATTTTTGGATTGGAAGAAATAAGGGTTGGTCCCTAAAATTGACCTACTAATCATGTTTAGTCCCTAAAGTTTCAAACTAGCATTATCGATCCCCAAAGTTAAAAAGTGTACTATTGGTCTCTTTGTCAACTTCCATCAATTTTCTTATCTAAGTGTCTAACTGAGCAATAAGGTGATATTTTTAAATGATGTAGTGCCTTATTTTGTATTTAAAATTATACAAAACTATATTTTGATCCAAACCCATTTAAAGTGGTCTCCTCACCCAATTCAAGCAAACTAGCCCACCCAATTCAAACAAATTAAGCAACTACAAACCCAACACACCCAAATTCAAACATAGCAAACCCAATTTAATCTGTTGGATTTTGATTGAGTAGAGAATTTATGGGTTTGATGCTTGTTTCCTCGCTAGTTTGGCTTGTATGATCCTGCTATAAAGAATCGTTCACTTTATTTTTTTTCCTTTCTAAATGGTTGATTAAATGTGTGTATATGCAATGTTGTGTGTAGAATTAAGTATCAAATAATTAAGGGCAAATTACAATAAACCCATCTATGATTAGACCTGTTTTTCATTTTGCCTACCCGTGGTTCAAAACTTAACACTTTACCCGCCTAAGGTTTGCTTTGTTAGAACTCCGTTATCTACTTCTATTAAAAATAAGGGTAAATGTGTACTTTTAGTTTCCTTTTATATCTCTTTCCTCTCAAAACAAAATAATACATAAAAAACAAGAGAAATAATATCTAAAGCAAATTTGTAAATATTATAAAGTTCTGCTTGAAGAGCACACTATCTCTTGGTATGAACATTCTTGAGCCAGTCAATCCAAATAAAATTTTCATATTCACACAAATCCAAAACACAATTCACAAGCTACACTTATATACATACAATAACCTTAAATTTAAAAAATCCTACACTTTTAGAAACTCACACACAAATAACCATCACCATAACCATCACCACCACACCAATCTCAGATCCATGGCTGATCCACTGCCGATCTCAGTTTCCACCATTCTCTCTCTTCGTCTCATCCAAGGAACCCATGGCCAAAGCTTCACTGGGTTTTTTGTCTTCTCTTTCTCTCTTCATCTCGCACACACACACACCTAAATAGTAGTCACCGTTGATCTCAAATCGGACTACGATGACTTTGTTTTTGCTTCATGGGTCTCTTTTTTGTGTTTTTTTAGGTTATGGGTTGATCTAATTTTTGTGTGGTAGTGGTGGTTGATTTGATTTTGGCAATGGTTGTGTGTTGTGGTTTGCGATTGGTTATGGGTTTTGAAGGTGGTTGTGGTGACTATTGGTGGACGGGAGAGAGAGGGACGACAGAGAGAGACAAATTTGGGCATTTTCATAAAGATGTCAAACGATGAAGAAAAAGCTTTGGGTCTTTGGTTAATAGTTTCTATGAATTAGAGCCAACTTATGTAGACTATATTAGAAAGGAGATGGGAAAGAAGGCTTGGCTTGTAGGACTAGCATCATGTAACACAAATGTTACTGATAAGGCTGAGAAATAGCCCAATTTGATTCTTTATATTAGTCTTAGAAGCAAATCCAGTTTTGCTCTGGGACAATTGTTGAGATGCCTTATGCTATTGAGGCTTCCAACCATTCATTCATTTGGATTGTTTGAAAGACCTTCAAAGACAGAACTCCATGTTAGAGGGAGTTTGCTATGGTGTGCCTATGATTAATTGCCTCCCTCTACTAAATAGTTCTTAAAGTTTTTGTGTATTTGAAGTTCTTTAGCAACTTTTACCATTTTTACAAAAATGACATTTTTTTTTTTATCTTGTTTACTTTTGTTTTTGCATGATTTTTTTTTTTGTTTTTGTTTTTGTTTTTTTGTTTTTTTGTTTTTTTGTTTTTTTGTTTTTTTTTTTTAAGAGGAGAGAGATATAAAAGGGGAGTAAAAATACTTATTTACCCTCATTTTTAATAGAGTTTGGGTAATGGAGTTCTAACAGAGCGAATCTTAAGTAGGTAAAGTGTTAAATTTTGAACCACAAGTAGGCAACTTGAAAATGGGTCTAACCACAGGTGAGTTTACTGTAATTTTCCCTATAATTAATTAGATCAGCTTAATATATATGAACGTTATCACACTAATGTCCAAGCCTATCAAGACAACCCAAATGTGGAAATGGTGTGGCATATGAATAGCAATAATTCAACGATGGATTGCAAAATTCACCCAAAATTGGATAAAGCCAAAGCCAAGCTTGGTTGTTACGTGTAGAATTTTTTAGTTGTTAGTTGATAAGTTTTCCTAACCTTTAGGAAGAGATAGTATAGGAGAGAAAGATTAAAACTATTGTTAAAAAGTAAAGAGGAAGTAATCGGTTATTTTAACAAATGCCCTAAATACACCTGTTAACCGAACCCTTCAACCTAATTCATGCCACACTAAATTGTTTCTAACATAAGAATACATATGACAAATATGAAATCCTGCCAAGCAAGCCAAAAACATGGGAGATGACATCAAAATTATAAGCTTTTTAGGCAAATATTAACACTAGAACTTTAATTGACTAATACACACCATCTACGAAGTACCATTTAAAGCCATGTTCCACCATGCAAATAGTTCTATACCAAACCTAGATATTACTATGATAAGAAATCTTTAACTCATTTTGACCATAGAGTTAGTGAAGTTAGTTTTGGGGTTAATTAAAAGCAAAATAAAACATAAACTTTCTCACTCAAGCCTATTACTACTTGAGACAAAACAAAAAGGAACCCTATCATTGTATCGGCATTCCTTGATGGAAGGGCAATTCTACATGTCACTCAAATGCCCATTGGTTCTCCTTTCGAACCTCCAATTCTTCTTTTGAAGTGTAATCATTCTTGATGTGGAATGTCTCGCGAGTCTGTTGTGGAGTCTTTCCCTTCATTATGTCTGCCACATTCTTACAAGTCAAGTCCAATAGCCCCTTAATGTTCAAATAGTTGGCCACCTAAAAATTGGAACAATAGGAACACCAATCCACCAAGTAAGACAATGAATACAAAATTAGTGAAGATTATGATATTATCTTATAAATGAGTGAACGTAAATGAAATTGGTCAATACAAGATCCTACAAAAGGCACGCACACCACAAATACCAAAAGATACTAAAGTAAAAACTGAATCACAGCATATAAAATACAAGAAATTCTAAGTTATAATCCTATAGTAGCCCTTTCTATAAAACCATGCATCATACATTGTTTGCTTAGTTTCTTACAACATGGATGCATGACTACATAGCAAGTAACAATGACAGTAAAGCGTAATCGCTTCAAGGTTCTAAATACAATTTGTCAACAATCAAGAGCTAAGAGAACATCTTTTCTCATCATAAAACTAAATTCCTTTGATACCCAAGAAGTAATCATGCATATTAAAAGTTTTAAACCAAAAGCAAATAGCACTAATATTACTATCAAACTGCTACCCATTGTAGCAAACAATTTGTTGTAATTGAAATGACATCTAGGAACAACAATTTACAGAACTTCTACCTCTTAATCAATATTTATTTTATTCACTAATTATAACAAAATAACCATGAGCTCAACAACACCTAAACCAATAAACCCAACTATATCTCTGCAACCAAGCAAACAATTCATGAAACCACCATAAGACAACAAAATCATTAACAACAGGACTGACAACATAATTCCATAACATATGTATGCAAAACACAACTTAATAACATAGAAAAATATTAGAAGAGGCAAAGGTAGACCTCAAGATAATCAACATATCATAAAATAGAACATTTACCTTTTTAACTTATTTACCCAGCATTAAAACAGATAAAAGAACCCATCTTTTTCATTCTTACCTCTTATTTTCTCAGCATCAAAACAACACATAATTAGTGATTTTTAAAATTAAAAAAAGAATTATTACTATAGTAAAAAAAAAATAAAAAAAAAATCCATTCAATGCATAACCCCACAAAAAGACACATACTAATCAAAGAAAAACAATAAATAAATAATGAAAAGTGCAAAATATCATTCAGCCCATTGAAAATCCAAAACAGAAAACCCTTTCATTTGAAAAGTAAAACATAACAGGACTCAAATTCCCTGCCTTTTTCCATTTCACCCTCCTAATTTCTCAGCATCCAAACAGAGATCTGGAACAAAAATCTTCTTTTTTAAAAACAACAACAAGAATAAAGATTGCATAACAACCCCAAGGGCTAAAGCAGAATGAAGGGCAAAAGAAAACATTCTGCTCATTAAAAAAAAAATTAAAAAGCTTGTAATGGGTAAAGTTCCAATCTTTTTTTCTCTCTTTCTGATAGGTAAAAGAGCAAGTAATGGGTAACGTTCCTATACTTTTTCTTTCTGATAACTAAAAAAGCTGGCAACAAGTAAAGTTCCAATCTTTTTTCCTTGCCACCCTCTTTTTTTCTCAAGATCCAAACAAGAACTCAAGAAAAGAAACCATTTTTTTCATTAAACTATAAACAAAACATAAAAAATCACAACATAAAAAATCAATGAAAGCAATAAAATAAAGCAGAAGGAATCGCAAAAGGGTACTTTGAAAAGGAAAGAAAGTTGTAGTACAGACCAAAATGAGATCAAAGAGAGTGTTTTGATCAACTTTGATGAACTTAGTGTCCCATTTAGTAAGCAGGTCTGTAAAGAATCATGTTGCTGCATCAGTTCAGAGAAAATCTAGGAAAGCTAAGAGCTGAATCAGTGCTACATTTGTTGTAGAGTAGTCTAGAAACGACTTGTAGTTAATTAATAAAGTTGTTAAACTATATGTAGCTTAATATATAGCTTTAAGTGTTTAGTTAGTTACACTGTTAGTCCACATGTTCCTATTCTATTGGACACTAAGGAATTCTGTTAGAGTTGAGTATTTGGCGCCTAATCTGTTATGATTAGTTAGCTAATTCAAATTGTATATAAGCAGCAATACTTGTAATCTATTCAATGCAATACACAGATTTTCATTTGGTGTTTTCTCTCTAGAATATTCTCTCTAAGAAAACCATAGAAACTCTATTTCTTTTCATGGTATCAGAGCTCCATTAATGGTGGCTTTTGCTAGTTCTTCATATTCTACAACAACAAGATGAACCTCGAGTTCTTCAATCACTCATGGTGTTAATCCTTCTTTGCTGCTCTTGTCAAATATGGCAAGTATGGTTACTGTGAAGCTTGATTACAATAATTATATGGTGTGGAGACACCACATCGAAGTGATTTTGGTAGCATATTCAATGATCAATTTCCTTGATGATGATGATCATGCACCAAATCCTTTCCTTAAGGAGAGCTCAAGAAACTTTACAATTGAAACTAATCTAGAGTTCTTTCAATGGAAGAGTCGTTAATAGGCCTTGTTCACTTTCCTCAATTCAACACTCCCTTCATCAATCTTGGCTCTCATTGTAGGCTAGAAGTCTAGAAGGGGAGTTTGGAAAGTGCTTGAGAAAAGGTTTGCATCAGTGTCATGATCTCACATTCTCAGTTTAAGAAATGAGCTAATGAGAATCAAGAAGGGCTCAGAATATATGGATTATTTCTTCCAAAGAATTAAAGAAATCAAAGATAAGCTTGGAGCTGTAGCAGTCTGTGTTAACAAAGAAGAGCTAATTCATCTAGCTCTTGAAGCCCTACCATCAGAGTATGATGCATTCTGCTCTGTAGTCAGAACTAGGAATGATGTTCTCACACTTGAAGAATTGAACACACTCTTGAATTCTGAAGAAAGATCAATCAAGAAAAGGTCAGATCTTAGGGATTCTACATCCTTGACTATGGCAGTCAATCACTTTAATCAAGGTTTTACAAGAGGTAAGAGGCAAAATAGTAATAATAGAGGTCGTGGAAATGGCAGGGGTGGCAATCAATCTCAGTTTTTTGGTGGTTACAACAATCAATTTTCAGGTGGTGGTTAATTTCACAATAGCAATAATTAAGTCAGTGATCATCAATTCACTTCCCTTTCACAGACTAAGTCCAATTCTTCTCAGGAACAAAAAGTTGCTTGTTAAATATGTGGTAAAAATGGTCATTCTGCTTTGGATTGCTACCATCACATGAATTTTGCTTACCAAGGTAGGCATGCTCTAGCTAAACTTGCCTCCATGGCTGCAAGATCAATGGTTGCAACTACAAGTGCAAATCAGAATCCAAATTGGCTGACAAACGCTAGTGCTTCTGATTATATCACACCAGACTTGTCTCGGCTTTCCTTTGCACAACAACTTACAACTAGTGAGTCTATAACAGTTGGCAATGGGCAAGAATTACCAGTGACACACATTGGAAATGGTAAGCTAATCACTCCTTCTCACAACTTCTGTCTAAATAATATGCATAGGGTTCCTCAAATTGCTTCAAACTTGTTATCTGTACACAAATTGTGTCTTCAAAACAATGCATTTTTTTTTTTTTTGATGCATATCAGTTCTCAATTCAGGATTTGCCTACAGAAAAGGTCCTTTACCAAGGGCTGAGTAAGGATGGAGTCTATCCTATACCTTCTTTTGCTTTTCTGCCTTCCTCATCTTCTTCTCATGTAAGTCCTAGTGGCTTTGCTGTAGTATTTACTCAGACTTTACTCTAGCACAATAGGCTTAGACACCCTTGTGCAAAGGTTCTACATTCTGCTATGTCAAACAATCCTTTTGTCAAGCTTTCTATTATTAGTGATATCTGTTCTAAGTGTACTTCTTGTATAAGTGCTAAAATGCACAAACTGCCTTTTCAAAAGCATGTATCTAGTACTGAATATCCTTTTCAGTTAGTACATTCTAATGTATGGGGCCCTGCTCCTATGACTCTTGTTCTTGAACACAGATTTTATGTGATTTTTGTTGATGACTTTACTCGTTTTACTTGGTTGTTTTTGTTAAAACATAAGTCTGATGTGTTTAAGGTATTCTTGCATTTAAGTCCTTTGTTGAAACTCAATTTAATGCTAAAATCAAGACCTTAAGGTTTGATGGAGGTAGTGAGTTTGTTAACAACAATTTCAAGTCCTTTTGTTTGGAGTATGGGATTCAACTTCAACTCTCTTGTCCATATTCCCCTCAGCAGAATGGTATTGCTGAGAAGAAACACAGGCAAACTGTTGAGAGTGGATTATCTATGCTTCACCACTCTAATCTTTCTCTTTCCTATTGGTCATATGCCTTTAGTACTGCAATTTATCTTATTAATAGAGTTCCCTCTTCTGTTTTGAATTTTGTCTCACCTTGGGAAGAGTTGTATGATCACAAACCACCTCTTCATGCCTTGAAAACCTTTGGTTGTGCCTGTTACCTTTTCTTGAAGCCTTACAATTCTCATAAATCTGATCCTAAGTCTAGATAGTGCATCTTCCTTGGTTATCCTTCACAATCCAAGGGTTATATATGCTTGGTTGCTTTCATAGGTAGAATTTACTTTTCACGTCATTGTGTGTTTGATGAATCTATATTTCCCATCTATCCAGTTTCTAATTCTGAGTCATCTATTTTAGTTTCTACTACTCCTTCTCTTTCCTTTGATGTCTGGCTTTCTTCCTTGATTCCCAATTTTACTCTTGTTCTATCTGACCTAGTTCTAACACTCACTCTAGTTCTACTCCATCTGACTCTAATCCTTCGTCTATGTCTGTTCTTTCTCATGATACTCTTCCTGTTCAATATGTTTTATCTGTTTCTAATCCTGTTGTAAGTCCTACTATTGGTTCTACTGAGTCTATTTTTGGTTCTATCTCAAATCCCACTAATTCAAATCAAGAACTTGTACCTTTGTCCACAAATACACATCCTATGCTTACCAGGTCTAAGAATGGCATTTTCAAGCCTAAAGCTTTTGCTTTCAAGCTGATTATAGTTGTACTAAGCCTCCATCTTACTTTATAGCAGCTAAGTTTCCTCATTGGGTTGAAGCAATGGATTCTAAGTTTACCAATTTGCAACAACAACATACTTGAACTTTGGTTCCCTTACCACCAAATAAGAATGTTGTGGGATGTAAGTGGGTGTACAAGGTTAAGAGAAATAGTGATGGGAGTATTGCTAGATTTAAAGCTAGGCTTGTTGCCAAGGGGTACTTGCAGTAGAATGGTTTAGACTATGCTGAGACTTTTAGTCCAATGGTCAAGCCTACTACTGTGAGGATAATTCTAGCTTTAACAGTTCATTTTGGTTGGTCCTTAAGGCAATTGGATGTTTCCAATGCCTTTCTTCAAGGGGTGTTGCTGGAGAAGGTCTACATGAGTCAACCACCTGGGTATAAGGATCATTCTAAACCTCATCATGTTTGCTTGTTGCATAAGGCCATTTATGGTCTTAAGCAAGCTCCTAGGGCTTGGTTTGACAGCTTTACCACTTAGCTTTTTCACTTGGGATTCCATGCTTCTTGTGCATATAGTAACTTGTTTATTCTCATTCATTCAGTCCATGTGGTTTACTTGCTTTTTCTGTGGATGACATTATAATTACTAGCAAACATGCTGCTTTTGTTGTTGAGATTATCAAGCAGCTTAGTGTCTCCTTTCCTCTCAAGGATTTGGGTCATTTAAGTTACTTTTTAGGCCTGTAGATTGAGTACACTGATGATGATATTTTTGTGCACCGGTCTAAGTGTGCCAAGGACTTATTGTCTAAGTTTCATATGCTGGATAGTAAGCCCTGTTCTAATCCTTATGCTTCTAATCATTCTCTTGTTCCTTCTACCAGTCCTTTCCTCTCTGATCCCACTGCATATAAAAGCCTTGTAGGGGCTTTGCAATACTTAACATTTACTAGGCCAAACTTGTCATATGCAATTCAGCAGGCATGTCAGTTCATGAGTAAGCCTTCTCAGCATCATCTCATTACTGCTAAGAGAATTTTGAGGTATTTGAGTAGTACTCTTCACTTGGGCATTCATTTTAGGTCTGGTCCTCTTCATCTTTCAGCATATTGTGATGCTGATTGGGCTGGGGATCCCACTGACAGAAGGTTTATTACTCGAATGGTTGTATTTTTAGGAAATTCACCCATTACTTGGTCTACTAAGAAGCAATCAGTTGTCTCTAGATCTTCAACTAAGACTGAGTACAGGTCCCTTGCTATCACCACTGCAAAGTTATATTGGCTGAGGATGTTTCTCAAAGACTTAGGAATTTATTTGTATCATCCTCCAATTTTGTGGTGTGACAATATTTCAGCCCTTGCTTTAGCTTTTAAACCTATTTTTCATGCCAAAACTACACACATTGAAGTTGACTATCACTTTGTTCGGGAGAAAGTTTTGAATAGAGATATGATTATCAAATATATCTCTACTTTGGACCAATTGGTTGATTTGTTTACCAAGAGCTTACCTTCTCCTCGGTTTCATGCTCTTTCATTTAAACTCATGGGCCTTTCTCCCCTTCGTTTGAGAAGGGGGATGTAAAGAATCATGTTGCCGCATCAGTTCAGAGAAAATCTAAGAAAGCTAAGGGCTGAACCAATGCTGCATTTGTTGTAGAGTAGTTTAGAAACGACTTGTAGTTTATTAATAGAGTTGTTAAACTGTATGTAGTTTAGTATATAGCTTTAAGTGTTTAGTTAGTTAAATTGTTAGAGCATCTCCAACAGGCTAGCTTTATCTAAATTTTGGAGAGCAAAAGCCGCTGTTCACACAAAATCACTCCTTCAACAGACTTGGCATCTCCATTTTCTTTTTTTTTTTAGATTTGCTACAGTAGCTCTTCAAGAATGAAGAGCACTGTAGCAATCACTGTAGCTCCTCTAAACAATATCTTCCTTTAAAATATTACCTGGTTGAATAAAAAAAAATTATTTCTCTCTCATTCCTTTTCTCTTTTGTTCTTCACTCTCTTGTGCTTCTCTATTTCAGCGGTAACATACCACAATCAAAACAAAAACACAAAACTCAGTCGAAAGATTTGAAACACAAAAACAATATTTCTCATAAGCCTAATGAAATCTAAGCAATAAAATAAAACTAATCAAACCAGAAAAAAAAAATCCATGTAGAACGCCGATCTCCACTTCTCTGCCGGTGATCTATGTGTGTATGAGAGAGAATTTGTTTGTATGAGATAGAGGGAGAGAAATTTGTGTGTGTGTGTGTGTAAGAGAAAGAGAAAGAAACAGAGAGGGAGAAGTGAAGAGATGTTGTTGTTCTGGAGGCTACCACACAACTGATTTGGAAAGAACTAGAAAAAGAAAAATAAGGGTAGATGGAGATAGTGGGATACGTGTGTGGTGGAGAAAAAACCAAGAGAAAAAGAAAAAAGAAAAAGAAAAGGAAACGTATGGCTTAAAGAAAGGAAAAGAATAAGAAATGACCTTTTAGAAATACTCTCATAATATTTTCACAATATTTTCACAATAAATTTTAAGTAATTAGTTAATATTGGTGAGTGTGAGGCCTAAGAATTTGGTAACCCCGTCCTACTTCATATTAAGCCCAAGGCCTACGCCGAGGAGGAAGCAGCGTCCGAGGATGAATAAGGAAGGCCCAAATAGCTAAGAAACATCGCCGAGGACGATCCTGTCCTTGGCCAGCCGAGATCATAGAAGGGAGGAGTAGCACACCAACAAAGGAGCAATGGGTTAGCCATTGATGGTGTACTGCTCCTCCCAGGGCATCCCAAGAGAAAGGACAAGTACAATGGGTTAGCCATAGAAGCATGGTGAAAGAGCAATTTAAGAGAGAATTGTCACCTCCACATTAAATACCCACAACTAACATTCTGGCCGCATTAATGAGGAAATGACCCATGAACAGTGCTGCCTTGGTTGCTGTAGCCCACAGAAGGAATGGGAAAGTGGCTGATGGAACAAGCACTCGAGTAGTAGCCTGCATGATCAACAAATGGAGGGCCAAGATCAACTGAAAGGGGGTATATAATGTAAGAAATCCTTCAGGAAGGGGGGGAGGCAATTAGAAGCAGAAAACACTATAGTAGTTCATATCATCCTAGAAATCTTTATAACCAGACACTGAGAAAATAATAAGAACTGCAAACCCTTCAGTTGAGGGCCGAGGATAGACTTTCACACTTCAAATCCATTTCCTAGTTATTTAACCCACTCATAACCATGTTTAGTTGTGGTAACCCTCACTAAGGCCTAGTTCTTAAACCCATTCTCTACAAATTTATTGTATCGGGCTAGTTGGGCTTGAGTTCATTCACCCAACAGTAGAAGTGCTCAAACCCAGTCCCTACAGTGAGAAAAAAAAAAATTTCAACAGTAATTTAAATTAGAACTAGTAACAACTTTCCACGTAAAATTTTGATGTGATTCTTGTGAAAATATTGCGAAAAATATTGTGAATATAACACATTTTATTAAAAAATATAATTGTTGGGAATGAATATAGAAAGAATAAAGAATGAATGAAAAAATAATATTTAAATGAAATAGAGAATGGGATAGAGAATCTATTGGAAAGTGTATTTGAAAAAGTGAGTAGCTAAAAGGTAAAATGAATTGTTCACTCTCCAAACAGTACAAAAATTTGAAGAGGCTGCTGGAGATGCTCTTAGTCCACATGTTCCTATTCTACTGGACACCAAGGAATTCTATTAGAGTTGAGTATTTGGTGCCTAATCTGTTATGATTAGTTAGCTAATTCAGATTGAATATAAGCATCAATACTTGTAATCTATTCAATACAATACACAAATTTTCATTTGGTGTTTTCTCTCTAGAATATTCTCTTTAAAAAACCCATAGAAACTCTGTTTCTTTTCAGGTCGGTGGTATTGTTGGAAGTTTAAGAGGTCACAGAGGGCTCAGACTTGCCAGCCTCTTTGTGCTTCTTACAGTACTCAATGACCCATGAAAGAATGCCACTCGAGACGTTTGGCAATGGTATCTTATTGTTAGCACAGCCATCTTCAATTATGTGCTTTATGGTCTGTGACTCCATAGCCACGCAGCCACGCTCTTGTCTACCTCAAAGGACTCGTATCTGAGCTTTTCAGGGTCACCTTCTTCATGCTCTCGTTCTTGTTCTCCTTGTCACTCACCACCACGCTTGTTGATGACGACGCCATTGTTGTTTTCACAAAGAGAGGGAGAGAGAGAGAGAGAGAGCTGTAGTGTTGTGACGAGAATGTGAAAGAGTGAAGGACAAAGTATTCATAAAGAAGAGGCGGGGGGCATAAGAAACTGAGGCGGTGTGGTTTTTGTGTTATGTACTTAATACTAATCATTTGTTCTCTTGGATTTGGAGTTCTTTTTCCTTTGTAGCATAGGATTTTTAAAAATTGAATTATTTTAAAGTTCAGTTAGCCTCACTTTTTTGAAAAATTAAAAAAATTGTTAAAATATTAATTACTTTTTTTTTTCTATAAATTCTTTTAAAAAATAGTTCATTAACATTTCTCTTATTTTATTTGAGAAGGAAGGAGTGTATGTCCAATCTACCGACTTAACTCAACCCAACGTTTTTATTTGGATTTCGTGGATTGGTGAGTTAGGTTGAGTTGAATTTTTATTTTAAATCTTGGGTTGGGTTAGGTTCAGTTGAAAAACCATCTAATTTGACTCATGCACACTCTAAGGGAAAAGGAAAAAGAAAGGAAGATTAAAAAAAAATAGCACGCTAAATTTATTCTTTTGTTAAATATGATAGCATGCTTTATATATATTTTTAGTTAAATATGTATCATGCTTTTTTTATTCTTGTATAATAGTAAAGAGAAAGGAGAGATTCTTATAGCCTTTTCATTTTCTATCTATAAAAGTATTATAAAAAATATTTACAACTAAAAGATACTTTATTATAAAAGTATAATAACTATAATTTATATATAAAAAAAAAATCAAGTGCAAACTAAATTTAAAAAAAAAAAAAAAAAAAACAAAACGTATAGCAATAGAACCTAATTTGTAAGATATACTATTATAGTTCTACATAACTATAAACATATCTAATAGTCTTAATCTACAAAAATAAAGACAGATTCATTACATTACTCTATAATCTAAGAGTCTTAATCTACAAAAATAATGGTCTTAATCTACAAAAATAAAGACAGATTCATTACATTACTCAATAAATTGAATTTAATAAAGCAATACATTACATCTAAAAGAAACACTATCTATTAAGTTTTTTTTTTTTTTTTTTTTTTTTTTTAAATTTTAAGAAAGAGACCAGAAAACTTCAATAAATCAAGGCCGAAAGTCAGCTAATACAAAAGAAGTAATGTCCGTTGGATAGGAGCCAGAACATGAGCAACAGTATTGCCTTGCCTACAAACATGAGAGAAAAAGGTACTCACAAAAGAGTTTACAATACTAAGGATATCACGAATGAGATGCCCACTCGAAGCAAAATCCCAGCCACCCCATTGAAGGGCCTTCATAACTTGCTCCGAATCTGCTTAAAAAACAACCCTCTCAAGGGCGAGTTCTTCTACGAAAAGGGCGGCACATCTGGTAGCCAGCAGCTCCAAGGCTTCCACAGTAGGTGGCTTCCTAATTTTCTCTGTCATAGCAGCCTTCACCTCACCCAAAGAGTTTCAAACAACCACCCTAACCCCAGCATCAGTAGATTCACAAAACATAGCTTCGTCGAAGTTAATTTTCCATGTGTAGCGGTCAAGAGGACTCCAAATCTTAGGAGCTGAAACTCAGACCGTGCAGGAGTTATTTTTTAGGGACTTAAAATCACGCACATAGTCACATGCAAAGCTCACTAACTGACCCAATGGCCAAGCATTCTCACCCACCCAGATCTTATTTTTGTGAAACCAAACTAACCATGCAGTCGTAACAAACAGAGGGATCTAATCAGACCTGGAGAAAACCAGCTTAACCAGCTCCTTAAAGGAAGAAAAGACCCCAGACCTGAAAATCTAGTCGAAGTCCTTCAGCCAAACCTCCTTGAGGCTGACGTAACTCCAAAGAGAATGAAGTGTATCTTCATGGGCACCTGAACAGCGAGAATAGATCGCATCCGGCAAAATTTTTCATTTCACCAAATTTTCTTTTGTAGCTAGGGAGTTCGTACAGGCCTGCCAAAGGAAGTGTTTAATTTTTCCGGGGACTTGAAGTTTCCAAAGCTTTTTCTAGAAACCCCTATCTTCATTACTAGCTTAAAGCAAAGTTTTAGCGGAATCCTAACCCTCACATAGCAGGCAAAAACCAGACTTAATAGAATACTTACCGGATTTTTCAAGAGGCCAAATCAACACATCCGGCTGAGAAGTCGAGCAAAAAGGGAGAGCTTTTATCCGAGCTGCATCCGGGGGATGAAAACAACGATCAATCAACTACATATCCTACCATGCCAAAGTCCCATTGATAAGCTTGGAAACAGTAGCCTCGGGATGAAGCTCACCTGAGGAAGAGAGCAAAAATCCCTCTCCATTAGGTAACCATCTATCAGTGAATATTCTATCATGATGCCCATCACCTACTCTCCATCTAGCACTTGCTTCAATTAAATGCCTAGATCTCAAAATGCTTTGCCACGCAAATGAGTCGAACATTACAGTAGCATAAAAAATGGACTCATGAGGGAAGTACATAGCTTTGAAAACCTTATAAAATAGGGAGTTCTCATCGTGGATCAACCTCCACACTTGTTTTGCAAGCAAGACCTCATTGAACTTACACAAGTCTTTGAAACCCAACCCCCCTTCTTCCTTTGGTTTGTAAAGCACCTCCCACTTCTTCCAATGAATTTTCCGGCGATCCCCCCATTCACCCCACCAAAACCTTCTAGCAAGCGCCTCAATATCTTGGCAAAGACCAGCTGGGAGGCAAAAGTAACTCATAGCGAAGGTCGGGATGGCTTGAACAACGGCTTTTAACAAAACCTCCTTCCTAGCTTGGGATAAAAGTTTTTCCTTCCACCCCTGTAATTTGCCCCATACACGATCTTTGATATAATTGAAACTTTCTTTTTTATGTCTTCCCACCACTATCAGTAGCCCTAAGTATTTCTCGTACTCCTTTATTTCCGGAACACCCAAGAGACTTTGCACTTGCAACTTTGCCGCATCGGTCACATTACCACCAAAGAAGATAGTGGTTTTATTTGCATTTAATTTCTGCCCCGATGCACGCTCATACTTCCCAAGAATCTCGAGAATTGTTGAAACATCATCCACCCTAGCATGACAAAAAAGGAGGCTATTGTCGGCAAATAAAAGATGGGAGATTTTTGGCCCGTATTTGCATAGAGAGAAGCCCTTAAGAGATTTTGCTGCCATCGCCTGATCAAGGAGACCATTAAAACCTTCTGAGCAAAGGAGGAAAATGTAGGGGGAGAGAGGGTCCCCTTGCCTAATGCCTCTAGTTGGGATAATGGTTTCCGTAGGCTCACCATTTATCAACACCGAGTAAGTTACAGACTGAACACACTCCATAATCAAACCAACCCACCTACTATGAAAATCCATTCTCTCCATCACCTTCTTAAGAAATACCCACTCCAACCTGTCATAAGTTTTGCTAATGTCCAATTTCAGAGCTAAGTGTCCCACTTTACCCCCTTTCTTTCGCTTCATGTAGTGGAGAGTTTCAAAGGCAACCAAAATATTGTCTGAGATTGCCTTATCAAATTGAAAGGCACTTTGAGATTCAGAAATGATATGTGGTAGAACTTTTTTCAACCTGTTTGCTAACACTTTTGAAACCAACTTATATAGGATATTACAGAATGTAATGGGTCGGACATCAGTAATATATTTAGGATTTTTAACTTTAGGAATAAGGGAAATAAAAGTATGGTTCAAACCTGGAAACAGACTACCAGAATTTAAGCAAGAGAGCACTGCGTGGACCACATCGTCACCAATAACACTCCAAAATTTATGGAAAAAAAGGGAGGCATTCCATTGGGGCTGGAAGCCTTAAGAAGGGCCATTTGATCCAGAGCACATTCAATCTCCCCCCAAGAAAAGGGACTGATCAGGCAGTTGTTCATATCATCAGTCACAACTGTTTTTATGGTCGAAACCACTTCATCCACATCTGTCGGCCTTGAGGAGAGGAATAGATTTTTATAGTAGTCCCGAACCATTGCCGAGAGATCTCCTTCGCCCGTGACCAAATCACCCTCTGGATTTTGAAGCTCCACAATCCTATTCCGACGGAAGCGTTGCGAAGCTCTAGTATGAAAGTATTTAGAATTGCGATCTCCGAAAATCATCCGATGCTCCTTACTACACTGTTGCCACATTTTTTCATCTAAACGGAGAAGATCGACAATTTCTAATTCAATCTTGAGGAACCGATTCACTTGTCTCCCCTTGGCTGCCTCACATTCAGCCACTTTTAGCAACTTTTTTTTTTTTTTTTTCAATAATCTCCCTTTTCACATGGCAAAAAGAATTCCTACTCCAGTGAGTGAGACTCTTTTGACAAGCCTCCACCTTTGAGACCACTACTTCCATAGGAGAGCCCAAAACGTTTTTGTCCTAAGTCCAAACCACAGTATCCCTACACCCCAAATCCTCAAGCCACATCTGTTTAAAGCGCCAAGGTCTCAAAGACTTGGCTTTAATTCCTTCAAGAAGAATGCAAATAGGGTTATGATCCGATGACACACAAGTCAAGGTCTGAACACAAGTTGCCGAAAACAAATCATACCAATCCACCAAGCCCAATGCCCTGTCTATTCTCTCCCAAACCATCCCTCCATTTGGGTAAGCCCTAGACCAAGTGAATTTGTTTCTCGAAAAGCTGAGGTCTAATAAATTGCATTCATCCAGCATTTCACGGAACTGTTCAATCTAACCATAAGGTCTGAGTCTGCCGCCACTCTTTTCATGAGATTTTAAAATTTCATTAAAATCGCCTCCGCACAGCCATGGCAGGGGACACTGGCTATGCAACCCACGAATCAATTCCCAAGTTTCAAAACGCAAATGTGTTTCCAGAGCTCCATAAATTCCAGTAAAGCGCCAAGCATAATCCTTACCTTTATTTATCACAATATCTATATGATTCTGAGAAGAAGATTCCACTTCTAACTTAAAACCAAGCTTCCAAAAGATGGGTAGACCACCCCCACGAGTAATCCTTGAAACACCGAAGTAATGCCCGAACTGAAGAGAATCACGAATAGTAACTAGCCTTACTTCTTTCAACCATGTTTCGGCTAAAAACACAATCGAGGGATCTTATGCTTGGACCAACTCTCCAAGCTCTTGAACTGTTTGCCGGTTCCCAAGCCTCTGATAGTTCCAATAGATGAGATTCATAATTCTTGGCGGGGCTGGGCACCAGCCTCCACCAATATATCTGCATTTTCTTTTTCAGTCTGAGAAACCAACTTAGTTTTTTTTGAAGCACTTTGCTGATTTTTTTTTTTTGGGCGGTAAGACCCTTTTTTTTCCCACAGCTATCTCTAATTTTTCATCAATTTCAGAGAAGCTACGGTTGATACGTGACCATGTGGGTTTAAGAGGTATTTGGGTGCACATGGGAGAGTCTAAGATATTGGAGAGATCAACTAATGGGAGTCTAGCGGACCTGGCATTAATGGATGGAGACTCACACGTGACTGATAACTGAGTAGGCCTAAGTACTTTATTACCCTCAACCTTTTGTTTTTCTGAGATGGCCAGCCCCTTCCTTGGTGACAACTCCAAATTTCCCTTCCCATCTCCCATCACGTTACCTTTTTCCTGAACTGCGTCAAGCTCACCTAAAGTGTGGGAAAGATTTCCAAATTTACTTGGCTGACCCTCAAAAACCGGTATCACTATTACTTTACTACCCTCGCCCCTAAGGTTTTCTGAAAAGGCTGAACCCTCCCTTGGTAACAAACCCAAATTTTCAATCCCATCTTCCATCACATAACCTTTTCCCTGTACTGCATCAAATTCAAATACAGTGTGCGAAAAGTTTCCGTTTGTATTAAGCTGACCCTCAAAACCCGGTGGAAAATCTTCCAAATCCCTGACATTAGGATATGCAGCAGAATTAAAGAAAGTTGGAAGCACAGAAAATAGGGTTACCTTTTTCGATGTTTTTTCGTCGGAGTTCCACTCATCGGCGAGGAAGGCTGATGAGGATTTGAAGCCGGTTTACCCCCCTCTGTCCATGAAGCCTTTGAATCTTTCTTTTGTTGATAGAAACCCAGGACCACTACGGTTGATTTCCTGATATGGTTTGATAAAGGGGTTCATAGCCACACCCTATACTTCTGATCTTCCACACTGAGCGAACCTTCACTAGTAATCCATTGCTCACAATCCCTCTCCCCATGTGTTAAACAGCCACACCAAAAAAAAAAAAAAAAATTACTAGGCAACCTTTCATATTTAAAAGAAACCCAGCCCATATTTCATCCGTCCAGAGAGATTTGACATCCACGACAAAGAGGTTTTGAAGTGTCAAGAATAACCCGGACACGCACATGGTCACCTCCTTCCATGACTAAAAAATCAGAGGGACAAACTTCACCAATACCAGAACATAATCCTTCAGCCACTGTTTTGTTCATGAAATTGATCGGAATATTGTAAACTTGCACCCAGAAAGGGACTTTTGCAGAATCCAAATCTCGAATGTGAATCTTATTATCGTATCTCTGAAAGACCACCAAGAACTTATCGAAGCTCCAGGGCTGAGAAGAGAAGATTCTATCGCTATCAAACTTATTTTCGAAAATGAAAAGAACTACATGGTTGCCCTGATCCTTAATCTTAAAACCGTTCCTAGTTGACCATAGTTGAGAGAAGTTTCGAGCTACGGCTTCAACGTTGAGAACCCTTTTTGTGTGAAATTTTGCAGCCAAAATGAAGTCCTTGGAACCCATGTCGGATCGGAGGTCAAACTTCTCCTCCTCCGGCCCCTGAAAAGACAACTGGTGCCACCCTGCAATAATCTCGTCCATGATAGCAACGAGAAGTGTGTATTTCCCAAGCCCCCATAAGAAACAAACCCATTAACCTGTAGCAACCAAATGGTGACTAATAGGGATTGATTGGCCTTCACAAGGAAGGGACCGGCTCTTTCTCAGCCTAGGAGAAGCTAGGGACCCCAACTTTCACTAGCGAATAGAGAAAACTTTTACACTATCTATTAAGTTAAGTAGCCAATTACTAGAAAATTATAATTGAAAATTTAATGAGATTATATTACTGATATCTTTACATAAGTTTTGATTATAAATTTATTTACTAGTAATTGATCTAGAGCAAGACTTAGGTACAGTACTTAGGTTTTGTTCCTTAAGTTCTCAATTTAAGATTCTGCCATGTGGATTTTTTCTCATGGGATGGAAATGTATTTTTTAATTAAGTAGCCATATGGCTGAATCTTAAGAGGGGAACCTAAGGAGCAGCACTTAAAGTACTGTACCTAAGTTTTATCCATTAATCTATATATATATATATATATATATATATTGTAAAGTTGTGATTTACAACAATTTTGTGTTGGCTTTTTTTGACTTCATGCCAAATTTGATTGTAATTTTGTTCAATCTTATGTACCCTGTATTATATGTGGGATTTCATTGTAAAGGTTATGTGTGAGTGAGAGTGTGAAGACTCAGGGCATATTGAAGACCAAAGGATTTTTCGCGGGTAGCTTGCGAGAAGCGTTCCTGCAAAGTGAAGTATGTGCTCAATACATGACTGGAATGCGAAGAGTCATGACAGATGGTGACAGCTGGTTTTCACGAGTGTCTCGCGGGTAAGGCCTTCATGCGAGATACCCGCGAAACATTCTGTTTTGCTATTTTGTCATATCTAATACACCCTGTCTCTACCCACATTATATATACCCACATTACCCACATATTGAGAGGAGTGTTTTTCAGAGAGAAAATCTTAGCCATTACCCTTGAGAGTGAGAGATTGTAATACCCATAATCCTCTACACAATATATTGTGGTTTTTCTCAACTCCTACCTCTCCATATCCAAATCCTTGAAAAGTTGATAGCCCAAACATTTACCACATCCATCCTGAGTGTAAAGTGAGGTTTTGGTGCTACTGGGAAGCATTGGAAGGAACCATTTGTTTGGTGGATGCAATTGAGCTAAATTGCGTGATCCGGAGAGCTAGAGAAGACAAGGTTTCATCAAATCAGTTGGTAGCAGGAGTTTGGAGGGCTCAAGTACATGGGGTAGACTAGGCTTGGAGGGTCTTTTGTTATTCATGTACTCCAACTTATTCTCTAGTTGATCGATTTACCGCTTGGAGGGCGGCGGAGAGGTTTTTCGCTAAATTCTTCGGTTTCCTTTTTTATAACACATTGGCATGTTATCTTGTGTTTGCACTCTTCTTCCCTACTCTTTTAACTTTCATTTTGCTACTGTGATTTGATGAATATGGCTTAGAGTAGTTATATTGTGTGTACGCTCGCATTTACTCTATTCTACACTTAGTTTAAGTTATAGTAAAAATTAACCGAGATGTAATTTTAATTTAAGGGTCTAAACAGCTCTTGTGTTTTCACACAAATTCGTGCTTTCACACAAATTCGTGCTTTCACACACACACACACACACACATATATATATATATATATATGAAAGCACGAATTTGTGTGAAAGCACGAATTTGTGTGAAAACACAAGAGCTGTTTAGACCCTTAAATTAAAACTTAGAGAAAATCCAATTAGATCTACAATTGAAGTCTAATTTTGTGTTATGCATCCTAAATTATTTATTTTAGGACACAATTGAAGTCTAGTTTTATTTCTTAATTTTGAAGCCAAATATGGGACCACATTATAAATATTCATATCAATAGTATTTAAATGATATATATAGAAATTATACTATGCATATTAATTTGTATCTTTTAAGTATATCCATGCATATACATTAGGTTACAAGCTAGTTATAAATAATTATTGATGCTTTTCTTTTCTTTGAAAGCTTTATTTTTTTTTTTTGGTAACAGCTAAAATATATATCTAGGAAGAGCTTGTGTACAGTGTCTAGTTGCACTAGACATTGGTCACAAGCCGTGTACTATATATCTGATCCCATATATTATTATTAGTGTATAGGAGTGTTGGACCAAATAAAAGTGCACGCCCCATTTTAACTCGTAAACAATGTTCCAATATGTGGCTTCTGTTGTCTCCTACCACAGTACCACTGCAAAGATAAAACAAAGAATTTTTTTTGGGAGGAGATAAAACAAAGATTTAGTAGCTCACAAGGGAAAAAAAGAAATATGTTGAGAGAGGAACACAAATCTGAAACAATCTATTAGAGCCAAATTTGAAGGGGAATGAAGAAGAAGGGTCTGAAGCACGACAAGTTTAAAGTTGTTTCAAGGAAAGCTTTTTTAAACAAATCACTTTTTTATGCCTTAATTGGAGAGACTGGGAAAGTTTCCATATGATTACAAAAAATCTGAGTATGAAGATTATTATTTTTTGGTCTTTTGATTTTAGTTCTGTTTTATTGAGAGAGGGATTTCCGTTTATGCACTGGAGATTATGAATTGTACACTATTACTCTAAGACTCCCACACAAAGTAACAAACAGTAAAAAACACAACCCTCGAAGCGAATGCTCATTATTATTTTCTTATGTTTTTTCTTTGATAAAAAATTATTTTTAATGTATGATAGATTTTGACTTCTACACTCTAATAAAACTCCCACATAGAAAACAAAAGGGCCTTGAACATAGCCCGCAAATATTTTTTTTTTCTTTGATAAAAAATTATTTTTTATGTATTGACTAGTATGTAGGGCCTAATTAATACATCAAGGGGTAAAAATATACTTCTTCCGTCCCACTTTTTTTATCCTGTTTGAAAAGTCAAAATTTTTAAGAAAATATCATTTATTGTCTTGTTTACCTTTTAAAAATGTATAAGTTTCCAAAACTATCCTTAAAAAAATTTATCAAAAAATTGAATTAGTAAATTAATAGGGGTATAATAAAAATATTAGTAAATTAATAGGGGTATAATAGGAATATTAGTAAATTAATGACTTTTATTTTTAAAAACAAGACAATATTTTGGGACATCTCAAAATGAAATAGAGGACAAAAAAAGTGGGACGGAGGGAGTATCATTATTGGTCCAAATTTAGGGTTTTTTTTTTTTTTTGGAGCCTTGGATGATTGCCTGACTGGCTTAGTGGAAGAGTAAAAAAACATAGGGTATTTATTGATAAAGTGGTGGGGAGGACAATTGCTCCCCCGTGATCCTAATGGCTAAGAGCATTCATAGCAGTGTAGCTATAATGCTATATTGCTAAAATTTAGTTCCACAAACACAAAAAAACGCCTACAACAGTGGAGGCAAAATTAAAAATTATAGATGAATTGCTACAATGCACATCTATCTTTAGATGTGCACTCTAGCTTGGAGCAAAAACAAAATAATAATTTTTTAATGACAGCTGTATATCTTCTCTCTCTCTTTTTTTTTTTTTTTTTTTTTCATTTCACGCTCTCTCTCCATAGAACACTCATTCACTCTCTCTCTTGTTCTTGTTGTCTCTCCTCTCAAGCTCACTTCGATACAACTTGCTTCCTTTTTTTTGTTTTTTTTTTTGTTTTTTTTTTTGTTTTTGTTTCATTTTATCAAATCTGGTCTATTCACTCTCTCTATTTCACTGTTATCTCTCATCTCAAGCCTCTCAAGCTCCCTCTATCATCGTCGCCGGCCCGACCATAATCAACGTCGTCGCCATCGTCAAGTTCAGACCCACATCGCCAATCTGCCTCGACGCACTTCTCCTCCACCGATCCACTTCAGGTCAGTCTTTGTCTTCTTCACCTAGATGCTTTGGGTTTTTGATTTGGGCATACTTTTCCGCCGATCCGCCGATCAACTTTGGGTTTTTGATTTGGATCCACTTCATGTGGATGTCTCTGTTTTTTATTTTTGATATATGATTTTTTATTGTTGTTCTGGATTATTGGCTGGGTGATTTTGGTAGATTATTTTGGTAGATTGATGATGATTATGGTTTGGTAAGTGTGAGTGATGATGATGATGATTAATGTTCGTAATGGATGAATACGCTAATGCTGAGTTTGATGATGATGATGATTATGGATTTTGTGATATGGATTTTGTAAGATGGTGTGCTCTGATTTGGGTGGTCTGATTTGGGTGGATTTTGTTGGATATGAGAAATTGTTAGTGAGAAACAGAGCACACATTTCTTGTGGTCAATTCAATGAGAAATTGTTAGTTTGGTTTTGAGTTTTGATATAAATGTAAGTTTGGGAATTTTCTGTGTGCAGGGAAGTTTACATTTTTTTTTTCTAATTTTATGGAGTCACGTAGAGACACTGAGTTACGTAGAGGCCTATCATATTTTACGGGTATCATGAATGGGGATATAGAAATTGACTCACAATTTTTGGCAGCGCTGGCGGAAGAGTTGATGGCGGTGCGGCAACGGTGGCAGTAGAAGAGTTGGTGGCGGTGGCGACGGCGGCGGTGGTGGTGGCGGCGGCAGCGGTTACAGGTGGTTGTGATTGTTGTTTATTGTAATAGATATATTATTTTATTGTGATGTTTATATTCTTTTATTATGTTGAAAGCTAAAATAGATTCACTGCTGCAGCATGTGTGTAGGTAAAATAGATAAAGTAACTTTTTGTGGAGCTAAAAAGTTAAATTTTTAGCTCCACTGCTGTGAATGCTCTAATAAAGAGCTAGCTTATGCATTCATTTTTCTTCAAAATGAAAATTTGTTTCATTTGAAGAAAAATGAAACAAATTTTCCTCTTAAGTGTCTACCTTTTGGGGCTGATGATGAACATCTACCATAGAAGGTTAGAACTTGTGCTGCAGATTGCTAATAAGGAGATAGCTTATGCACTTATACATATGCATCTCCACACAACACTTTCTAGGCCTGTGATCCACAGAACTATAATAAGCTATACCCGGTATTATTTCTTGCCCATGATAACGTAAAAGGGAAGTTTGAATACCTTGACCCTAACTAACTACGTTATGCTTGGTTCAGATACAAGAAAAGTGATGTCTATAGTACTGTTGGTGTGCTTGTTTAAGTTGTTTTCTCGACTGAGAGGATAAGACTAAGAAATATGAATTCAAATAGGATAGCAATTTCACTCAATAGTTAATAATGTCATGAGGGATCATGTTCAAAATCAAATTGAAATGAACAAGGAATCAAAATCTTTTCACTCTGTTCCTATACACTATGTCTCATACCCAAAATCAACTACCTGTAACTCTTCTGTTTCTCCTCTTATTATTATTATGAAGCATAAAATAGTGTTTTATTATTATTATTTGCAAAGAAAAATGGTAGTGTTTTATTTAAACCATCGGAGTTGGACGTGGACCATGACCCACTACTCCACAAGTCAATGACGAAAAAAGTGAGGAAAGTCGATGAAGTCTACATAATTGTTCAAATGGTTAGTTTAGCCATAATATGATATCAAAGGTTCATAGACTGGGAAAAAGCTCCCAGATCTCCCGGGGGTGATCGGCAAATCAAAGGTGGAAACAATACCAGTAAGTATATATATACCACTGCAAAATCTTGTAAGTTTATTTGATTGCTTTCTCTTAATTAGTTTTTATTTTTAAAATTATATTTATCTTATTGATGATCAAAGATCTTATTCTCTTGTAAGGTTTCTACACTTATGTTATTTAGTCATTTAGAAGCAAGACTTCAAAATTAGACATTGATCCTCACGCTCAAAAGAGGGAAGCGAAATTACGGTTTATTTAGATTGAAGTGTATTGAATTTTAGTTTTTTTCATTTAAATATCATAAATGAAGTATGAAAAGTATCTCTCTTTTTATTGATGAAACTCATAGATAGATTTGAGCCTTAATAATAATTAACTAGGTATATATGCTTATTTCAAATTTAGAATATAAATCATTCTCCAATAAAAAAAAAAATAGAATATAAATATTTTTATTGAAACAGAATCTTCAAAATCCAAATCTATAAGATGTTAAAATTTATATTAATAACTCTTGTTCAAATCCCTTAATGCTTAATTTTACTTTGCAGAAGGGAAAAGAAAGTCTCTTAATTTTAAATACTTAAATCAAATTGAAACCTTGGAAGGAGAGATTTATAATTTTAAATTCCTAACGGTTAGTTTGAATTGAGGGGGAAAGAGGGGCAATAGAATAGTCTTAATAGGTTGTTTGAATTTTCACCCTAATTTAAAAGGAAAAAAACAAAGCATTTTTGTCTAACCGCTTTTTCTACACACCCTCCAATAACCTCTTTATCCCTTTTATATTTTATTAAAATAGTTTTTATTTATTCTTTTTTTAATTAATTTTTATTTTATTTTATGTTTCTCCCCTAAAATTGTTTCCCTCAAAATTATCTCCACACACTCACAAATCATAATCATCATCACCATCACATCGGCAACATCAAAGCCATTGTCGTGCTCGTCCTTGTTCCCGTCCTCTCTATCACCACACTTGCTCTCATCCACTGCACCACCGCACTCATCATTGAGGCCACAAACATAGAGAAATTTTCTCTTGGTGAGGAGAGAATAGAAAAGAGTCTTTGGAGCTGCATTTTATTGTTTCACTCTTAAAATTTTGGAGAAAATATTTATTTAAAGAGTCTATTGGAGATACTTAATTTAAGTTAAAATGGAACCTTATCATCATATTCATTATCAATCATGTCTAACTATTTAATTTATATTATTTGGAAAATGCTAACTATTTTATAAAGTCTCACATCTCAGCCGCCACCCCCCCGGGGGAAATTTTTTTTTTTTTTTTTTAAAAAGAAAAAAAAATCCTATTTTGAAGATATATTTTTTTGGTTTCCCAGCAACTAAAGTAGTTGCATTTGATCTTTTGTTTTTGTTTCCTTATTTTTTAAGTTGTTTCTATTTCTTCCATATGTTGTATTCAAATTTCAGGATCTAAATAAGACAAGCAAGGGTTACGGTGGCTTGCATGTTTGATAATGAAAGAAAGAGAAAGATCATTCTTGCAAAATGGAAGCATCTTATTAGAGGATCTGATTTCTTCTTGTAATGGTATATATAATCCTATTTGCAATTTCTCAATTGAGGAGATCAGCATAGCTACAAACAACTTTGATCGGTGTCACATCATACAAAAGTGTCCACTTTTTCTAGAACATGGGTTTAGAGTTGATGAGGTTGAACTTTATGGAGAAGATGATAATTATGCGTTTTATGTTATGTATAGAGGTTGTCTAGATGACCGCCCAATTATTGTTAAGAAGTTTATAGGGTTAGTCGGAGAAGATGAACTTAGGTCTCTTGCTATTCGTGATATGGTCATTACAACCCAAATGAGCAAGCACAAGAATGTTTTGAAACTGTTAGGCTATTGTTTAGAGTTCCCGGTACCTGTTCTAGTTCTTGAAAATGCAAAACATGGAGCTCTAAATGATCGAGGAGGTTTTGGGGCTAACGAATATCTACCATGGAAGATTAGGCTACAGGTTGCAAAGGAGCTTGCCAATGCACTTACATATCTCCATATTGAGATATTTGTATAAAGTTTGTATCTGATATCTGTGGTTTTGTATATGTAGAAATAAAACTACAATTGCATAGCTGTAGCTTAGAATAGAAACGACTGCCGTTTATAGTCTACAGATAGGAGAGTTAGTTACAATTTATTACACGTGTACAGCAGGTATTGGATAGGAGAGTTAGTTATTTTTCTGTTATTTCTGTTTTCTTTTTCTTGCCTCTGTTCTCACTATATAAAGAACAGAGTATGTTAAGCTTAATACACTGAATTCATTTCATACAAGTTTCATGTTGTTCAATTCCCTTTTCTCTCTCTCTCAATCTGTTTACACTCCTCCATTGATGAACCTTCGGAGCTTGTATAAAATCAACAGGGTATCAGAGCTAGAACTAGTTTAGAGACCATTTCATTCTGGTATTCTCTGATTCTCACTAGTTCAATTGTGTTTTCTTCTTGATTTTAGTGCTTTTCCAGATCAACTAGAATTTTTTTTCATTACTTCTGTTGATTCTCGCATTAAAATCATCATCATCTAGGTCTTGATTTTCTTAATCTGTTGAAATCTTGATCTTCATTCTCCGGTTTATAGTTGAAATTGAAATCTTCAATTTTTTTAGGTTTTCAATTTCTTCTTCGAATCTAAAGTCTCTTCGTTCCTAATATGCAATTTCCTGTTGAAATTTCAACAAAATTGTGAATTGCATATAAAAGATTCTTATATCATTCTTAGAATCCATTTCTTGTTTCTTGAAAGATTCTTTCGAATCAATTCTTGATTCTCTTTGATTAGAAACTTTGAGTCTCCATCTTTTTTCTTCGATAACCTGCATTTAGTATGACTGAGAATACAGCTAGTGCTAGTGCTCCCACTACATAGCTTTGGGAAAGCACATCTAGTCCTTATTTTCTGTCTAATGGAGATAATCCAGGAGTTTCTTTGGTGGTTCAACTTCTTATTGAAGAGAACTATAACACCTGGAGTAGGGCCATTCTCATCTCTTTAGATGCCAAAACAAAATTGGGATTTGTTGATGGTTCTATCCCTAAACCTCAATCTGATCACCCACATTACACAACCTGGTGTAAATGCAACAGCACTGTGCTAGCTTGGTTGTTTAATTCAGTTTCTAAGAATTTGCAATCAAGCATTGTTTACTTCAAGACTGCCAGGGATGTATGGGTTGACTTACAATATAGGTTTGGGCAAAGGAATGGACCTACAATCTTTGACTTAAGGAAAGAAATTAGTTCCTTGACACAGGAAGACTTAACCATCAATGCTTACTATACTAAATTCAAGGGACTTTGGGATGAATTTTCGGATTATAGAATATGTACATGTGGTCATCAAGTTGAAGAATGTACTATGTCTTTTCTAATGGGGCTGAATGAGACATATGCAGCTGTCAGAGGCCAAATTCTTCTTTTGGAACCTTTACCTCCTCTTAGCAAAGTGTTCTCTCTTTTGCTTCAAGATGAGAAGCAGAGAAAGGTGGGTGCTGGGAAGAAAATCTTGGTTGATACCTCATCAGCTTTAGCAGCCTTTGGGTCGAAGCCTAGGAACATCAAGAACTTTGTTAAATACAAGAATGGCAGACCACAATGTACTTATTGTGGAGCCATGGGACATGTAGTTGATAAATGTTATAAGCTGCATGGATACCCCCTTGGGTATAAGTTCAAGAACAAAGGTACTTAACCTGGTCAGAGCTTTGCAAACAATGTAATTACTGCTGAAGATCATCCTAGTGAGCCTGTCACTCTCACCAAGGTTCAATATCAGCAGCTGATTGGGTTGTTGAACTCCCAATGTCATTTTGGCACTTAAGCACCACCAAAAATGTGTTTGGACAATGCTCACCAAGCTGCCACCATCATTACTCAGCCTTCTCAGACTTCATTGGATCACCAAGTCCATAACATTTCAGGTATCTGTTTCTCCCCTTCCCTTGAACATTCAGTTTTCTCGTCTAGTGTCAACACTTCTCTCATTAGTCCATCTGACTGGATTCTTGACAGTGGTGCAACAGACCACATGGTACATTCTATCCATTTCTTTACTTCTATCACTTCCTCTGTTCAGATTTCAGTTAGACTTCCAAATGGTGATATGGTTAAAGTTACTCACATTGGAACTGTCAAAGTCTCTGACACTTTAACTTTAGAACATGTTCTTTGTATTCCAAACTTTACTTTCAATCTTATCTCCATCAGTAAGCTAACCCAGAATCCTTCTTGCTGCTGTATTTTTCTTTCTCATTATTGCTTTCTTCAGGACTTACTGCATTGGAAGATGATTAGGCTGGGTAAGAGACATGGAGGCTTATACATCTTGCAGTGCACTGATTCTTCCACATTACCTCCTTCTGTTTCAGAGGTTCTATCCAAATTGTCTTCTTTCCTTTGTAATAAAAGAGTCAATCTATGTAATCTTGACTCTTCTCATGTTGTTGATGCTTCAAATAATGCTGTTAGATTGTGGCATTATAGATTGGGTCACCCATCTTCACAAAGGTTAGCTTTGTTAAAACACCTTGTACCTGATTTGATTCCTTGCAATAATAACAACTCTTTTGACTGTTTTGTTTGCCCACTAGCTAAACAACACAAATTACCTTTTCATAAATCAACAAGTGTTTCTTCCTCTTGCTTTGACTTGGTTCATGCTGACATTTGGGGTCCTTATTCCACTTCATCATTAAATGGCTCAAGATACTTCCTTACTTTGGTTGATGATCATAGTAGATGTACTTGGGTTTATTTAATGAAACTTTAATCTGATGCTTCTTCACTGATTCAAACCTTTTTTCAGATGGTTCTTAATCAATTTAATGTGTCCATTAAGGTGCTTAGAAGTGACAATGGTCCTGAGTTTGCCTTTTCTTCCTTTTATGCATCTAATGGCATTCTACATCAGCTTTCTTGTGTTGAAACCCCACAACAAAATTCCATTGTTGAAAGAAAACATCAGCATTTGTTGAATGTTGCTAGGGCCTTAAGATTTCATGCCAACTTACCTTTGAAATTCTGGGGAGATTGTGTTCTTACAGCCACATACCTTATAAATAGGCTCCCTAGCCCTCTTCTAGGTAATCTTACTCCTTATCAAAAACTTTTAGGTCATTCTCCATCATATCAACATCTTAGATCCTTTGGTTGTCTTTGTTATGCATCTACCTTAACTCGGAATAGGTCCAAGTTTGATCCTAGGGCAAAGGCATGCATACTCCTTGGATATCCTTTTGGTACCAAGGGTTATAAGTTGTATGATTTGTCCACTAAAACTGTTTTCATCTCTAGAGATGTTATCTTCAAAGAGTCAATCTTTCCTTTTAAACATTGGCTGCCTAAACCTATTCCTCTCCTTTCCACTTCTCACAATATCTTTCCATCTTAACCTTCAATTCCAGAATCCACCTCTTCTATTTCTGCTGAATTTTCTCTTCCTTTTAACCATATTGACACTGCTGTACCTCCTGATGAATTCCCTGATCTTGTCCATCCTGATTTAGCTCCTTCTTCATCAGCTCTTTCTGCTCCACTTGACATTCCTGGTTTACCTGTTTCCTCAACTGATTTACCTATTGTTAGGAGGTCCAATAGGTCTCATAAACCTCCCTCATATCTCCATGATTATCACTGTCACTTAGCCTCCACTACTCCTCTTAATCATCACTGCAATTTGGTCTCAGCTCCACTCTTACCTTCTCATGATTCCACTGCCAGTTCAGGTATTCTCTACCCCATTTCCTCAACTCTGTCTTACTCTAAGTTGTCTTTTGCCCACAAAGCTTTCTCTGTTGCATTGTCCATTACCAAAGAACCTACTTCCTATGCTGAAGCCTTCCCTGATCCGTTATGGCAAGCTGCCATGAAGGCTGAGATTGATGCTCTTCAAGCTAATAGAACTTGGGTCTTGACCAAGCTGCCTCCTGGTAAAGTACCAATTGGGTGCAAGTGGGTCTATAAAATCAAACTTAAAGCTGATGGGTCTGTAGAAAGGTACAAGGCTAGACTAGTTGCTAAAGGTTTTACTCAAACTGAAGGGATTGATTATTATGAGACTTTCTCTCCTGTGGTGAAGTTTGTGACAGTTAGGACACTCTTCGCTATGGCTGCTGTGTTTGGCTGGCACTTGTCTCAATTAGATGTCAATAATGCCTTTTTGCATGGAGAGTTACATGAGGAAGTGTACATGGTTCCTCCTCCTGGTTTTGGCAGCAAGGGGGAGGTGTGCAAACTCACTAAATCACTCTATGGTTTGAAGCAGGCAAGTAGACAGTGGTTTGCCAAGCTTTCATCCACTCTTCTTAATCATGGTTTTCTCCAATCTAAGTCAGATTATTCTGTCTTCACTAAGGTCAGCAAGTGTTCAATTCTCATCTTGTTAGTTTATGTGGATGTCATTCTAATAGCAAGCAATGATGTGGAGGTAGTCAACACTTTCAAGGTTTTTCTAGATGCCAAGTTTAAACTCAAAGATCTTGGTACCTTGAAGTATTTCTTGGTTCTAGAAGTTGCAAGGACTGAAAAAGGAATCAACTTATGTCAGAGAAAGTTCATTTTAGAATTACTTTCTGATGCTGGTATGCTTGCAAGCAAACCTACTAATGTGCCCATGGATCAATCAGCTAAGTATAGGAGCTCAATGGGGGAATATGTTCTTGATCCATCCTTATACAGAAGACTTATTGGTAAGCTGCTCTATTTGACTCTAACTAGGCCTGATATTTGCTACTCTGTGCACAAGTTGAGTCAGTTCTTGAATTCCCCTAAAACTCCACACCTCCAAGCAGCTTATAAGGTACTTAAGTATCTTAAGAAGACACCAGGGCAAGGATTATTCTTATCAGCAAGTTCTGAATTGAGATTAAAGGCCTATTGTGATGCTGACTGGGCTGCTTGTCCAGATACCAGAAGGTCAGTCTCAGGCTTCTGTTTCTTTCTTGGTGACTCTCTTATATCCTGGAAATGCAAGAAGCAACAAGTGGTGTCCAGATCATCTGTAGAATCAGAGTATCGAGCAATGGCTACTGTCACAAGTGAAGTTGTTTGGTTATTAGCATTGCTTAAGACTTTTGGTTTTAATCACACTCAGCCTGCCTCATTGTACTGTGATAGCAAAGCAGCCCTTTATATTGCTGCAAATCCAGTGTTTCATGAACGCACAAAACATATAGAGGTGGACTGCCATTTTATTCGAAGTAAGCTTCAAGATGGAGTGATCAAAACCTTTCATGTTCCTACTAGACACCAGATTGCTGATTGCTTCACAAAGGCACTCGGATACAAACAATTTTACTTCCTTTTGTCCAAGATGAATCTCATCAACATCTATGGTTCATCTTGAGGGGGAGTATTGAGATATTTGTATAAGCTTTGTATCTGATATCTGTAGTTTTGTATATGTAGAAATAAAACTACAATTGCATAGCTGTAGCTTAGAATAGAAACGACTGCCGTTTATAGTCTACAGATAGGAGAGTTAGTTACAATTTATTACACGTGTACAGCAAGTATTGGATAGGAGAGTTAGTTATTTTTCTGTTATTTCTGTTTTCTTTTTCTTGCCTCTCTTCTCACTATATAAAGAACAGTGTATGTTAAGCTTAATACACTGAATTCATTTCATACAAGTTTTGTGTTGTTCAATTCCCTTTTCTCTCTCTCTCAATCTGTTTACACTCCTCCATTGATGAACCTTCGGAGCTTGTATAAAATCAACACTCCACACTGCACTTTCTAGGCCTATCATCCACAGGGATATAAGACCCAACAGTGTTTTCTTGGACCATGACTTTGTTCCTAAATTTAGCAACTTCTCACTTACCATCACAATCCCTCCTGACCAATCTCATGCTATAGATACAGTGAAGGGGGATTTGCGGTATCTTGATCCTTCATATAGATATTCACGCTCTGTTACGCAAAAAAGTGATGTCTATAGCTTTGGTGTGTTTCTACTTGTTCTCTTAGCTGGAGAGAGGCCTATGTATGACACAATTGAAAAATATGAGAGACACCCTGTTCTAAATGATAAATTAATTGAAATTGTGGATCCTAAACTTTCTAGCGAGGGAGGAGAAGCTAGAAAAGCACAACAAATTGGATCTTTTCTAAAACTAGCATTGGCATGCAGCCAAAAGAAAAGTGAAGCAAGACCGGATATGATCGATGTAGCAAAAGAACTCATGCGGATTGAGAAATCCTTGTGATTTTTCCTTGTTATCATCAGAAAATAGTCATGATTCAACATTGGCACCAATTTCATAGTGTAACATTATATTATTTTGGTTTAAATATGCTTTTAGTTATCAACTTTTTGTTTTGACTTAAATATGTTTTTCGTCCTCAACTTTTAAGAATGGTTTCATTTTGGTCTTCACAAAATTGCTAATTTCATTTGGGAAAATTAAATGAATACTCTAAAGATATTGGTTTAAAAAATATTTTTAGAAACTTTTTATAAAAAAATAAAAACAACAATTTTTTTTTTTTTTTACAGCTTTTAATGTTTCCTATAAAATTTAACTTTTTTAAAATTGTCCATTAACAAAAACTAGACTTTTTTTTTTTTTTAATTGAATAGACCCATTTCATTTTAGTCCTCACTCACTCGTATTTCATGACATAACCACATAACCAACTGAATGCTTATATATGCCAGTTAATTACAACTGAAATTGAAAAGTCATGTCAATAGCTTAAATGGAAAAAAAAAAAAAAAAATCCCATATAAAAAAGCCACATATTCCTCCCTCAATTATTTTTAAAAATAAAAAAATAAAATGAACAAAAACTAAAACCCACTTCCCTTTTATTTTTCTTATACCCAAATGACTAGTCAAGTTGTGATTGGAACTCTTCGCAATTTCTTTATAAATCCAAGATTCACTTAACAAATACTAGATGTGAGACTCAGCATACATCTACACAATACATATTCACACAAATCCAATTTGAGGTATTACATATTTAGTTATTACTTGGTACTTCTCTTCTTTGTTGAGGTAAAATGGACACACAAACTAAAATAAGTACAAACAAGTTCACATGAAAAACAATAACAAATATTCATCTCATCAAGTTGTGAAAATTTTTCTTCCTTTTAATTTTTGGCAAAAATATTATTTTGATCTCTATATTTTGGGGTCATAATCTATTTGGTTCCTACATTTTCAAAACAATTAATTTGGCCATTATTATTTTTAATTTATAGTCAATTTGTTCTCTACTGTTAACTTACTAATTGAAAATGCATATGTGGCAGGTTTGCAACTATTGACATGAACCCACTTACTAATATCCAGAGACCTTGAAGAACAACTGAAGCACAAAATATAAAATGAATTTCTGAAACATTAAAGGAATTATAAGAGAATCATAAGAAAAAAGGGAAAAAAATTGGTAAAGAAAAGAAAAACATTTTTGAAAGCTGATGTGGCTTATTTTGCCATCTAAAAGCACTGATTTGGCCATTACAATTTATACAAATCAGCATCTCATTTAATATTTGAATATTACTTATGTCAATAGTGTAAATTGCTTGTAACGTATGTATTTTTTGTCAAATAATTAATAATAAGAACTAAATTGATCATAAAAGAACATCTTTTGACTAAAGATGTGAAGTATTTCACAAATTTGTCAACTTAATAATTATAAAAAGAAAATTAACGAAAGTATAGATTTGAAAAATATTTTAAAAATTTTGTTATGAAAAAAAAAAAAAAAAACCTTATATTTTTGATAAATTCTTTTATAAAATATATGAGAACCTCCTCCCCTCACTCAGTCTTTTGTGTGTTAGGTGGGAACTAAGCTATGATGATGAAGATGCAGTCTGTTGTTGTGTGCGCGTTTCAGAGTCCGTTTCATCAAATGCGAACCCTAACCCTAAAAGTAACACCAATACGACCTCGTTTTGCGGAGCACCTCAGCCTCCGAACACTCTCATCGTCTTCTTCCTTAGATTATTCCGACCAGTCTCGCGGTGGCCTCCCTCGCTTCTTCTCCAAACTTCTCCCTCCTTCCAAGGCACCTCTCTCTCTCTTTCTCTCTCTATATATATATATATATATAGTAAGTTAGATTGTTTACCTAAAAATTTGTTTACAATGTGCGCAGCTTTTGTGTTTCTGCTGTGAAATAGTTTCATGTTGTTAAATGTTCATATTATGGTGATAATTTTGTGATCATTAATGGGAAATGTACTGGGTGAAGATTAAAAATTAAATTAATAGAAGTAATTAAGCTCAGACATTTGGGTATGAGAAATAAGTTGTTTTGTGTGTGTGTGTGTTTTCTGGTTTTGGTCATTTACAGAGGAGAGTCGTTAATGCATGGGTGAGGACGAGTGAGTTGATTTAAGTTAACAGTGGAGGAAGACTTAAAATAAGAATAGTAGTAAAACAAGACATTTCAATTCAGTCGGGTTGGATTTTTGGATTTATAGCTGATATCAAAATGTTGGGACTAAGGTTTGATTGTTGTTGAGGAATGGGTGGCATGGAAGTTGGGTTGGATTTTTGGTTCGGTATTGATGGAAATGCGTGACTGATCTTTACTAGTCTATTGAGAGTCTGTAGCTGACCTCGAAATTTTGGGACTAAGGTTTGGTTGGTGTTGTTGTTTAGGAGTGGGGTTGTCATGGAAAGTGGGTTGGATTTTTTGGTTTGGTGATGTTTCTTCGTTGGGATTTTGTAGACATGCTAAATTGGTCAAGGCAAGAATGTTTTGTGTTTGGTTCTCGTCAATTTTTGGCTGGTTGAGTTGATATTAGTCACTGCTGTTGTTATTGTTGTTATCATTACTATTTTATTTAGAAAGTTTGTTGGCATTCCTTTAACTTAGCATTGGCAATTTGGCATAATATATGGTGGTTTTCTATAAGATGGCCTCTTTATGCTCTTCTGAAATGTAGTTTGGCACTTTTAGAAATTTTAGCTTAGAGTTACATGATTGAATAATGAGGATTGACGGAATTCTTATTGTTTTGCCTAATAATGCAGGGTGGTATTGTTCGTGTACAAGGAGATGAGTTCTGGCATATGACTAAGGTTTTGAGGTTGAGCACAAATGATAGGTATTCTTAACTGTCATCATTTATGAGTTACGAGTTTTACCTTGCCGGACATTAACCTTGTCTTATTTTATATTTTTGTATACTCATATTAATCATATATAGGATTAGGAAGTATTAGCGATAAAGTAGTGATAATTGTGAAAGCAAAAGGCAGACATAACCAATCTAAGCTAGAACACAAACAACTGCACAGTTTATGAACAATTATTCAGAACTCTGTAACTTGAACCAATCTAAAAATGCTGTCTTCATTTTTCAGTCTTTCATTAATACAGATTTAACGAACCTCTTTGAATCTCTAAGCCTCATTAGGGGAGTGACCTCATGAGAAGCTTAGTTGCCAAATTATCTGGACCTAAATGGTGGAGTGATTGCGGTGTTTGTATTTGAAAAGTTTCCATTTGATTTCAATTAATATTCAAATGTACGCACACCTTTTGCCTGATCTATTTTTTCTCCTTGTAATGATTTTTGGCCATCGTTCCAATGTTCCTTTTGTTTTCTTGATTTTTTATAGTTTAATTTCTTAAGAATGTATCATGATGTATAAGAGTATATTCTAAGGAAGTTATTTTATGAAATCTCCTAGTTTTCTCATAATGATAAGCTTTTAGACTAAGAAGTGCTAGAGGTTGATAATCGACTTTCTCCCACAAATTTAAAACAACTCCTCTGTGTGTGTGGATTGGATCCTTGGGCTGACTATTTAGTTTGCTAACATCTCTTACTTCATTACTTAACATGGCATTTGGTTTGGGATATCTTTTAATATTTCTGAAAATTTTAAGAGGATTCCCATGTTTGGTTGTAAATAGCCCAAGGAAATCCAGATGCCCGCAAGCATCCAAATTTCCCTCCAAATCTCACATTTGTGGAATTTAGATTCCCTTAAAAATAGATACCAAGGCATGGCAAAATTCTATTTTTTTCTTCTTTTTTATAAGTGATAATATTATCCTCATTTAACTGAAAGAACCGAACCTTAACTTAGATACTGCAATGATTAAGAAAGTGATGTTATGCTATGTTAATGCATTGCAGTTGGTGTTGGAAATAGTTTATGCCATGTCATAGTTTTATTATTATTACTTTTTTTTTGTTGCAAAGCTAATCAATGCAAGCTGTTCAGTCTACAGCTTAACTTTTTTTTTGCTTAGTTATAGTTCATGTGATATTCTTGGGTGTTTTTTTTTTTTTTTTTTAAGTGTTTTGAGATTATATTATTACTTACCAAAAAAAGGTTTTCAAAATAACATTATTGGTTTTTTCAAGAAAAAGTAGAACATATAAGATATTTCAAGTTTAAAAACCAAACAAAAAAGAGAGGTAATTCTTTACAATTCCTAAGAATAAGTGTAACAAAAAAAAAATCTCATATTCAAAGAAATGTTGACAAACCAAACTTGGGCATAATTACATTCTTGGACATCCAAAAACCTAGGTTTTTGAATGCTAGAGGATATATCGGATCCCCCGGACCAAACCACATAAGAGTTATTTGGTTTCTCTATCAATCAGCCTAGTATTATCAATTTTATTCTTGTATGTCACCCAGATTTGACCTGGTCAAGTAACAAGAGGTTTGCCTCCCCTCGGAGGGGTCCTATCCTATGTATTTATAAGTTTCATGTTTTCAATCTTGCCCTTTGAATTTTAGGCCTAAACATATTTTGTAATTAGATTTTTGTGAAGGTTATCCTATGCTAGAGTCTAAAGCTTTTGGATTTGTTAGAATAAAAGCTTGCTTTCATGTTTAAAAATAGTCATATATTTATTTTTAGCCTGTATGATGTTGAGAAACTGAAATTAAAGTTTAAAACTTGCACTTTAAGTTAGTTTTGGTCTTTCTAGAAATAGTAAATTTTGGCCATATGAATAAATTGCAAAGGAACTTGGTTTTTTTTTTTTTTTTTGAGAACTTTATTATGGCAGATATTATAAAGTAGCTTTTGTTAGATGAAAAAATTTATGGTTGTCCAAATTATGACATGCAAGGATAGAGCTTTTTAACGGGAAGGGAGGTTTGATAGAAGGGTGCATTCAGAGGATTGACCGTACTGGACTGGACTTTGTGGCCCTGGAAGATCCGAAGTTAGTTCTTCCTCAGAGCACGTATTGGCATGTATTTGCAGCTTTTGGTAAGTTTTTGTGGTATTCAGTAGAGTCAGTTCATAAAATTGGATGCACAGTTTCAAGGCTTCGGGTTTGTCATCACATTTTTTAACCTGCTTCTGTTTAGGTACTCTAAAGGGTGGTCGAGCGGACTGGCTTGTAGAGAAATGCACAGTATATCCAATAGCATATTAAAAATATTCTCCTGTTAGAAACTTCCATTTTGTCATGTTTAATTTTGTCACTTTTTAACTGTGTTAGGAACTGGGGGCTAGTAGTGTAACACCTCTATTGACAGAACGTTCGCCTTCAATTACGGAGAATAGGTTGGACAGATTGCAACGTGTTGTTTTAGCAGCAACTAAACAATGTAAATAATTGGTTCTTGCTAGTTTCTCAATGTAAACTTACGGTGAATTTGAATTAACTTTTCCTGTTAATTTTGCTTTTGGCAAATGATATTAAAAGCAGTTTGAATGGTTTATAACTGAAAGGTTTCCTACACTATAATTTTTCCTTTTATTTATACCTCCTTTTACCCCTGTGATAGGTCAACGGCTGCATGAATTAATTCTGAATCCTCCAATGAAAATTGATGGCATTCTGCCACAAGTGAGTTCTCCACCTCGTGCCTTTAAAGGTTGGGTAAATTATTATGGTTGTAAAACATTAAAAAGAACTTTAAGGGAGGCATGGTAACTGCAACTTTTGTATAACTTACTTTAGCAGCAAATCAACTTAATATACTCTTATATGTAAATCAATTATTTAGATAGTATTCTTTATTGTTTTTTTGCAAATTTTGTTAAATTTTCATGAATTGTAGACATTGTAGCTTCTTTCCCACTATTAGTCACTTGATGTGTGGTTCCCATTAATGTATAAACCATGAAGGACTCCTTTAGATGTTTTAACAATTTTTTTTTCTTTGCTCCCTTGTTTGTAACTTGGACATTTGTATTTTGTGTCCTACAGATTGCTCAGTCAAAGCTATCTTTTGTTGCTGTAGCAGAGGCTAGTCCTCTTGTTAGTGTATTGACTTCATCAAAAAGCGATTCTGGTGGACTGATTATAGTTGGACCAGAAGGGGGTTAGTATGCATCATAATTTAGCCTTGTCTCTTATCATGTACTTTTCTGACATTGCCACTCATGAATAGTCCCTTGTTTGAATCGGAAATTAATTTAATTGATATTTACGCTGATTTTTTAAAATCTATATAAGTTATATAATCAGCTGTGCTTGAATCTAAGAGACAGTTTAAAACTTCAATTTCATGTGGATCACAGACATACACAGTCTCATATATAGTAATGGTTATCATGCAAGGTTTTCTTTCTAGTATACCTGTTGCTGTTATTATTCTGCAACTTTAATGAATTTGTTAGTTCTTATGACGTATGATTTACTATTTATTGATTGCCTGGTCAAGTTTGTCTTCCAGTTGTATCAAGTTGTAAAAGGAACCTTCTTTTAGTTCCGACTTTTGACATGATCATGTAAGATATGCTTGTCATCTTATTCTTTAAGATTTTATGAAGATTGCTGAGTTATTCTTACAGAGTATTGTTGCCAAGATCCTTGTTGCTCAATTGACATCTCCTGGTGATTTAAATAGAGACTCCAGAGATCAAATCCCCCCTCACCCATTATAACTATCGAATTCAAACTGAGTTATTGATAATATACCAAATTCCAAGTGATTCATTGGAGGTATTATCAATCTTGACAAATTAGTGATTAATTGATTGTGTGATTGAAGCAGATCTTTTAGTTTGTTTCTTTTTTGGAACAATCATACCTTATTAATCTTAATCATTGTTAGCCATTTTGAGACTTATTCTTACATAAGAAGAAAGCTACTAATATTGGACCAAGAAAAAAAACCCAAAGGATAACACAATAAGTTGGGGACCACAACTTGTGAAGCAGATGTCACTAGTTCAAACCTCCCTGGATGTCTCCCTCCTTGGAGCCAAAACGTACTGCACCAAGAAATGATAAAAACAAAATAAAAGCTCAGGGTTGTGGTTTGAGTTAAAAACAAAATAATAGTTCAACTTTACCTATTTGAGGTTTAATTATATTTGCTTATGTTCATGAATTTAATCTATTCAGATTGTAAAGAGGTTGCTTTTTTGTTTTTTGGGTTTACTTATCAAAACATGTGATTTATACATGCATATCTTTTTAATAATTATTGAGATTTATTAAGTACTTCAAACTTTGGTGGACAAAGGGTAACTTTTTAAACTGTTCGTTGGTGGATCAATTTTATTCAAACCACAGGTCACGTCTGGTTATCCCTAAAAGATTTTAACGTTGCTTTGTTTTTATGCATAGAGCAGTTCAGTTATCCAACATCTGTGCTCCCAACTCCTTAAACAAAGTTCTTGCAAATGCCAATCAAATAGATCAACTAAAAGATAGATTTGAAATCTCTATTATTATTATTATTATTATTATTATTATGAATTTGAGGGACTAAAGTAGGTTTATCCTTCTAGGTAAGTATAATGTTCTCTCACTAGTAAAGAAACTACTCTGATGCAACCAGCAAAGAGCTCAAGAACAAACAAATGAACAAGATACCAAGATATTTTAAAATTGTGGTCTAGTTTGATGTGGGGCTTTTTTTTGTCACCTTTTATAGGCTACCATATTTATTATTGAGTCTTAGTATTAATGATTAAGTTTCGGTTGGTTCATTTTTAATTAAGCTTTTCTAAAATGGGGTAAATTTTATAGATTTCTATCTCCTGGAATCGACTGTAAAGAGCTGTATCATAGGCCCATGAGTCATATTTTATATAGACATTCATTTTCTATTTTTTAAGTAGTTTTCTACTTGGTTTAAAAGTATCTTCATTTCTTTTCTTTGTTATAGGAGTAATTTTTCCAGAAAAGGTTATTATTTAGAACTCTTTAGTTTTTTGGGGAAAAGGATTGATAATGGCCTATATAATGACCTTTATGTTATCTACAAATTCATAGCTTTGAGGGTTTGATGGCCTTCTTTCTAATTATGATTTCTTTGGGTTCTTGGTTGTGATTGCCTAGGGTTTTTTCATTCTTTGTTTCTCATTCAATTTATTGTTGTCTTTTGGAATGATTAGTTCCAATTAATGTGTTTGTTCACATCAATCTCTTAATGCTTCAGACTTCACCGAGAAAGAGTTGAATATGATGGTGGAAGCAGGAGCTACGACCGTTGGTCTGGGACCACTTCGCTTACGAGTCGAAACTGCAACAATGGCACTTTTAGCAACTGTAATTTTATGGTCCGACTCTCAGCAAACATATGGTTCCTAACTCTTGTAGGTGGGACTTGTATTTTCCTCTTCCCTTGGAGAATGTTCCGTCCCACACAACTTACTACGTGTCTATGATTTGTGACATATCCTTGGGATAAAGCTCATGTGGACTGGTAGATCATATATTTTTCATTCTGCATAGGGAAATATGGGTGCATCAAACTAGAACCACAAAAGGTTTGTGAATAGAAGGGAGGAATGAGTTGGGATAATTTGAAACAAATTGATGTAACACGTACTTCTGGTCAATTGCAATGGAATATTGCTTCTCTCATTTGTTTTCAACATCTATCTTGTTTATTTTATTGGTTTTAGATCAGTGCTTGTTGGCAGTATGTGGAGAAAAAACTTGTAGTCAAGTTTTGGATATGAATTGGATATCAAAAGTTATCTTGACATTGTTTTTCTTAACAAGATCTTCACGTGTTGAGAAATTGTATTTTTTTTTTATTTCATTGGTGAAGTTGTGTTCAATAGCGTGATAAAGTCTTTCTTCTAATTTAAAATTTGAGAGTGAAAGAAAGAAATAAAGAAACAAAAATGAGGACTAGTGTAGCCTTTATCCTATAGAGTTCAGATTTGAGTGTAATAGTAAACTGACTAATCTAAAATGGTTAAGTTCTGACCTAACCCACCTATAGCCTGCTTAAGACCAGTCATTTACTACTAAATGAGTATTTTTGAAACTGAAGTTGTACCTCAATTGAATTTTTGGTAAAAGAACATGACTGGAACCATGCTTTCTTTGCATTACTTGTCTATATAGAATTGTAGGATTATCAAGAACAGGGTTTTAGCAATAAGTTTCTTAAATTTACTATTATATGCTCTTTATAAAAAATTGTTATATATAAATCACACTTATCTTTCAACCAACCTGAAGTTTAGACTTTAGACACAAGATTATTAGTGTCCAAATTATTCAAAACAATTGGTAAACAATAATTAGTTGCTTGCAGTCTTGCACATGAATGAAAATTTGGAGGTTTCGGTAAAGTTGGGATGAAACAAGGTCAAGCCCTTTCCTTAATATGATAATATAATGTATACTGAATTCAATTGAATTTGGACTTTGGCTTGGAGTTATATTGAAACACTATTTTTTAGAGATGAAACAACAACAATTTAATACATTTGAAAATTTTGAAAAATTTTCGTTAGTACAATTAATCATTTGTTCCTATGGTACTACACTACTACGTATTTGATTAGGATCATCTTTAAGTACAGTTCAAAATTTTCAAATATAAATTGATTTATTCAATAACAAATAATGTTGAACCTTTGACAATGGTGACGGGTTGAAGTTGGAATTCTCTCTTTAGTAGGCCTTGGCGGCTGGGTCTCCTCTTTTCTTATCAGAATTTTATTTCACTGCTGACCAGCTTGTGAGAACTACTTGTGTTTCAAGCACCATCATGGTCAATGTTTCTTATCTTATTTTGCCACAAAACTTTTGACCCATATTCTTGTTTGTCCGCCATGTGTAGCAAGCCTCTTACAATATGTGAAATTTACACGTCAAACTTACGTGAGACTCTCATAAGGCGTCCATATATTTTGAGAAACTTGCTGCATACAACTTGAAACACAAGATACTTTTTTTTTTTCGTCTCTTTTTGCTTAAGCTGCCTTATTATTTCTCTTTAATTACATTCTTGATTTTATTTATTTATTCGTTTATTTTTTCATTTCAACAGAAAAAATAAAAAATAAAAAATAAAAAGAAGGACGAACCTCTTAAGATTAGGTCATCATGAAGGCCACATATACTTAGGAAATTTTTTGATATCATATTGAACATCAGTGCACTAGACACAAGTTGTCCATTATGTAGTGAGTTACTTCTTTCTCTCTCTCTCTCTCTCTCTCAAAAAAAGAGTGTTACTGGGGGAGGAAAATTCCTCATATACGAAAAAACATTAATGTTACTGATTTATATATAGCTATAGTAATATAATAAAAAAAACTAATTGACTGGTACTCTTGGATCTCACGAGTTTTCTCGTTCAATCTGCACTCTGTTTAATTTTATTCAAGTATGAATAAAATTGAGTAAAAGACATGTTCGTGTTTTAGCTTGAAGATTCCCCTAGATTTTCGGTTTTTTTTTTTTATTATTATTATTTTTTTTTGTGAGAAACAAACACACAAGAGAGAAAAGGGTTCTAAATTTTTGGTTTTAATTTAATAAATTTATTCTTACTTTATAATTATTTTTAAATCTTATGCGGTGGTCGGCGGTTGATGATTGATGAATCTTCTTGTACCATGTCCCATACTGTCACATGTTCCACATATGAATGGTTTTGTTTACATCATAAATTTTAAGGTTTAAATTGTAGTCATGGGTCTTTGTCTCTTTGTATGTAAATTACAACTTGGTACGATTGGCAGAGCTATAATTTTAATTTGATGTTATAATAGTAAAATGAACATGTATATATATTTTTTTGACTTCCTTTTGTCTTTGTCATACTCGTATCAATTTTTGTTAGCTCTTTAGTAGTAGAGAGTATTATATTGTTATATCTGATTTGAAACTGAGGGTTTTTTTTTTTTTTTTTTTTTCTTGAGAAACAAATAGACATAGAGGGGAGATAGAATGTAGTTCTAACACAAAGGTATACATAAACTTTACTCAAAAGTTATAACAAAATCAAAAGAATGGTGAGACAAGTTATATTGAATTAAAACAACTCAATATTAAACAATTTTTATTATAAGTTATTATTAAATTACCACTAACAAATAATATGTTATAATAAAGAGTTTTATAGATTAATTAGTTCGCATTTTTTAAAGTTTTCAATTGAGACATCTAGAGTTCAAATTTTCCTACCCAACTATCAACGTATGGGGAAAAAAGTTGAGTATGGATCACTTTTTAAAAATGTTATATAGTACTTCTTTTTTTAATGTTTTGACTACTTTTTAAGTTTTAGATTTCTAATTAACACAGTCCACACCCAAAAATTATAAAACATGTATCCAAGTTTTGCATATATACCATTGTCAGTTTCTTTAGAACCTTCTTCCATCTTTCCGTGTGTGTGTTATAATACTTAATATTCTAAAAAAAAAAAAAAAATTATAGACCAAATCAATGTCCCCGTTTCTCCCTTCCCTGATTTAAGTCCAATTTTCCATGTCAGAAAAGAAATAGAGACTATTTTTTAAAAATTAAAAAGTCAGAAAAATAAGATAAGAAAGGAATATAGACTATTTTAAGTGTAAATACTAAATAGGAGATTAAAAAAGGAAGTGAATGTCATTAGGCCATATGGTCATTGCCTTAACATGGGTTGTCTTGCTTGTGTGTTAATATTTATTATTATTATTATTATTATTATTATTATTATTATTATGTTAATGCATATGTTTAAAACTCTTTGAACACTTTATTATTTCACAGGGTGCCTGTCCTATATATACACACCATATTTCTTCAAATGTGATCTTCCTATTAGGGCGTAATCATAATAGAATCCTAACCATTGAGACCGGGAGTACGAAGCAAAGGAGCCCGTTGAGTTATAGCCTGATTTTTTTTTTCTTTTTTTTTTTGAGAAGATGTTATAGTCTGATCTAGTCCCATTGAAGACAATAGAGGACATTGGACCAGTGACGTGAAAATAACCCCAAGCGCTTCCCTTGGGGTCACTTGTGTGTTATTTTGTAAGCACCAAAATCTAACATGAAAACATTTCCTTGCAAAGAAACAAGTGTTTACGACTCTACCTTCTTATTTTATTTGTCAAGAGCAGGTTAGACATCAATTTTTCATAGTCAGCTTGATGTTGCTATATATAAATAATACCACACAAGTACAATATGGGATTTTAAAAAGTCAAATCCTGAATCCCAATTCAGAAAATAAACGCAACCTTGAATTACTCTTCACGTGAGTGAGAACATTCAAATATTTGAACTAGTTGGTTGTTTAGACCAAATGTTAACAAGTACCGTGTCGTTTAAAATAATGTGAGTCCCACTTAATAAAAAATTTAAATAAATAGGAGAAATTATATAAAGGTGACCCTAAATCCTATAAAATTGATATTATACTGACGTAAAACTGGGTGACTGACAAAAATTCTGACATAAAATTAGGTGTTATCGGGTTATTACCATGTCTCATTGTGCATCGTCATATTGGATTGTGAAACCTATTGTTTCTGCTTATAGTTCTGTACAGATTGTCAACGTCAAGCATACAGATGAAGAAAATCCAGACGTTAGTTTAGAGAGAGAGAGAGAGAGAGAGAGAGAGTCAGCATTTTTCAAATCTAAAAGGCCTTTCCATTCAGGAATAGATGCCTTGTACGTCTCTTTGAGTCTTGACTCTTCACGGCTCACCGTATAACCGTAGTACTATATGAAAGAACAATGGACAAATAAATCCATTGTTGACTGGTTAAGTACTAAAATTAGCCTTAAAAATTTAAATTGAGAACCTCAAAGACACACAATAAATCTCACAATATTTTTATATCGTCCTTATTTTTAGTTGTGTTGGATTTCAATATAATTTTTTTATTATATTATGAGATTTAATTGTTCCCGTAGAAGGGCTCAAATAAAATTAGTAATAAGATGACAAACACAAAAATCTAAGATGAAATAATTTGAAATAAGCTATAAACACTATGACTTTTTATATTATTTCCCCTATATATATTTTTTAATTAATAGTATTTTGGGTTGCAACTTGCAATACATCCACATCTTACCTTTTCTACGTCACGATTGATGGAGGTAGATTAATCCCAAGAGACATTACCAACAAGAGTCGTATCCTAATGCAATAAATTAGACCTCTAGTAACATTGAACAGAGAGACAAGAAAAAAGAAAAAAGAAAAAAAAAAGATGTAGAAGAAGAAGAAGATTAGTTTAGAGGGAATTTTTTTTTTTTTTGATAAACAGTTTAGAGTGAAAAATGATTGCTAGAAAATTAAAACTTGTTATGTAGTTGAAATGTGAAACACAAAGTTTTATAAATAATTTCACGTTCTACTATGTTTCATCACTCCCCAAAATTATAAAAATGAATAATAGAGATGGACAAATATAAAATTCAAATGAAATAGTTGAGGAAATTCCATATATTATTGAGCTTATAGTTTTCACAACAAATAAATAAATAAAATAAGAGAGTTGTGGAGGAACGAATCTTTCCCCAAGAAGAAACTGTCCTGGTGTTGAGCCTTAGTCCTTAATGTTTTGTTTAATCCTACATTGGAGAGAGACACCTCTCACCCATACCTTATAAGCTTTTAGCCTAAGACATGAGTGTACCGCTATTACACATGTGTCCTAGAACAAGTCTCAAAAACTGTTAGCGCATGCGGTATGTAGTGCACTTGGGTGGTATTGGAGTGCACTCGGGTGGCATCGGCCTTAATGGTCCAATCCTGGAGAAGGTGGGGTACACATGTTTGGTAGCATTATGAATAAATAAATAAATAAAAACAATCCTATCCTCATTTGTATGAAAAATTTTCAGCTTTTTATGAATAAATAAAAAAAGAAGCATTATGTTTATAACATTTTCACAAACACTTATACAACAAACCTAGGTGGTAAGTTGTTAGTGATTCTAATTTGAACACATTATTGAAATTACATTTTTATCAATCAACAACAATCAACAACAATCTACCATTTAAGATTTGTTGTAAAAATATTGTGGACCTCGCATATAAATATATATATATATATATATATATATATATATATATATATATATATATATATATATTATAAGGACTCAAATTGAATTGGACCCAAACAATAAAATTTGTAGAGCATGGGTAGAAGGGCTAAGTACCAGCAAAGTGAACTATGGTCGACGTGAGACTCATAGGAATAATAATAATATATGAATTTGACTAAGTGTTTGTGAGGATAATAACAATGACTTTGGCTAAGTGTTCGTGAAGAAAGTTCGTTCTTGGCCCAGTCCGAGGATCTCTTTCCATAGAACTGACATATACAAGGGTTGTCCTCGGATACCCTGAAAATCCCTTTTTCATTTCTCCTTAAGGGTCCTCCTCCCAACCACCCCCTTTTGCGTTGGGAGTTCTATCTATTATATAGTCTTGTTTAGTTGATCTCTGCCGTCCACTTGTCGGTCATCTGAATTTATGTCTGAGGGCTCGTCCTCTTAGTCATCTTTGCAAGCTTTCTGTTAGTTGGAGTAACCAAGGCTGCACTGTCAATTCACCATTAATGCGGTTAGAGTGTTGGTGGCATGCATTTAATGAGCGAGTGACAGCTTTCATCAATCAACGTTGGCTCGCTGAGGACGTGGGCATCCTCGGCGAGGTCCCTTAACAACTTGGGCCTCATCCGCTTGTCCTCGGGTTCTGCCTCTCCTCGGCGTGGATCTTGGGCCCGATGTGGAGTGGGCCGGGGTTGCTAAATATTTGGGGCCCCACATATATATATATATATATATATATATATATATATATATTGAAATGGTTGCATACTTTTAGGTCATTAAATAACAAACATAAAAATCTAGTATCGTCTTCTAAAAAAGAAAACATTCTAAACTATATGACTTTTTAATTTTTATATAATCCCCCCCCCCCCCCCCCCCCTTCTTTTTTTTTTTTAATTAATAGTGTTTTGGGTTGCAATACATCCACATCTTATAAACCTTTCCTATATCACGATTGATGGAGGTAAAAATTTTTTTGTTTGTGTTTTTTGAGAAGACTATGGAGGTAGAATTGATCATAAGGTTTTCATATAATCCCAAGAGACATTACCAATAAGATTCATATTATTTTATCAAAAAATAAAAAAAAGATTCATATTCTAATGCAATAAATTAGACCTCTAGTAATTTTTTTTTTCTTTGATTAAGACCCTCTAGTAACTTAAAGAATCAATCTATGATGCCTTACATATTTATAGTCATTTAAATTATGAACCCTGCAACGGAACGGAGCTAGAGTATGATTCTTTTTATATTTATTTTATTTATATAAAGAGTCTTATTCTACGAAACTTGTACAGAATTTCCGAGTTGTCAATATTGCATGTTTGACCAAAAACAAGAACCACGTGTGATTCGTGTTTGTTTGTTGAAAAACAGAGAGACCTCACTGTTCTTATTTTTTTAATGCTAGGTATCAGAATGTTTCCGTTACTTATGCTTGCGACACTTTTTTATTTTATTTTATTATCTTACTACAGGTATTTGTTACGTAAGCTTGATGCTTTTCATTTCGGCCATTCACACCGGAAAGGAAATCACTTTCCCCTCCCCTGTTACTGGGAGGAGTCAAATGGTCAAACACCTCGCTTGTCTTGCCTTTATGCTTAGGTTTGAGTCGTGTAGATGCATTAGTACTAGAGTAAGCGGGGCCATCTAAGCATCTAGCGTGAGAGTTTCATTTCATCACGGTGGAAAGTGACTTGCTCTCAAGATTCTAACTTTTTAATTCAGCAGAAAGGAGAAAAAAAAAAAAAAAAAAAAAAATCCCTATCTCCAAATGAGGCTGTCATTTACATTGTAATTTTGTCGGACCATTCACACGGGTGACGGGAAAGCAAATCATTGTCCTTAATTTCGAGTAATGCATATGGTTTCCTTTCTTACCCAAAATTAAAAATAAGGGAAAATTACAATTTTATTCTCTTTGATTTGACCCTATTGTTATGTTTGATTTGTTATAATTTGGACAAAATGAAATTGTTAGACTTTTGTCCAAATTATTTCTAATGATTTTATTTTAATATATAACTTAAATGGTCAAAGTGTAGCAATTGGAAAAGTTTAGGGGACTAAATTGCAATTAGACAAAATGAAAATGGGTAGAGTATTTGTCCACAAAATGCAAAATCTATCAATTTGGATAGAAACCTAAGAGTTTTATTTTAATCCAAATTTTAGAGTGTCATATATAAAAATTAAAAATTGTTATACTAAATTTTGGTACGCCAAAAACAGTAGAGTAAGTTGTACCCTAAACATAAAGCAAAGAGTAATTGAAGTGGCCACATTATGTGGTTGAGGTAGAAGTCACGGTAGCCGTAAGAGATTCAGAGAACATTTCTATAGTCCTAGTAGGAGATTCAAAGATCATTATTAATTCTGCATGAGATGAGACTATCTCGATGGCTTCCTTTGCTCATCTTATACAAGATGCAAAATTTATCGCTAAGGCCTTTTAGGATTATTAACTGTTCTCATGCCTGTTGTGAAGGCAACTATGTAGCTCATAATCTTGTTAAACATGCAATACATGTCATAGGTTTATTAGTGAGGATGGAAGATGTCCCACCACACATTTCAATTGTAATTCAAACCGATTTCGCTTTTGCTTCTTTATAAAATTTACAGCTTCCTTCTAAAAATAATTAGAGCATCCACAGCAGGTGTAGCAAATGTGCCAAATGCCAAATATTTGGCACATTTGCCACACAAAAAACACCAAATATTAGATGTGCCAAATCTCATAATTTTTGCAACGTGTGAATAATTCCGTTGCAAATTTGCAACGGTACGGACGAAGAATGGTATATGGGTTAGTAATTTTTTATTCTCTTTTCTCTCTCCTCTCTCTTCACTTTATTCTTTTCTCTTCTCTCTCACCGGTTCCCTCTCATGGATTCCCTCTTTTCTCTTCACATTTAGTGAGATTTTTTCTTCTTCTTTAATTTAAGATCAGTTCGACCATGGCCATTATCACCAGAGGCGCAAGCGGCATGGGCGAGGCTCAAGCGGCATGGGCGAGGCTCGCGAGTTCGCCGCTCACAGCTCGCAAGCCATCGTCATTGCCGACGTCCAAGATGAGAAGAGCCATCGTCATCGTCACGACGTCATCGTCATCGTCATCGCTCTCCAATCTCGCTGATCTCTCTCTCTCTCTCTTTTGGTGGTGGAAGTAGAGGGTGGTTTATTTACTTGGACTAACCCAAGGTAGATTGACAACAAGATGCCTAGCTATATGTGAGGCTTTACCAACTGTTTATGTTAAAGTATAAAAAATGCTAAAATTATTATCAACAATAACAACTTTTTACTATAAATGGCTTATAAAAAAAAAATGTTAAAACAGTTATTTACTTGGAATAATGTTTTAATGAATATGATTGGTTCTACTTCTTCAATTACAATAATTAGTAAATTTCTAAATTAATTTTTGTTTTGTGTTTCAAAGGTGACATATCAATTATAAAATTTTTCTATATAAAAATAATCAATTTATAAAATTTATATATAATAAAATTTGTAGTAGTAATAATTCACTCGTAAAGGGGAATCTATGATCTTATACTGATGTGGTTATAATAAATTTATTATTTTGATTAATTGTTGGGATGTGGTTAATTAATGTCAAGCTCCAAAACAACCTAACTTGAGTACGTATAAATGCTTGTGGTGTGTGGGAAGTAAGGGTCGGGGTTCAAGTTTTCAGGAAGGACCTTCACACACACACATACTTAGATTAAACTATAGTAGAATTTTTATCTTGTATAAAAAAAATTAAAAAAAAAAATAAAAGAAGAAAGATTATAATTAATGATAAATTAATTATGATTTATACGTTAAGCTTGTCTAATTTAATTCACAAATTTTTAAATGCTATATTTGACCTTCTGTTTGGATTAAAACAAAATCATAAAACTTTAATGATTTTATTTTAATCCTAATTTTAGGGAGTCAAGATATAGCAATTGGAAAAGTTTTGGGATGAAGTCGTGATAAAGCAAACCCACAAAGCACAAGGGATAAGCTCTAATTAAAAGTCTATTCCTAAAATACAAAATCTACTAATGATGAAATCTCAACGATTTTATTTTAATCCAAAATTTAAAGGGATAAAAATGTAACAATTGAAATTTGTAGACTAAGTCGTTATAGGACTAAACTATTAGGGACAAATTGTAATTTTCGTTATAATTACAGATACATTGTAAGAGTATGGTGCATGCAAAAAATGTGCATATACCATAGAATGGCCCATATATATAGATTAGCATTATCTATTTTACTTTCTAATGAGATGTGGCAAACTACAAAGTACACTTATTATGCTAAACTTTTAAGCTTCGTTTGTTTGGCGAAAAAAGTTTTGTATTTTAGGTACTTGACACAACAATAAACGCAAACAAACAGAAAATATTTTTATGTGGTCAACAAAGAATAAACTTAATAAAGTGGAAACCCTTTTTTTTTTTTTTTTTGAAATGTTCTATATTCAATAGGCCAACAAACATAAATTCCACACACAAAAAAAAACTCCCAATGCAACTTCTTTCTCTTCACCCCATCTCTCTACAAACTGATAGACGATCAACTGTTGACTTGTATTAAATGACAATTTGGACTTGTTTTCCTAATTCTGGTTCCCAAATTGCCCAAAACATAGAAGATAGTTTCTCATTGGGGTGTTTTTTGTGAATTTTATTTTATTTTAATATAATTATTTGGAATTGCTACTGTAGGTGTGATAGACCCAGTAGTATATATCTATATATATGTTGGGCTGGGGGCCAAATCCGAGAGCAACTAGTAGTCCGAGGACGGGTAAATGCTGTAATGGGAGTCCACGTTAGTGAATAAAGAGGTGGAGTTTGGTCATAAGAGTCCAAGAAGGTGGTTCGAGGAGGAATGTCTCCTCAGCTGAGCAAAGCAGAGGTTCGAAAGTGTGGTCTGCCATTCAGGGCAACGTTCCGGGAGATTCTATTGATAAGGATACACATCATGAAGGCACAGGACAAAGGGGAACTATGAAATATCTAAGAAAAAACTGCTACCATCGCAACTATGAAATATCTAAGAAAAAACTGTTACCATCGCATTGAATGCTTTGTAACTAACTCTCTGGCTGCATTAATGTGGAAGTGATACCTGAACAGTAATTTTCAGCTTTAAAGCTACTCCTAGAGAATTCAGGAAGGTGCTAATGCGACATGAATCAACGTCAGAAACCTGGTCTACACGTGGAGGGTGGAGATGGAAGAAAGAAGATAGTATAAAAAAGAAAGAATACCCTGAGGAGAGGGGATCGGAGAATTAAGAGAAAAACATTGCAAGAACAAGAACTGGACTTATAACCAAATTCAAAAGAGATATATACCAGAACTGATCTTGTTGGATTGTGCCAAGGACGATATTCTTTGGATAAAACTAGTTTATCTTTGCTTTCTTGTCATCTAGGCCAACTATAATTGTTGTCTAACTTATTTTATCCTAGTTTTCTAACCTATTCTCTACAAATTCATTGTATTGGGCTCTTTAGGCCTAAATCCTTTAACCCTTTGGGCTCAGGGATCAAAATCATGCCCTTGCAACTACCAAATACAAGAATACAAGTTTTCTAAAATACATTTTCCAAAAAAGTGAGTAATTTTATATACAAAGAATTTATGTCGAAACAAACTGAATGAACTTGAGTTATGCACATCAGTGGCACTTGTTCATACAAGGATTTCTTTTTGAAACTTTTGCATTAAGAAGAAAAAAAAAAAGAGTTGTAAATAAAAATGAAAAAATAACTTAAATAAATGTATGTACGGTTAAATTAATAATTTGAATGAAAATTTTGAGACTAAAGAGCAACTATACATGTTAAGTTATTTCTTTTTATTATATTCTAATTTAGTAGCGTACTTATATTATTTAAATAGAATTTTATAAGGAAAATTAATCAAGCATTAAAATATTTACTATATGTATTTTCAATTTTTATTTGTGTTTCCAAGAAAAATAAAACATGTTAATGAAGGTGACGTTTCATATATATATTTTTTCATTTACTTAGCAAACCAAAAAAATAGATATTATTTTACTGTCTTATATTATAAATTTTAATATAAAACTATTATTTTTAATTGATATCTAACACATTATGATGATACGCAAAATTGTTAGTGAGTTGATCGTTCACACATGCGCCAATGGATATACCAAAAGAACGAAAAGAGAGAGAACCTACAGAGAGCACCGGTGAGGTGCCGGCCAAAGATCCTCCGAAGGTTAAGTCAGTAATAGAAGAATCTCCAAGAACTCAAAAGTGTAAGAGTTAGGCAGAATTCATGTACCTCAAGAAGGTTAGGATTTGTTGTTTATATAGTAGCGGAGAGCTGACCTGAATCCCTTGATATGCCGGGGGAGGCGGGGGGGGGGGGGGGGATTTTCCTATAGAGAGAAAGGTCCCAAGATCTTAGGGCTTCTCTTCCCATACAGGGAAGATTTGATTGCGCGGTAGGATTTTTGGTTGTGGTGTGCAAGTTATTTCCATGTAGAGGCATATGAGTGGACTCCCTGCAAATCCTACGTGAAGTCTTGGTGATTTGGATCGTCGGGAAGGGGATTGGGTCGGCAGCCTACCTAACTTGACGAGCCCTAGGATTGGTCATAGGTACAAAACCGATGATCAAGTGAGACTCGTCGGTGACTTATGTCGATCGATCAAAAATATCCTCATCACATTATATATGCTTATACGATTTTTGTTTTAGAAGAGCTTTTAAGATCTAATCATTCAAACTATAGAAAAATATAATTTTGATAGATCAGCAATATTCAAGATTATGATAAAGATATGGAATGCTTCTGTTTTAACACATACATAGTAAAACGTGAAATTAAAAATATTAATTCTGATAATTTCATTGTCATTTTATACGTTTTCTATGCATTAAATTATAGAAAAAAACTAACCAAATTTTTTAGTCTCTCAATCTCTAAGGTTGTAGAAGTTTAGTCCCTTCCGTGAAGGAGAGTTTGTGTGGTGTAGTGTCCTGTAGGAGTATCAAGTATACTCTTAGAGCTAGTGGTATTTTCTTGTGGGGTTTTTGTGGGAAATAGTAACTTGTAGACTCTTCTTTGCAATTTTGACTGACTAGAGATGGATCAACTAACAGAGAGTTGGAATAATATGTCTCTATCGGAAAAAGAACAATTTGAGTTCATCCTTCCTGAAGACCATCAGAAAGGCGAATTTATTATTGCGGCCAAATTCCTAACTTCTCGTTTTCTTCAGATGGAGGCAGTTGCAAGAACTTTCAAGCAATTATGGAGGACTGACGGGGGGTTCAAGCTTCGAGACCAAGGGAACAACTTGGTCCTTTTTGTGTTTAACAGTTTGGCAGAAGTAGACAAAATTCTGAAGAGTCAACAATGGAGTTTCGATAAACATTTGATAATCATGCAGTGCTATTCGAATGATACCCCAGTTAAGGACCTTGTCTTCGACAAAGTCCCTTTTTGGGTATAGGTGCACGACATCCCAATTAGCTTTCAAACAAGAAAGGTGGCAGAGAAACTTTGTGAAACAGTGGGTGAAATTCAGAGATCCAATGGAGCTACGGATGATGATGGAGGCAGTTTTTTTTGGGTACGAGTGATGGTTGATGTAACAAGACCTTTGTGTAGAGGTAGGGTAATCACTCTACCAAACGGGAAAAAACATTGGACAAAATTCAAATATGAGCGGTTGCCAAGTATATGCTATTGGTGTGGGCGCTTGGATCACGATGATAGGGATTGTGATTTATGGATTCAGAGCAATGGATCTCTGAAGATTGACCAGCAACAATTTGGTTCTTTCCTTCGAGCTCCACCATACAAGTCAGTGGGTAGAGATGTGATTTACGTGCCAGGGTATTACGAGGAAAAAAGCAGCAAGACTAGGGAGAAAAGAGCAGAGATAGCAGCTCACATGGCGGCAAGGGCAGCTTCAGCCGCTCCACCACCAAACCCGGCGGTACCTGAAAGGGAAACTGAGGAGATTGGAGGAAGTATTAATTCCTGTTCGATGGAATTGAATGCAGAAAGTAATGAGGAAGAGGGATACGTTGAGGAGGGATATCAGATGGGTGACAGTTTTAATCCGAGAGTTAAGGAGAATTTAATGCCTCATAATAATTCTGCCCTAGCATCAGATTCGGTCTTAGTCCAGAATTCCAAGTCAGCTAGTCTTGATAAGGAAACATTAAATGAGGAAAACAGTAATCCCACTATCACGGAAGTAAAGGCTGGACACTCACAATTCAATGCGGATTCAATTCCCTCATCTAGTATCCAACGTCTAGCACCAATTAATGAGGAAACCCTAGCCGCCTCACCTCAAGGAATAATGCTTCACAGTTTGGATGCCCAGGATGAATCCCATTCCCCTTAATCAACGGCTGAAAATCTAGGGCAACACCATAGTCTCAGAACATGGAAACGTGCAATGAGACAAGGCAACAATGGAGTTCCTGCTAACAATTTCGAATTTGAAAAGAAAAGAAAGTCAATCTTCAATCAAAATGATGATCCGCTTATCCCTAACAAACGTCTTCAGGTCTTTCTTGATTCTAATGTCAGCTCAAGCACAATGGTGGAGGTTCCAATGCAACCCCGCCAGGAACTATGAGTCTCTTGGTGTGGAACTGTCGCAGGCTTGGGAACCAAGTGATAGAGTGTAAGATTGGAGATTATAACCATGCAAAAGATCTCTCCGTCATGTTCATTGCCGAAACATGGACGGATGAAGCTAGGCTAAAGATCGTGAAATGTAGATTGAATTTTGATCACTTGTTCATTGCCGAAACATAGAGGGCTTGTTTTATTTTGGAAGGATTCGATGAATTTGCGGGTGGAAACATCTTCAAAAAATCATATTGACTGTATTATAGGAGGAGGTACTGAGGAAGCATGGAGATTCACAGGTTTTTATAGAGAACCTATAACCCTCATCTAGTATCCAACGTCTAGCACCAATTAATGAGGAAACCCTAGCCGCCTCACCTCAAGGAATAATGCTTCACAGTTTGGATGCCCAGGATGAATCCCATTCCCCTTAATCAACGGCTGAAAATCTAGGGCAACACCATAGTCTCAGAACATGGAAACGTGCAATGAGACAAGGCAACAATGGAGTTCCTGCTAACAATTTCGAATTTGAAAAGAAAAGAAAGTCAATCTTCAATCAAAATGATGATCCGCTTATCCCTAACAAACGTCTTCAGGTCTTTCTTGATTCTAATGTCAGCTCAAGCACAATGGTGGAGGTTCCAATGCAACCCCGCCAGGAACTATGAGTCTCTTGGTGTGGAACTGTCGCAGGCTTGGGAACCAAGTGATAGAGTGTAAGATTGGAGATTATAACCATGCAAAAGATCTCTCCGTCATGTTCATTGCCGAAACATGGACGGATGAAGCTAGGCTAAAGATCGTGAAATGTAGATTGAATTTTGATCACTTGTTCATTGCCGAAACATAGAGGGCTTGTTTTATTTTGGAAGGATTCGATGAATTTGCGGGTGGAAACATCTTCAAAAAATCATATTGACTGTATTATAGGAGGAGGTACTGAGGAAGCATGGAGATTCACAGGTTTTTATAGAGAACCTATAACACTCAAATGCCACGAATCATGGGAACTACTTCGGCAATTACATTCACAGTTCAACCTTCCTTGGCTTTGTGCTGGGGATTTCAATGAAATTGTCAAAGGGGTAGAAAAGCAAGGAGGTTCAAACCGTAGTCATTCACAAATGTAGTTGTTTCGGGATACTATGGATGTGTGTGGGTTCATTGATTTGGGTTTTAAAGGCAATCCATTTACTTGGAAAAAATATTTCAGAAATGGACAAACTTTGTGGGAGAGATTGGATAGGGGATTGGCGAATAACGAGTGGTTATTGAGGTATGGAGAAACAACTGTGCATCACTTAACTTGTAGTACATCTGATCATTGCCCGTTATTCATTGTACCCGAGTTGGTGGAGCCAACAAATCCTGAAAAGCCTTTTCGGTTTGAGGAGATGTGGTTGGCAGAAAAGTGTTGCTCGGATATGGTGAGAAATGTGTGGAGCAAGCAAGGCAATAGGGATATTGCTTCTAATATTGTTCCAAGAATTGAAAGTTGTGGTGAGGCATTGAAGAAGTGGAGTAGTACTAATTTTGGGTGTGTTCGAAAAGAATTGAAGTTGAAGCAAAAACTCCTAGCCCAAGCCGAATTGGAAGAACTAATAACTGGAGTTAATTTTCGAGCAAGGGGCTCAAGGAATGAGGTCATTGATTTAATGGATAAAGAGACGAGAATGTGGTTTCAAAGATCACGAGCTCTTTGGGCTACTCATGGTGACAAAAATTCAAAATACTTCCATAGTAGGGCTACCCAAAGACATGGGAGAAATAAGATTGAAAGAATACAGAATGCAAGGGGTCAATGGTGTTCGGATCCTAAGGAAGTGGCAAAAGAGTTGCTGGATTTTTATAGTGATTTATTCTCATCAACACAAGCATGCCAATCAGATTTAGTCTTGGAGACTGTTCAATGCCTAGTAACCGAAGATATGAACAAGGACTTGCTAACTAATTTCATTGAAGATGAAGTTAAACAGGCCTTCAATCAAATGGCACCACTCAAAGCACCTGGTCCTGATGGCATACCACCGTTGTTCTATCAACATTACTGGGAATTGGTGGGTAAGGATATCACCACATCTGTTTTATCTTTCTTAAATTCTGCCACACTACCTAAGCACCTAAATCACACCTTCATCACATTGATTCCCAAGGTTAAAAATCCTGAATTAGTATCTCAATTTTGCCCTATTAGTTTATGTAATGTGTTGTACAAGATTTTTTCTAAGGTGCTAGCAAACAGATTAAAGAAAATCCTACCCCACATTATCACTGAACACCAAAGTGCTTTCACAAAAAACCGTCTTATTTCTGATAATATCCTAATTGCCTTTGAATCCCTTCACAGCATGCAAAACCACAAATCCACCAAAGAGGGTTATACGGCCATCAAGCTCGACATGAGCAAGGCATGTGATAGAGTTGAGTGGCCCTTTTTAGAAAGTATGATGAAAAACTTGGGGTTCAATGAAAGGTGGATAACCCTCATGATGCTTTGTGTGTCGAGTGTCTCATATTCTATCCTTATCAATGGGGCTCCTCAAGGATTTATAAGGCCAACTAGAGGGATTAGACAATGGGACCCCCTATCCCCCTTTCTATTCCTTTTGTGTACAAAATGGTTGCATGGTTTATTGACTCAATCAGCAGCTAGAGGAGACATTCGTGGCTTTTCCCTATCCAGGAGAAGTCCACCACTAACACACCTTTTATTTACAGATGATAGCTTGCTTTTTTGCAGGTCTAATTCGGGAGGAGTGCCAAAACATCATGGAAATTTTACAAGTTTATGAATCAAGCTCTGGACGACAAATAAACAAGGCGAAAACCACAATCTTCTTTAACCACTCAACATCGGAAGAAAGGAGAATGATGATTAAAAATACTTTGGGGGTGGAGGAAATAAGGAGCTATGAGAAGTACCTGGGATTGCCATCATTAGTGGGGAATAAGGAAGCAAGCTTCAATTACATAAAAGAGAGGGTCTGGAGGAAACTACAAGGGTGGGAAGAACAATTACTCTCTCAAGCCAGTAGGAAAATTCTCATTAAAGCGGTTGTCCAAGCCATCCCTACATATACAATGCATTGCTTCAAATTGCCTATTGGTTTATGCAATGAATTAGAGGGTCTTATTAGAAGGTTTTGGTGAGGACAAAGAGGTGATCGGAGGAAAATACATTGGGTTCGATGGGAGGAGTTGTGTAAGCCCAAGAGTGACGGGGGAATGGGTTTCAAAGATTTAGCTTTGTTCAATGATGCATTACTAGCTAACCAAGCTTGGAGGTTGTTCCAAAATAAAAACTCTCTACTCTGTAGGGTGTTCAAGTCCAAAAATTTTCCCAATTGCTCATTCATGGAGGCATCGGATTCACAAGCTAGTTCCTATGCTTGGCGAAGCATCTTGAAAGGAAGGGAAGTGCTAAAAGAAGGTATGAGATGGAGGGTACTAATGGGTCCTCAATCCGAATTTGGTCTGATCCGTGGCTGCCTTCCAACTTCATGCCTTTCATTTCTTCACCAATAAAGCTGAGTTTGGAGGAGGCAACAGTGGATACTCTACTTGATTTTTCTAGCCAAGGTTGGCGGCATGACTTACTAAGCTTGCTGTTCAGCCCTAGAGATAAGGAGTTGATTCAATCAATCCCTTTGTGTGGTAAACCGGTGGAAGATGCTTTAGTGTCGCCTTTTACTCCAAATGGATCATACACAGTGAAGTCCGGCTATAGATTTCTCCACAAATCAAGAAGCTTGGATATTGGAGAGTACCATCCGGATGAAAATAAACTATGGAAGAAGGTGTGGGGAATGCAGGTCCAGCCCAAGGTCCAAAACTTTCTGTGGAGGGCCATCAAGAATTCTATTCCAACAAAACTAAATCTCAAGTGCCGTATGGTTCTAATAGATGACTGCTGTGACCACTGTCATCAGGAACCAGAGGATGTGCTTCATGCACTTTGGTCGTGCCCATCCATTTCTCAGGCTTGGTCTCAGTTTGGTACGTGGGAAAGTATGGATTCTAGTCCGTGTTTTTCAAGCTTCAAAGATTTGGTGGAAACAATTGTTGAGGAAAGGAAGGACCTGAACTGCTTTGCCACAACGGCTTGGGCAATTTGGTCACGAAGAAACTCCATAAGAACCAGCGGAAAGCACATTCCAGTTCAGCAGATTCATACGGAAGTGCAGAAGGCCAGATTAGCATATGTCTGCACCATCCCACCTCGCCCTCCAGACCAGACTCCTCGCAATGAACAACGGCCTACTTGGAAGCCATCACCATGGTCGAAACTGAAAGTTAATTTCGATGGATTCGTGTTCAGAGAGAACCAACGTGCTGGGGTGGGTGCCATTGTACAAAACGCAGAAGGCAGTGTACTAGCTTCCATGGCAGAGGGTTTCCACCTTCCTTTTTCAGTTGCTGCCGTGGAGGTGATTGCAGCTAAGAAGGCTATTCAGTTCGCCAAGGACCTAGGATTGACTTCGATTATCCTTGAAGGTGACTCGAAGAGTGCTATTGAGGGCCTAAAACGCAAGAGTTCTTCACTAACTGAGTATGGTCATTTGTTGGTTGAAGCTAGGGAGGTGGCAAGTCAGTTGGACTTAGTGGAGTTCCAATACGTGCCAAGACAAGCGAACAAATCAGCTCATAACATTGCTAGACATGCGAGATGATGTGAACCCCGCCAAAAATAACGAGACCCAACAACGAGAGGGAACCCAAGATCGTTCTATGGACAGATTCGACTAGAAGACCTCGACCCATTGTTTATGACAAACAAGAATCTCGGTATAAGGAAGATGCCACAAACGGTGGTGGAAACTCCGTTTGATAAGTCAAGATGAACGCCATGGGAAATCCCGTTAAGTTCGAATAGTTCTTCAAAGAACCAAAGAAAATAAACCTCACAATTTTTATGAATATTCAATGTCTGCGTTTTTCATTGCTTATGCACCTATTTAAAGGGCTGAACATTACAAGAAAAAAACCCTAACATATAAAACCTAATTAAAGCCGAAAAATGGGTAAGGAAAGAAATCCTTACCTTCCTAAAACACACAAGACATATAAGGCAATAAAGGCTAGATGCCCATCCTCCTAATCAATGCTAAAATAAATCCCTTCTTGCCAAAAAGAGACACTAAAATAGGAAAGAAGAGCTGGACGTCCAGAGTCATATAGAAGGAAACAAAAGACAACATAAATGAAAAGAAAGTGGTGCCTAGAATAGCCATGCAATCCGATCCTTCTAGAATAGCCATGCAATCCTCTTGCCAATTCTTAGCCTTGACCAGATCCTTCTAGAACTTGAATCAAGGTGACGATTCTTTGATGCCCACGTGGATCATGCTCAATGGGCCTCCAAGAATTTGCTTAAGCCCATAACTCTTGGATGAGTCCGTTGAGTACATCCTTGAACTTCTTTGCTTGTGTTCTCGTAACCGGTCCAATTGGTACTTGAATGAGATCCTTCAAAGCGGTGCCTTGATCTCCATCATTCCCCTCCTCTTGAAAAGGATTTGCCCTCAAATCATCACCTACATCAAAAGGACTCAAATCAGTAACATTAAAAGTGGCACTTACATTGTACTCACTAGGTAAATCTAGCTTGTAAGTGTTGTCATTGATACGCTCGAGGACTTGGAAAGGACCATCTCCTCTTGGGAGCAATTTTGGAACGTCTTTTCGCTGGGAATCTTTCTGTTCTCATATGCAGCCAAACCCAATCTCCAGGTTCAAAAACCAGTTTGCGACATCCCTTGTTCGCTTGTGTGGCATATTGCTCGTTCTACGTTCAATGTTGAGTCTTGCTTTCTCATTAATCTGCTTCACAAAATCAGCTTTCTTTTTGCCATCTAAATTAATGTGCTCCGTCAAAGGTAAAGGAGATAAATCCAATGGAGTTAAAGGATTAAACCCATACACAATTTTAAATTGCGAAAATTTGGTAGCAGAATGAACAGCTCTATTATATGCAAACTCAACATGTGGTAAACATTCTTCCCATGTCTTGATGTTCTTTCTAATGATTGCCCTCAATAGAGTAGACAAAGTCCTATTTACTACTTCAGTTTGACCATCAGTTTGTGGATGACAAGTAGTGGAAAACAATAGCTTAGTACCTAGCTTACACCACAAAGTCTTCCAAAAATAGCTCAAGAACTTAGCATCTCTATCCGAAACAATTGTCCTAGGCATGCCATGTAATCTCACAATCTCTCTAAAGAACAAATCAGCAACATGTGAAGCGTCATCCGTTTTGTGACATGGAATAAAATGTGCCATTTTAGAAAATCTATCCACGACCACAAAAATTGAATCTCTTCCACGTTTAGTCCTAGGCAATCCTAACACAAAATCCATTGAAATATCAATCCAAGGCTCACTAGGAATTGGTAAAGGAGTATACAAACCGTTGGGCTGCACTTTGGATTTAGCTTGCTTACATATGACACATCTACCACAAATCCGTTCGACATCTCGTTTCATGTGAGGCCAATAGAAGTGTTCCTGCAAAATAGCTAAAGTCTTTGCAACTCCAAAATGTCCCATTAATCCCCCACCATGTGATTCCTGCACTAATAACTCCCTCATAGAACAATTAGGCACACATAGCTTATTTTCTCGAAATAGGAATCCATCAAGCCTAAAGAACTTACCAGAGGCGATTTTCTCACAAGTTCGATATTCCGCACAAAATTCGTGGTCTTCAGCATATAATTCTTTAATGTGTTCAAAACCAAGCAATTTTGCATCAAGTGTGGAGAGTAAGGCATACCTACGAGAAAGTGCATCAGTGACTACATTCTCCTTACCTTGCTTGTACCGAATGACGTATGGAAACGTCTCTATGAACTCCACCCATCGCGCATGCCTTTTGTTTAGCTTGTGTTGGCCCTTCAAGTGTTTCAAGGACTCATGATTGGTGTGAATCACGAACTCCTTAGGCCATAGGTACTGCTGCCACGTCTCTAAAGCCCGAACCAATGCATACAACTCTTTGTCATAAGTTGGGTAGTTTAAGGTTGCCCCATTGAGTTTCTCACTGAAGTAAGCAATTGGTCGTCCTTCTTGCATAAGAACGGCGCCTATACCAATGCCTGAAGCATCACTTTCAATTTCAAATGTTTTAGAAAAGTTAGGTAAAGACAACAAAGGTGCGTTAGTCAGCTTCTCTTTGATTAATTGAAATGCCTTCTCTTGTTCTTCTCCCCACCGAAACCCAATGTTCTTCTTGATCACTTCGGTAAGTGGTGCGGCTAAGCTACTGAAGTCCTTCACGAACCACCGGTAGAAACTAGCAAGTCCATGAAAACTACGAACATTAGCTACACTTGTGGGGCCCGACCATTCTTGGATTGCACGTACCTTCTCTTCATCAACCTGTATACCTTGTGCACTAACAACAAATCCTAAAAATACAAGCTTATCGGTGTGAAAAGTGCACTTCTTTAAATTAGCAAACAACCTTTCTTTTCTTAGCACATCTAAAATGAATTTCAAATGTACTACATGATTGTCTATGTTTTTGCTATAAATGAGTATATCATCAAAATAGACAACAACAAATTTGCCTATAAATGCACGCAAAACATGGTTCATAAGTCTCATAAAGGTGCTCGGAGCATTAGTCAAACCAAAAGGCATAACTAACCATTCATACAAACCATATTTTGTTTTAAAGGCGGTCTTCCATTCATCTCCTTCTTTTATCCTAATTTGATGATAACCACTTTTTAAGTTAATCTTAGAAAATATGCAAGAACCATACAGCTCATCTAACATAACATCTAAGCGTGGGATATGGTGATGATACTTTACCGTTATGTTGTTGATGGCTCGGCAATCCACGCACATTCTCCACATCCCATCCTTCTTAGGTACAAGTAAGACCGGAACCGCACATGGGCTCATGCTCTCCCTTACGTGCCCTTTCTCCAACAATTCACTTACCTGCCGTTGAAGCTCCTTTGTCTCCTTGGGATTGCTCCTATAAGCTGGTCGGTTTGGAATGGTTGCACTGGGAACAAAATCAATTTGATGTTCAATCCCTCGGATTGGAGGTAATCCATGTGGTGTTTCCTCAGGGAAGACATCCTCGTACTCCTGCAAAAGAGAAACAATAGAACTAGGCAAAGTAAAGTCAAGTTCGTTAGTGTTTAAAAGTGCCTCTTTGTACAAAAGTACAATCATCGGCTGATTTGAAAACATTGCTCGCTTGATCTCACTCACTTTTGCATAGAAATTCTTTTGTTTTCTCTCTGATTTTCTCTCAAGGGTCGAACTTTGTTTTTCTTTTTCTCTCTCATTTTTCTCGGCCTCTCTCTGATTTTCACTCTTTTTCTTTTTCTCACTCTCTTTCTTTTGATCACTCTCCTTTTGTAATCTCACTTGATCCTCGTATACTTATCAATGGTACAAGAGTGATTGATCGTTGATTAAGTACAAAAGAGTACTTGTTCGTAAAGCCATCATGCTTCACTTGCCTATTGAACTGCCATGGACGCCCTAGCAATAAGTGTCCCGCTTGCATCGGTACTACATCACACAACACTTCATCTTCGTATTTACCGATTCGAAATGCGACTAACACTTGCTTGTTCACCCTTATCTCACCACTATCATTTAGCCATTGCAACTTGTACGGTCTAGGGTGCTTTACCATGGGTAATCCCAATTTCTCTACCATAATTGTGCTTGCAACATTAGTACAACTACCACCATCAATAATCACACTACATACCTTGTCTTTAATGTAGCACCTAGTGTGAAAGATATTCTCCCGCTGTACTTCATCAACTCCTGTTGCTTGCAAGCTCAATGCTCTCCTCGCCACCAATGTCAATGCCTCAGGGGCTAAATACTCCTCCTCGGAAACATCCTCCAATGGCAGCATGTCGTTGGTGTCGGAATCTTCATCATCGGTCACAATTTCACCATTGGCTTGCAACACCATGACTTACTTGTTTGGACATTGACTTGCTATGTGGCCCCTGCCTTGACATCTAAAACATTTAATATCACGATTCCTAGAGGTAGAGGCTTCGGTTTTACCTTGAGGAACGTGGCTGGTGGTTGAGGACTTGGGCTCGAGTTTGGGCGTTTGTGACTTGTCCAACGGCTTGGCATGACTCGATTTCCAAGAGGTAGAACTAAAGTTATGGTCTGCACATGTCCCACTCCCTCTCTTGAGTTGTTGTTCCGCTTTGATAGCCATATGCACCATATCTTCCAATTCCACATAATGCTGCATCTTTACCTTATCATGGATCTCCCGGTTTAAGCCAAGTAAAAATCTAGCCATTGTAGCCTCCCGATCCTCCTCTACATTAGTGCGGATCATAGCAATCTCCGTCTCCTTGTAGTAATCCTCTACGCTTCGACTCCCTTGTCTAAGACCTTGTAGCTTTTTGTACAACTCTCGGTAGTAGTAACTTGGAACGAACCGCTTTCTCATCACTACTTTCATCTCCTCCCATGTGTCTATTGGGCGTTCTCTATTCCGCCTCTTGTTTATCACAAGCTGATCCCACCAAGTAATAGCATATTCAGAAAATTCAATCACGGCTAATTTTACCTTCTTTGTCTCAGAGTAGTTGTGGCAATCAAACACGAACTCCATCTTCTTCTTCCACTCAAGATATGCCTCAAGATTAGATCTACCTTGAAAGGACAGAATCTTCATCTTAATACCACCCAAGTTGTTATCTTCGCGATTCCTAGCTTCTCTATATCTTCCTCCAGGTCTCCTATTGTTAACAATGGAATCTCGATCTTCTTCTTCATCAAAACCAGATCCATAACGCTCTTCATCCTCCTCCCTTGGTGGATCTCTTTCCCTTTTACGCAAATTACGACCTTTTTGTGGTTGCTCCTCACGTCTATTCTCCATCTGATCTATTCGTTCATGAACTTGCTCCATCTCTATCTTCATCACACGCCTCATCTCACTCATAATGGCCTCCAGAAACACTTTTGGATTAGCCAATTTTGTATCATCTTTGGCAATGCTCTTACCACTATCGTGAGACATGTTTTCTGCAAGACAAAGGTTAGAAACCAAAAAAAAAAAAAAAAAAAAAAAAAAAAAGGACCTCACGAATCACTCCCTTACGTGTTTACACTTAAGAATGTGGATCACTCTCCACTCGTATTTCACTCAAAATAATATGGCTTTTACCCTCTGATGTTTTCACCACTCTTGCCTTTTTCCCCTCGATAATTCTCTTTCAGTTCTTTTGCAACTAAACAAACAACTCAAAAATTTCCAGCCACAATTTACCAAGCACTAATCAAGGAATTTCAGATTTGAACACAAGGAATATGGAAATTTCAGAATAGAATTAGAAGGAATATGGCAGTTTGGAATTTTGGAATCACAGATTAGTGATTTTTTTTTTTTTTTTTTTTTTTTTTTTTTTTTTTTTTTTTTTTTTTTTTTTTTTACGATCAGCAACTAGCTTTTGAAAATAATGAAATAAAATTTCGAAATAACTAAGAGATGTGAGACCAGACCAATAGTTTAGACATCAACAAGAACAAACAAAGATTGAACAGATAGGGTAAAGGAAATTCAGCTAAGAAGAGATAAATGATGTGGACGGCTAAAGAAGAAACAAAGGAATGAAAGATGTTAAAGGATAGGCAAACCTGAACTAGAAACTGTGCTCTGATTCCAAATGATGTGAACCCCGCCAAAAATAATGAGACCCAACAACGAGAGGGAACCCAAGATCGTTCTATGGACAGATTCGACTAGAAGACCTCGACCCGTTGTTTATGACAAACAAGAACCTCGGTATAAGGAAGACGCCACAAACGGTGGTGGAAACTCCGTTTGATAAGTCAAGATGAATGCCACGGGAAATCCCGATAGGTTCGAATAGTTCTTCAAAGAACCAAAGAGAATAAACCTCACAATTTTTATGAATATTCAATGTCTGCGTTTTTCATTGCTTATGCACCTATTTAAAGGGCTGAACATTACAAGAAAAAAACCCTAACATATAAAACCTAATTAAAGCCGAAAAATGGGTAAGGAAAGAAATCCTTACCTTCCTAAAACACACAAGACATATAAGGCAATAAAGGCTAGATGCCCATCCTCCTAATCAATGCTAAAATAAATCCCTTCTTGCCAAAAAGAGACACTAAAATAGGAAAGAAGAGCTGGACGTCCAAAGTCATATAGAAGGAAACAAAAGACAACATAAATGAAAAGAAAGTGGCGCCTAGAATAGCCATGCAATCCGATCCTTCTAGAATAGCCATGCAATCCTCTTGCCAATTCTTAGCCTTGACCGGATCCTTCTAGAACTTGAATCAAGGTGACGATTCTTTGATGCCCACGTGGATCTTGCTCAATGGGCCTCCACGAATTTGCTTGAGCCCATAACTCTTGGATGAGTCCGTTGAGTACATCCTTGAACTTCTTTGCTTGTGTTCTCGTAACCAGTCCAATTGGTACTTGAACGAGATCCTTCAAAGCGGTGCCTTGATCTCCATCACGAGACATGTTAGCAAGTTTACAGTGTTGACGAAGGATGTTTCTCCACACTTTGTTTCTGTAATTCAAGCCGATTCGGCTATCCATTAATAAATTACAGTGTTCTTTCTCAAAAAAAAAAAAAAATTTATAGAAAACATGTATTTTTTTTAGAGTATTTATTTATTTATTTATTTTTTTTGTTTTTTTGTTTAGTGATGATAGTTATTTTTTTTTTAAAGAAAAATACATACATATTAATTTACGTTTGTAATCTACATTTATAATATGTATATTTACCAGCTATGGCACCGAATATAATATGCGTATATTTTCCATACAATATATATTGATTTTTTAAAAGGATATTATTGATTTTCATATCAACTTATAACTGATATTTGTTTATTTAAATTGTCAACTTAATAATTATTATAATAAATTTACAAAAAATATTCATCGTTTATAAATTTATCGTAAACCTAACGAGTATAACTAAGATATTTTGTTTGCAATAACACCTAAAGCCTTTAAGTAGCCTATTGATAGTGAGAGTTATTGTGGTGCCTGATATATGTGATTTAAACTCTACTTCTTGTCACTCCACAAGTATAAATACTTGTGGAGTATGAGGGCTAAGGGTCGGAATTCAAGTTTTCATGAAAAAACTTCACACACATGTATACTTAAATTATGCTAGAATAAAAATTTTATCTTGTTAAAAAAAAAAAAAAAAAAAAAAAAAAAAAAAAACTCTACTTCTCAATTCCTTATCATCTATTTTTATGTATAACACCTAAAGCCCCTTAAGTAGCCTATTAATGGTGACAATGACACCTATTATGATGCTGTGATTCAAATTCTACCTGTCCATTTCCATCAATATCCTCTACTAACCTAATAAAAGATAAAAAAAAAGGTAAATAAAATCAGAATTTTGCAGAAAGTCAGAAATGAAGGGCGAGGGGCAAGCTTGAGATTATCTCAAATACAAAGCCCATTGTTAATCTTAATCATCTCAGTGCACATAAACAGCAACAGGGCTTGACCACTTCACACATACAAAAGAGTCATAACCAACAACAAACACATTCAGTCACACAAAAACCAAAGCGAGCCGAAGGCAAAGCAATAGCTCTCGCAGCACTCATTGCTGACTGTTCTGACCAAACACTACAAAATGCAACCATTGTAGAGAGAAACTAATAATTCTTCACTTCCCTTTCTTTCCAGATCCCAAATCAAATCTGAGAAATTAAAGAAAGAGAGAAATTTTGATGATGGCAAACCAATTGGAGAGCTTGGTACAGTCGATAAAATCGAAGGTTCGTGCTCTGAAGAAGAACAAGAAGCCATACGTGAAGATGGACAAGAGCTCGAGTGTCAAGGTCGAGATCCGTAGCAGGAAGGCTCGAAAGCTCATCGACAAGACACTCAAGGTTGCTGATCAACCTGGGAAGCGTAGCCTTTCTTAATATTCATACCTTTGTATATGTGTTTTAAGTTTAAACTATACATATTAATTTGCATGTTGTCTTCTCTGTTTTTGTGGGTTTTATCTTTGTTTCGTTTCGTGGCTGGTGGTCTTGTTGTGCCTACCGATTCTGTGTTTTTGTTTTTGTTTTTAAGGTTTCGAAACCTTTGGAGAAGAAAACGACACAAGGGTTTGAAACCGTTTTGGAACCGTTTCGGATTGGCTTATACATAAGAAACAAGGATTTCTTCCTGATTATATATCTGATGCTCATTTTTTTTTTTTTTTTTAAATTTCTTTTTACTAGGAAATATGTTGAAGATAATGGGTTTGGTATCTACATTTATAGAATAGTTTATTAAGAATTGCTTTTTTTTTTTTTTCTTTTTTTTTTTTTTAAGAAAAAAGAATTAGTGCTGAATTACTCCATTTATTTATTTATTTAATCCCTCCTACTTAATTGAACAAGAAGAATTAAGCCATAATCTTTGTTACTCAATTGTCACCTCCTCAACATCATGGCCATGGGCTCAAATACTTTTTTTTTTTAGTTTAACTATCAGATTATCAAGTAAGGACAACAATATGAATTAGGTATGAAAATAATCTCTCTCTCTTTAAGTTTTTGTTAATTTTTCCCAAAAACTATTTTGATCTTTTAAGTTTGAAGTTGAAGTTGGTTATTTTAATCCAAAAATTTTTCCAAAAAAAAAAGAAAACTTAAAACTCCTAATTTAAAGGAATAAAATGATTTTTAGTTATTCTAATAAATCTTTTTTTGTTTTGTTTTTTATTTTCCATATCTATCCCAAACAGAGTATGGAATACTTATAATTCAACCTGCATATATATATATATATATATATATATATCTTCATTAATTGTAATCCCTAGTAAGAATGGGAACCAAAAGATGATCACTTTATTTATAAAAATATTTTCTAATCAAAATCCAACCCGGTGTAGTCGGCCCCATATATGATTTATATGATATGGAGTAGAAAGATTTGTCCTCCTTTACCTGTTTTTTTTTTTTAATTTTCTTTCCTGAATTGTTATATTTTGGTCGTTGTATTATTTATGGTTGATTGATAAATGCTAATGCCCCCGCAGTCCAATTGGACCGTTGCAATAATGGTTGGATCAGCATTTGCATGTGTTGCGTAACCAATAAATCACACGTGTTGATAGCCCAGCCAATGGGAGACTTTATTTGTTTTTTCCTGGAGACAGTACTCGTTTAATTAAAAATTATTTACCTATATAAAAAAAAACTAATTTGACTAATGTACTGACAGTACTGTATCTTAGGGTTACTTTTTTAAAATGGTCATATTTTTTTAATATTTCAAAACGTAGCATTGAATCAAAAAAAAAAAAAAAATGGAGAGAGAGAGAGAGAGATATGGAGAGTATAAAGTATTTATTTAATCATGAACAAAAAAAATCAAATTTGTTCGGATTTTTTACTTCTAGGGTTACTTACCTAAAACAAAATATCTAGGGTAATTTTGATTGATGCAAAGGTTGTGTCTAGTCCACGTGCTCTAGATCTTGAAATTGAAATATGAATACATGACAATTATTTAATGTGTGTCTAAATCTCAACAAGTCCAGTGTACAGAATGGTAGCCTCAAACTGATTCTATTTAAGACTTTAAGAGTTTGTTTGAGAACAACTCATTTAACTGAAACTAAAATTTTTTTGCTGAAAGTACTTAAGTTAAAACTAAAAATTAGCTAAAATAGTACCGTGAGACTTATAAATTGTACCAAACAATACAATGAAACTCATGAATAGTAAAAATAAGCTACGCAATAGCAAAAATAAGCTAAATAGTAAAAAAAAAATGTAATTTTTGACCAATTTCAAACACAACCTAAGAGGAAAGTAGGGGTACAAGTGTATAATATTATGTGTATTGGAACGTAGTGTCCCAGTTACACTTACACCTGAGCCGTTAAAGTTGATGATTGGGTGGGGTGGGGAGGGTTGCACCGACAAGCAAATTCAAACTGGGGGGGCATGGCTGCACCTTAAATTGGTAAAATTGTTTAGTATGAATAATTTTCCACCCCTCTAACATTATTGCAGATTTTATTAATAGTCAAAATGAGAAGTATTTTAAATTAATTTCCTTTTATTCCCTTAGTTCAAGTAAATGTTACCATTGCTAAATATTTAGCAATTGTAATCTAAAATCTAGACAATGATATAACCAAAAAAAAAAACTGTATAGATTTTTAAATGGAGAGGGACTACTTCATAGTAACTATTTTTTTTATAAAAAAAAATATAAATATACGGAATATCTATTTAATAATAATGTATATTTAATAATGATATTAATCTTCTTTATTTCAAATTATAATAAGGCAAAAAAAAAAAAAAAAAAAGAATCACTACTGTCAAACTATCATTGTCATAATGATCTGGTGGCATAAAATAAGAAGACAACCATTTGATAGGGAATATTTTAGTTACGAAGTCATAGTTGAGCACCTCTAGTGGTGGAGAATTACTCCTTAACAAGAAGGAAATCGTTGGAAGCTAGAGACGTTTTCAATTAAATGAATTGTTAGAAGTTAGAACTTGGAACCTAACATTTTATTGTCTTATTGAAGAAGCATGGTTGAGCCTAAACTAAATGACGTTTCTAATTTCAAAATGGAAATGTGAATTGCGATGTTGGCTCTTTGCTCAATGGGCAAAGAATTTTGGGTAGTGTGAACACTTTCATTTTCCTTGTTGTATTGACATGTATGAATTCTATTCTTGTCAGTTTCTCTATAAAAAAAAAAAAAAAAAAAGAAAGAAAAGGAAACGTATGAATCCTAATTTAGGTCGTATGTGTACTTTTCAACATTTGTAAGGAAAGATCGACCAGTTGATTTTGCCTGATTTTTTATTTTGAGAACAATATGAACGGAATCTCTCAAGATGTTCATAGCACTAGAATCTTGTGGAATGCGCCAATTGCTCTCAATCTACTTGATTAGAGTGGTATATATTACTATAAAAAAAAAAATTTATTAATTTTTTTTTTTAAGCATATTATCTTATTTTTATTTTATAGGGAAGCATATATATCTTAATAGACACAGCTTGTGTCCGGTGTATTAGTGCACTGGACACATTGAAATATAGATATATGTTTGCATTCTAACGTGTCCAGTGTAACTGATGCACTAGACACAATCTCAACTCCTTTTTTTTCTTTTTGAGAATCAATCTCAACTCTATTTTAATTAATTAGAGTCTCGCGCAAGATTATTTTCCTAAGATATATCATATGAATATGTAGTAAAATTTATACTAACTATAATATTACTACTGTTGCTCATTTATCTAGCAGAAGAAGCAATTAAGTAATATTACAGTAAAAGAATCATTCTTCCAATGTATAGTAGATTTTCTAACAGCAAAACCCACTCTTTCAGAGAGTAGTGTGGTGCTTAATTAGGGGAAATAAGTCTTGCTTAAACCTGTTATTGTTCATTATAAAAAGTATACTGATCACATTTGATCACCATGTTAATTAAGTTGATAATTTGGCTATTGACATTTCTTCTATCTTTTAATATATAATAAAATTTCTCTATCATTCCATATGGATTAAGAATTAGAAAAGAGTGGCATTTATTCTCCACGCCTTAAAGTCAATTGTCATAAAAATAGAGTATAGACTATGACTGGCTACTTAGAAGTTAAAGGTAGCGTATTTGATCATTTATTAGAACTTAGAAGCAACGTATGACTTCCCATAACAATAAAAATAAAGTTGAATACAATAATAAGTCAATGGAAAAGTTTGATCTTCTAACTTTCGTTAAGAAGTTTGTCTTGGGCAAAAATGCTCTAAGAGCATTCTTATCAAGAATTCTAAAAATTTTAACATTTAACACTTCAAAAACCTACTTTATTCATTACACCATCTCACTTTAAGATACATCAAACATCAAACCTTCTATATTTTTTACAATTTCATTTAAATAATATAAACTATTCATTAAAATAATAATAAAACTACACAACAAACTAGAGCAACCAGCCAACCACCTCCTCCACCACCCCTACCACCATTGTAGCAACCACAACCCACCACAGCCACCACCACCATAAGTCACAGCACCACCGTGGCAACCACAACCCCCTGCAGGAAGAACAGAAAAAGAAAAAAACCAAAGTATAATCACAACCATCCACCAAAATCACAACCAACCACCACCCAACCACCACAAAAACAACCAACAAACCCAACAGCAGACCCATTGTGAGAGTGCCTTTTTTTTTTAGGCACTATGGCCCAAGGATTCTGGGCCTTGTGAGATGTTCTTGGTTGACTGGGATTGATTCTCCGCAGCTAAAAAGGGCTGTTTTAAGAATCAATTGGTGCACAGAACATACTTTCCACAATGCAAATGGTTAGCAAAAAAGAAGCTGGAATATTTGCATTTGAACGACATTCATGCAGTAAAGGATTAATACAAATGACAAAAATGAAAAGAATATAACATAAGAACAAGCTGGGGATCCTCTAATTAAGTGAGGTATGTTTCATTAATTTTATTAAACTGTGATTATGATGCTCACTAGAACGTGATGCAAGGTTCAACTGAGCTCATAAGTTACAGACTTTGATAGCTATTCAAGTTTCAAAGACTTGCAAAGTTTGAACTTGTTGAATCCGAGCGTGTTCAATAGTGGCTGCACTGGGATACCGGAACAGTTCCTCTGTTTTTCCTTCAAGGTACAGAGTATTTTTCTACCACTTTTCTAGGATTTTAGGAAGACAAAGGTGAATGCTTAAGACGATCTGATTGTCTTCCCCTCCCCCTAATTTTGAATCCTCTGTAGCATGGATCCCTTCCTCCTTTTATAGCACAACTTCGGCCTCCCCGGTGAACCAGCCATTCCCCTGTTTTACCCCTTTGAAGCCTTACCTGTGCCTGGCTGCTTCAGGATCATGTCTCTTCCTCTTTCTTCATAATTCCTTTTTTGTTCCGACCACATAAAAGTCCCTCGGCTCCTTTCCATTTCCGGACATCCTGTGCTGGCTGGCTTGAGGTCCCAGCCTTTCCCAGCTGTACTCTTCCTTGTCTTTTCTTCAAACGGTTGAATCACATTTTCTGCGTTTTTGCATGCTCTGTACCTCCTCTGCATGTCTGGGTCACAAGTTTTGCGTGGCCTTTGTTTTTTTTTCCTTTCTTTGATTTCTTTCTGTTGTGATCCTCCTGCGCGCCCTAGGATACCTCTGGAAGGCTCTCTGGGATTCCGGCCCAGCTTCCTCCTTCTTCATTTTGGTCTGGTTTTGCTGGCTGGGCTTCTTTCTTTCGAACCCCAATCCTCTGGTCTTTTCTTTCTCTCCTTATTTTTGAAATGGGCCCAATACCTTTCCTTTTTCTGTGGGCCTATTGGTGGGCTGTTTCAATTTCTTTTTTTTTTTTGAACCTCAACATTTAGCCCCCCGAGCTCATGGGTTGCCTGCAGCCCATGCGTGAGTTCTTTGCAGGATCTCTTCTTGTTTTGATTTTTTGCCACGGGGATCCTAATCTTCTACTTTCTCCTTCTCTCTTTTTTTTTTTCGGTATCCTGTCTCTTTTGTTTCTCTCTTCTTCTTTTTTTTTGTGACTCTTCCCCTTTTTGTGGTACGTGGCGGTTGGGTTGAAATAAAACTCCCACCACCTACTTTTACATTTCCCATACACTCATTAATAACTTCTGATAACCTCCTTCTTTTTTAAATTTAATTCCTGGCAACTGGCGCGTCTTTCCATATATTGCCTTCTTTAACTGCTCTTACTTTTTCCTCTTTTAGCGTTTTCTCATTATTCTTCTTCCTTGTCTTCCTGAGTTCTCTGTTACCATCTTCTTTTCGATCAGTATCGTTTGCCATCTTCTTCCTTTTTCTTTCTTCAGATACCCATTACTCCAATGGCCTCTTCTTCTTCTCGAAAAAGGAAGGAGCGTACTCCCAGTCCTTTCGAAGGTGAGGGCTCTTCTAGTTCTCAACAGGATGAGTCCGTCACTGTGCGCCCTGCTTTCCCCTTGCGAGACCCTTGGTACACTCCTAGCTTATTCTTTCCTCGAGTGTCTCATGGCGAGACTCCTCCATCTCCGCACACCTGGGTTTTCTCTGGTCAAGCAGGTTTTGTTGGTTCTGCACAAGTCCCAGACCCTAGGGAGATTTTTGATCTCCAAATAGGCGGGGACTTCGAGAAGCGGTTCCTATCTTCTTTGATTTCGTTGCTGGAAAGATTCAGGGCTGGCCCATTTGGGTAGATAATGAGCTTTCTGATAAAGAGTTTGTGGGTCGCTTGGAGCATGCCGGCGTCCTGAAGGCGGTGGCTATTTCCAGAAACCTTGAGGGTTTCAGAGATGCCAAAGGGCTTAGGCATTTGGTGCACCGCTGGTGTCCTTCTCTGCACACCTTTTCTTTTGCTGTTGGTGAGTTGACTGTCACCTTGGAAGATGTAGTCAACAATTTTCTCCTTCCTGTGCTTGGGGATGAAAACCCCTTTGATATCAAGCTTTCCGACGAGGATCTCGAAGTTGAAGAGAAGTTATTTGCTCATTTTGGTGGGCGTACTGCCTCTTCTGGTGGGAAACCGGCCAGGATGGGCAGGTGGGTTATGACTCTTTCGCGCGAGAAGGATAAGGAAGTCAGGCGTGCTGGGTTCCTTGCATTCTGGCTTAGCAAGTTCCTGTTCAGCGAGTTCCCTGGGTACGGAATCAAGTCCACTCTTTTTCCTTTGGCGATTAAGTTGGCTCAGGGTGCTCAATATCCTTTAGCCCCCATGTTTTTGGGCCACGTTTACTCTCAGTTGGATCAACTCCATGGAGATGAGGCAGAGGGTGATTCTTGTTATGTTATCACTTCTTCACTTCACTGCGCTATTCTCCAGGTATTTATGTGGGATCGTTCTTCAGTTACATTGGCAAAATGCAGAAATTTAAAATTTGTGAAAGACAAGTTTCAGGGTTCCCCTGATGTGATAAAAGGGCTTTGTGGCAGCTCTACTGACAGCCACCCCATTATTTTTCGTTGGCTGAGTCTAAAAGGTGGCAATCTTAATTTGGTCGAGTTGTTTGATCAGGCGGGCCATTTGAATTGGCGTTCTCCTCAGGAGTTTGGCCCTGGTTTTGTTTGCGATTCTGTGTTATCTCCTTTTCTGACTTCTACAGGTAATACTTTTGATTTACGTCGTGGTGATGAGGGTAGTTTAGCCTATTTGGCTTGCATTAGTCCTTCCTGGCTTCCTGTGCTTTCTTCGACTGGTCCACGGTACACCCATTACTCGGCGCATCGAGTACTTCGGCAGTTTGGTTTTGACCAGGATATTCCCCCAGTATTCAATGACGTAGTTCCTTCTCTTCCCTCCTTGGATCCCTTCATGAGACTTCAGGCTTTTTCTTATTGGTCTCGTCGGAGTCCTCAGTTTGTTGTGCCTAACTCTCAGAGAGGAGTTTTTGCCTCTAATGGCTATGCTGGTTATTGGAGGAGGGTTCAGAAATCTTTTGCTGATTATGCTGGTTCTGAGACAATTGGGAGAGTGCCTAACCCTGACATCTCTTCTGCTCCAACATCCAACAGGCGCTTGTCTCTGCCTACTGCTGGTATTGTTTCTGCTGCTGTGAGCAGCAAAACTGGCTTTGCAGAATGGCATGCTTCCAGAGAAGGCTGGGTGACTTATGCGCAAGATTTCCCAGAGAACTGGTTGGGGTGTGACCTTGTTGTTGGTGCTTCTGCTGGGGTACTAATTAAGAAAGGAGCAGTGGAAGCCATAAGTCCCAGCGCCCCCATAGGCATAAGTAAAGGAAAAGCAATCAAACAGGAGAAGCTGAAGGAAGCCGCGGCTGAAGAGAGTGCAGAGGAGGTTGGTCCTAAGCCAAAGAAAAAGAAGGCTGGAAAATCTCGGAAACAGTTGGTACTTGCTGAGGAGAAGGAAGTGGAGCAACCTTTGGCCATAAAGGGCCGTGTGAAGACTAAGGTAGAGTCTTCTTCTTCCCCAGCTCCTGTGAGTCCTTCCGTTCATGGTTCCTTGGGACCCTCTGGACGTACCCGTAGTAGACAACAGAGACTTGGAGACCCTGTTGAAAGAGAAAGAAGGGCAAGGCCTCTTTCCTCCTTTGCTCTTTCGTGGTTTCGTTGTTGTTTTTTTTTTTGAACTAATGAGTAAATTTTTTTTGTGCAGTCCAAACGTAAGCTAGATCCCAAGAAGGGTAAGAGTCAATCTTCTGGTGAAGATGTGGTATGTTTTCCTTATCTGTGTCTTTCGCTGCTTCTTTATATTTATTTCACAAGTGTCATTCACTTGTGCTGTCCTTTTTTGCTCATTCCCCTCCCCCCCCTTTTTTTTTTAGGTTGAGGTTCCTCCCCCTGTTGTTGGTGAGACTTTGGAGGAGGAGATGGCTGAAGCTGCGTCTCAGAGTAAAGAGGAAGAGGCTCCCATTGGCGGCATAGCTGAGGAAACCGGGCAACCAATGCAGGATGTCCAGGCTGCCCAAGATCCCGAGGCCCTCAAGCTCCCCGCGTCCCCAGGTTCTCACTTTGAACAGATTCCTAGCCCTGTCAGGACCGTGCTACCTCAGACTGAGTTAAGTACAAGGACCTTGGGAGGCGTATCATCATCTGGGCAAACGGGTGAGCCTTTCTTTTCTCTTATATATATAGCGTTTTATCTTTATCTCTTTTGCACCCCTTCTTTCCCTTTTTTTTTTGAGTTCTTCTTCTTTCCAGGCCAAGCTACTGCAAGATCTGCTTCTGGTGCTGCTACTTCTTCGGAATCGGAGGATTCTGAAGGTGGGGTGTTGACTGTACTTACTGCATTCTTTCTTTCTTCTTTTTTTTTTTTTGCGTTCCCCCCTTTTTTTTTTGTTGCTTTTCTTTGTTATGGCGAAGCCCCCTATGTCCCTGCCTTCTTTTAGCCATTTTGCTGGGGCTTCCTCACCTTTTCTTCAACTTGCCCTGTGTTCTTTACCAGAATCTTTCAAGAAATCAGAGGAGGAAGAGGAGGAAATTTCGCCTCAAGAGGCTGACACTGGTTTTTTTTTTTTATCACTTTTTGTTCCTTCCTTTCATCTCTTTTCCCCTTTTTTTTTATGAGCTAAATTCCCCCCACCCCCCTTTCTTTTTTTTTGCAGGGGTTGATATCAAAAATCCTGAAATCGTGACTCCTGAGGGAGGTGTAGGGTCTGCTCAAGCTGCACCTGCTCAAGCTGCTGCTCCTTATGCTGTTCAGGAGGTTGAAGGTTTCTTTGGGACCCCAGGCGATGATGCAGCAAAGGGGAAGGCCCCAGAGGTGGTTGCTTCAGACCCTGCTTCAAGGCTCCCCGCCTTTTTGGCTCGTTTTGATCTCCTGGAATTCAACAGCCTTCCTGCCAGTCATTTCTGCCGCTTTGGATCCTCTTATGGCAACTTCTTGCGGTTCTCCGTGCCTATGGAAGGTCTGCCATTGCTAGAAGGGCTGCATAAAAGTCATGGGGACTTTACCCTTGGTTTTAGAGGAGGAGTATTCTTGGGGAACATTCTGTTGGAGCTGCTGTGTGCTGTGTTGATTTCTATGAGAGATTCCTCACTGGACTCTCTTTCTGAGGAGAAGCTCTTGGAATGGAGGGGAGTTGTTCAGGATCTTTTGGAGGCCAAGTTTAACTTATCTTTTTTGTTGGAGTACCTGCGATCACTAGCCCAAGTGCTCTTCCAGAGACAAGCTTCTGAGAGTATTGATGCTGAGATTGCTGCTGCTGAGGAAGCTCTGGCCCGTGCTCACAAGACTTTGCAAGATCTGAAAGTCAAAAGGCAGAGGGTTCTTTCTTCAGCTGCACTTGCTCTTCCTTCGAGTGGCTCTTTGTTGGCTGGCCTCCTTACTTAGCTTTTCCTTCCTTTTTTTTTTTTTTAAACTGTCTGGATATGCGTGGACAATTTGGGATTGTATAATTTTCTATTTTGGTTGAACAATGTTTCTGTTTCTTTTTGTTTAGATCTGCACTTGTGCTTTGAGACTGCTTCTATGTGTTTGTGCTTTTAATATAGCTCTGCTTCTAATCTTTTTCAAGTGGCATGTGGATCTTCTTTTCTTGTCTTCTCTCCTTTTTTTTTTGCTGAGTCCTAGCCTGTGATCCCCACAAAAATTTTTTGTTGCAGGTTTCCCACTAGGTACTCATTCTTTTCCTTTCTGGTTGCGCAAGTACTGAACTGGGTACATTTGACAACATATTATTGTACTCTTTTTTTTTTGTCCCAGCTCATGAACTTGGCAGGTTTCCTTTACATCAAGTACTGGGCTAGGTATCTTTAGTTTATGCTTGAGATCCTAGACCATGTATTTGAGATTTGGTTGCTTCGCAGCTATCTGTGGGGTGATCCTGGGTTATGTATCAAAAGATTTCCCCAAGTATCCCCCTTCTTTTGTTGCACAAGTACTGAGCTGGGTACGTTTGGTAATGTATTCTTACTTGTCCCAGCTCATGAATCTTGGCGAGTTTTTTTTTGTATCAGGTACTGGGCTAGGTACTCTCAGTTCATGCTTGAGGTCCTAGACCATGTATTTAATTTCAACTGTTTGTAGTTATCCGTGGGGTGATCCTGGGTTATGTAAGAAGATTTCCTCAGGTATCCTCCCCTGATTTTGTCCATGTTAGAAATTTCGTGCTACTTAGAATTTAATAACTGAAAAAGCAAAGCAGAAATTTCATTGAATCTTGAAAACATAAATGTCATTCAAGGAACACAGCAAATCTAACCAAGATAGTAAGGATCCTAGGATGTCCCTCTACCTCTAGTTTTTTTTTGAACAGAACTACTCAAATAATATATATGAAAGAAAGAAAAAAAAAAAAAAAAGGAACACTTAGCAGGTTGGAGTAATTTTTGCCAAAAGGATCCCAGGGTACTGAGACCTTTCCCCTTTCATGCGTAGTATTGTTTCAGCCATTTCCCATTTATGGGCTCTGTCAGGACTGTTCCATCTTCCTTCGTGAGGTAGTAGTACCCACTATCATGGGCCTCCCTGATGATGTAGGGTCCTTCCCACTTTGGGGCAAACTTGAAGGGTCCCGGTAGGTTTCTTCTCACATGTTCTGCTGTCCTTAGCACCAACTGCCCTGTAGTGAAAGTCCTCGGGCGTACTGCTTGTGCATATGCTCTTGTCATCCTTTGCTGGTACCTCTGGCTTCTTCTTTTGGCCAGCTCTCTTTCTTCCTCCACCCCTTCCAGGTCTGTTAACCTCCTTTCATTGTTTGTGTCTTCGGTGTCCTCCTGACTTTCCTCAAGTACTACTCTTGGTGTGGGAACAACTAACTCTACTGGGCTGACAGCTTCTGTCCCATAGACCAGGGAGAACGGTGAAAATCCTGTAGCTGTTTTCACAGAGCTCCTGCATGCCCAAAGTACATCTGCCAGGTGATCACTCCATTTTCCTCCATATTCTTGCTTCATTTTTTTAAGGATCTTCAGGATTACCCTATTAGTGGCCTCTGCCTGGCCATTCCCTTGTGGGTAGTATGGTGTAGACCTTCCATGCTTGATGTAGTAAGCTTCTGTTAACCCCTTCACGTCTTTATTTATAAAGGGGGTCCCGTTGTCACTGATCAACCTCCTGGGGATCCCAAACCTCGTAATGATATGGCCTCGAATGAAGTTTGCTACAGCTGCTCCAGTGGCTTTCTTCAAGGGGATGGCCTCTACCCATTTTGTAAAATATTCAGTGGCCGCCAAGATCCATATGTAACCACTGGATGGGGGATTTATAGGTCCTATGAGATCAAGCCCCCAAGTGTGGAAAGGCCATGGGGTTGTCATGTCTTGTAACGTATTTGGGTGAGTATGGATTGCATCTCCAAGGACTTGGCATGCGTGGCAGGTTTTGACAACCTCTTCGGAGTCCTTTTTCATTGTTGGCCAGTAGTATCCTAGTAGTAGTAACTGTTTATAGAGCCTTCTTTTACCTGGGTGACTTCCACAATCACCAGAATGGACTTCCCTGACCACTTCCCTGGCTTCCTTTGGTCCCAGGCATCTTAAGGGATCTCCACTGTATCCCCTTTTGAATAGGATCTTGTCCTATAAGAAATACCTGACCGCGAGCTTCTTGAGCTGGTGGGCCAGCGTCCTGTCAGTTGGCAGGATCCCTTGAGCCAATTATTCCATAAAAGGGGTCCTCCAGTCTTCTGTAACAAATACAGCATAGCTTTCTCCCCTGTCTATCGAAGGTTGGCATTCTTGGCATTTTTCCTGTATAGTTGATGCTTCTTTGCTCATGTCTGGCCAGTAGTACCCCATACGTTGCATCCTCCTGTATAGACTGATCTTTTCCGAGGTCCCGCAGACTTGGGTATGTAGTTCTTCCAACCTCAGCTTTCCCTCTTTCTCATTGATACATCTGGATAGGATTCCTCCGGGCAGTCTTCTGTATAGTTCTCCTTCTATTAGAGTGTAGTCTCTCAGCTCCTTGACATTCCCTCCAGACCCTGTTTCTCTCATTTTTTCTTTCACTTCGCTCCTCCAGTCCCATTGCTTGGACTCTTTGGGGGATATTTGTTGGAGGATTTTTAAGACGGAATGCTCTTGCCTTCCTATTCTGACTAGAGTGTCTTTTCCCTTGAATGGTACTTGGGATCCCAGGGTGGCAAGCGCATCTACAAATCTGTTTTCACTTCTCTGCGTGTACTCTATGCTAAAGGTCAGGAATTCCTGCTCCAGCCTTTGTGCCCATGTCCTGTAGGCCGCCAAGCTTTGTTCCCTTAATGCAAAGTCGCCTTTCACCTGGGATACCACAAGATTGGAATCTCCCAATACTCTTATGTGTTTCACCCCAATACTTAGTGCTATAGTTAGCCCGGTTAGGTACGCCTCGTATTCAGCTGCATTATTGGAGCAGGAGAAACCAAGCTTGAAGGATAGAGGTAAGGTGTCTCCGTTTTCACAACTTAGTACAATTCCTACCCCATTTGAAGTTGCTGTAGCTGACCCATCAAACCTCATTGTCCATTTCTTCCCTGGGATTTCTGCTACTGCCACTTCACCTGGGATCTCTTCGTTTAGTGGGCTTTCCTCCTTCCCTGGGAATTGTGCCAGGAGATCAGCTATGGCTTGACTTTTGACGGCCTTGGGGGTCCTTAGGCCTATGTCATATTGAGAAAGCAGGACCAGCCATTGTGCTATTCTCCCTGTTAGGAGGGGCTGATGCAGGAGTGCTTTTATGGGATGTGATTTGGTTACCAGCAGGATCTGGTGGGCTGAGAAATATCTCTTCAACCTCTGAGATGCGTAAACAACCACTAGGCAAGCCTTTTCTATCCTGGGATATCTGGTTTCGGCATCCTTGAGTGTTCTGCTCACATAGTAAACGGGCTGCTCGTTCCCACCATCATCCTCTTGGGCTAATAGGGCTCCTATTGCTTGGGCATTTGATGCCAAGTATAATAGCAAAGGTCGCCCACGTACTGGTGCCTGGAGAGTGGGCAGATGATTCATGATTTGTTGGACCCTTTGGAAGGCTTCCTGCTGTTCTGCTCCCCAGGTGAACTCGATTCCCTTTTTTAACAGCTTGGATAAGCCTCCTGTGACCGAAGCTAGTCCTGGCACGAATCTCCTGATGTAGGAAACCCTTCCCAGGAAGCTTTTGAGCTCCCTTACTGTCGTTGGTCTTCTCATAGTGGCAATGGCTGCAGCTTTGACTGGATCTACTCTTATGCCTCTGTGATGCACCAGGAACCCGAGGAACTTTCCGGCAGATACCCCAAAAGCGCATTTCATGGGGTTCATGCGTAGCTTGTATTCTCTGCATCTTTTGAAAACCCGTTCAAGTATCTGAAGATGCCCTGTCCTAGTTTTTGATTTGACCACAATATCATCCACATAATCCTCCATTTCCTCATGCATCATGTCATGGAAGATGGCTGTCATGGTTCGCTGGTATGTGGCTCCTGCATTTTTAAGACCAAAGGGCATCACAGTATAATAAAAATTTCCGATTGGTGTCCTGAATGCTGTTTTCTCGGCATCCTTGGCAGCCATTCGAATCTGGTTGTACCCACTATACCCGTCCATGAATGAGAACATGGAACTTCCTGCAGCTGAGTCCACAAGGAGGTCAATATTAGGCAGGGGGAACTCATCTTTTGGACATGCTTTATTCAAGTTGCGGAAATCTACACAGCAACGGATCTGGCCATTCTTTTTCTTCACAGGTACTATGTTAGAAAGCCATCTGGGGTGCTGGATGGGCTTGATAAAGCCAGCTGCTAGTAGCTTTTTGACCTCTTGAGTTATCTGGGCTTCTATATCAGTGTGGAAGACCCGAGCTGGTTGGATCACTGGTTTAACTCCTGGGTCCACATTGAGGGCATGGACCACTAATCCAGGATCCAGACCGGGCATCTCATCGTAGGTCCATGCAAACACATCTGCATATTCTTCGAGCAAAACCAGCAGTGGCCCTCTTTCTTGTGTTGTCAAACGACTACTGATGAAAACGGGCTTCTGAGATCCCAGTTCAGCTCCTAAGTTTACTTCCTGCAATTCTTCCTCAGGCTGGATTTGTGTCTCTTTGACTGGTTCCTCTTGGACTTCCTCCTGGGCCATCATACATTCTGGTGGTCCGGGACCCTCCTGCACGATGCACTCAGGTCCCGCGCACCTTCACAAACGATATATTAATCTTCTCCCAGGCTCTCGTACTACTACACACTCCCGGGATCCTGAGGCGCTGGGCTCCCTCTTTTGCCTTTTTCTCTTTAGGAGGTCCCTCAAGTCGTGGGTATCTCCTCCCTCTTCTTTTTCCAAGATGGGTGTTCCTGGGGTCCCTGGCATGGGACTTTCATCATCTGGTCCCAACTCATCATAAAACATTGTTTCTACAAAGTTTACTTCTCCTTGGTTGAAAGGGTTGTGGTTGGCAGGGATCCTTACAGGCCTCCCATTCAACCTCCCCTTGACGCACTGATGGTACGTGGATGGTATAAGGCGGTGCTTATGGAGCCATGGCCGTCCCAGGAGTATGTGGTAGGACACTTCTGAATTGATTACGTGAAATCTGGTTAAGGCCACTATTGGCCCCACCCTTAGGGCTAGTTGTATGTAGCCTTCGGTTGATTCTGCTGATCCTCCAAATCCGGTTATCTCCATGGGAGCCCCCAGGATCCTCCTTCCAGCTAGGCCCACGGCTTCCAAGGTGCTCAGGGCTATGAGGTTGAGTGATGCCCCTGTGTCTACAAGTGCTCTTCTGATTTGGACATCATTTATGGTGGCCATTAGGTAGAGAGGTCTACGGTGGTCTGGGTGCTCAACCTCCATGTCTTCATCAGTGAATGTTATGGCATTTGTTGTCTCTAGGAAAGCTCGGCTGGCATGAGATTCTGCTGTGAAACATTCCATCCCTGAATCTGCTACTATAGTCATGAGGGATTCCGTGGCCACCCTTCTTGCTTCTGGTCCAAATCCCAGCTGATTGAATAATGACCGGAACTTGGGATTCTTTTGGAGGGTCCTGACTGTGTTTGGGTGGAAGGATCCCCCTGACTCTTCTGCTTCTGTCGAGTTCCCATGGATCACCACAGCTACTACCCCCATTTCCTTTATGGTTAGGCAGGGGGTTTCTTTGTACTTCTGGCTCCTTCTGGGTGAGTTCCAGGGTTCCTTCCCTTAGCTTCCTGTGGAAAAGCCTGCGGAGGGTCCAGCAATCCTTGGTGGAATGCTTAACGTAATTGTGAATCCTGCAAAACAAAGGATTTTTCCTTTCTTCTTCGGTGGGTGGCCTGGACACAGTGAATGGCCTAATCACTCCATCTCCGATCCATTTGTCCAGGACGTGGTTTAATTCTTCTACGGTACATGGGATCACTGGTGGTTCCTCGAACATTTTTCCATCAGGCCTCTTCCTTTTTTCTCCCACTGATGCTGTCATGGCTTGGGATGCTGGTGCCCTCCTCGCCCTCATAGTTTGTGCTGTCCTTCTTGTTCTCTGCAACAGGTCAGCGAACTGTGTGATACATAAGTTTTCGAGGTTGAGCCTGTAATCGAAAAGCATGTTAGAGATGCAAGTCTCCACGAGCTCTTTTTCTTCATGGTCCCCATAACAGTCTAGGGACACATCTTCAAATCTCTTGATGAACTGGACAGGATCCTCTCCAGGCCTCTGCCTCACAATCTGAAGGCTTTGGAGAGTGACCTTGTCCTCACCGGGGTAATATTTTGCACAAAATCTTTCCATCATTTCGTCCCAGGTCTTAATGGACCCAGGCCTCAGTGTAGTGTACCAAGTGTATGCTCTGTCCACCAGGGACTTAGCAAATTCTCTCAGGCACAGCTCCCGATCTCCTGCGTAGGGGCCCATAGTGTGGACGAACCTACTCACGTGTTCTACTGCACTTCCATTCCTTCCATCAAAAGGATGGAACTTTGGCGGCTCATATCCCTTGGGGTACGGCTTGCCGAGGAGTTCCAGTGGGAATGGGGGATCCCGAGAAAATTGCTTGGGGGTCCTGGAAAGTTTTTCCCTTTCTTGGTCCAGGAGGGCACTGACATCTGCCATTGTCAGATATTGGGGGTTAGTTCCTCCTCCCACTGCTGATCCTCCCTCTGGCTGGGTTCTGTCTTGGTTACCCACATGGGGGGCATTGTCTCTGACTTCTTGTGTCTTACTTTCTTTGAGCAGGTGAACTTCTTTTTGCAACTCTTTCAACATCGCGGTCATTTGAGCCACAGGGTCTAGCTCTTGCCTCGCATTCCTCTGTTCTGACACGGCCTCGTGCTCTGTTAGGGGTACCTCGCCTCTTTGTCTGGAGGCTACTTCATTTTCCCCCACGGGCTCGGAGGCCGTGGGTGGCATGTTTGCACCTTTACTGTTCCTTTGTCTCGGAGGCATGTTCTGCGAAGGGATTGCTTCTTCCCTTTTCTTTACCCAGTCCCCAGTGGAGTCGCCAAAAATGTGAGAGTGCCTTTTTTTTTTAGGCACTATGGCCCAAGGATTCTGGGCCTTGTGAGATGTTCTTGGTTGACTGGGATTGATTCTCCGCAGCTAAAAAGGGCTGTTTTAAGAATCAATTGGTGCACAGAACATACTTTCCACAATGTAAATGGTTAGCAAAAAAGAAGCTGGAATATTTGCATTTGAACGACATTCATGCAATAAAGGATTAATACAAATGACAAAAATGAAAAGAATATAACATAAGAACAAGCTGGGGATCCTCTAATTAAGTGAGGTATGTTTCATTAATTTTATTAAACTGTGATTATGATGCTCACTAGAACGTGATGCAAGGTTCAACTGAGCTCATAAGTTACAGACTTTGATAGCTATTCAAGCTTCAAAGACTTGCAAAGTTTGAACTTGTTGAATCCGAGCGTGTTCAATAGTGGCTGCACTGGGATACCGGAACAGTTCCTCTGTTTTTCCTTCAAGGTACAGAGTATTTTTCTACCACTTTTCTAGGATTTTAGGAAGACAAAGGTGAATGCTTAAGACGATCTGATTGTCTTCCCCTCCCCCTAATTTTGAATCCTCTGTAGCATGGATCCCTTCCTCCTTTTATAGCACAACTTCGGCCTCCCCGGTGAACCAGCCATTCCCCTGTTTTACCCCTTTGAAGCCTGTACTGTGCCTGGCTGCTTCAGGATCATGTCTCTTCCTCTTTCTTCATAATTCCTTTTTTGTTTGGATGCTTAAGACGATCTGATTGTCTTCCCCTCCCCCTAATTTTGAATCCTCTGTAGCATGGATCCCTTCCTCCTTTTATAGCACAACTTCGGCCTCCCCGGTGAACCAGCCATTCCCCTGTTTTACCCCTTTGAAGCCTGTACTGTGCCTGGCTGCTTCAGGATCATGTCTCTTCCTCTTTCTTCATAATTCCTTTTTTGTTCCGACCACATAAAAGTCCCTCGGCTCCTTTCCATTTCCGGACATCCTGTGCTGGCTGGCTTGAGGTCCCAGCCTTTCCCAGCTGTACTCTTCCTTGTCTTTTCTTCAAACGGTTGAATCACATTTTCTGCGTTTTTGCATGCTCTGTACCTCCTCTGCATGTCTGGGTCACAAGTTTTGCGTGGCCTTTGTTTTTTTTCCTTTCTTTGATTTCTTTCTGTTGTGATCCTCCTGCGCGCCCTAGGATACCTCTGGAAGGCTCTCTGGGATTCCGGCCCAGCTTCCTCCTTCTTCATTTTGGTCTGGTTTTGCTGGCTGGGCTTCTTTCTTTCGAACCCCAATCCTCTGGTCTTTTCTTTCTCTCCTTATTTTTGAAATGGGCCCAATACCTTTCCTTTTTCTGTGGGCCTATTGGTGGGCTGTTTCAATTTCTTTTTTTTTTTTTGAACCTCAACACCCATCATGCCGAACCAGAACCCACAAGAACCAAAACCAGATTGGTGAACCAAAACCCATCACACACTCACAAACCCAGGATCGGTGACCCACGACCCACGCCGAACCAAAACCACGACCACAAAACACAGCAGAAAAAAAAAAAAAAAAAAAAAAAAAAAAAAAAAAAAAAAAAAAGAAACCTCCATCGCTAAACCTCCACCATGACCATTGGACCGTCAAACTCATGGCCCATGCCGATCGGACCACAATCACTGACCACGAATCATCACCGCCACCACCCACGACCATTGAACCATCCAATCGGACTCAAACCCATCAGACCACGACCCTGACCATCGGACCACTCCGAACCACGGGATAGAGAAGAGAGAAGAGGGAAGAGAGAAGTGATAGGAAAGAGAAAGACAAATAATAAGAAGAAAGAAAGTGGCCCCACCTGAATTAAAAAAATAATTTAAGTTTTACAATGGGTAAACAGTACGGTTTCAAATTTGAGATTGCACTGTTCATCAATTGCAAAAATTATTGCATTTAGAACTCTTGATGAAGGTTTTTTTTTTAGAGCTTGGAGTGTCAAATGCCAAATATTTGGCATTTGACACTCTTAATGAGAATGCTCTAATCTTAACTCTTAACCAAACAATAATTTTTATCTTAATATAAAACATTAGTGATCATTCGAGGCTTTGTTTGGTAATAGGATAAACTTATGGGAGGAAAGAAAAAGAAAAAGAAAGAAAAAAAAAGTGGGAAGAAGAAATTAAATTTTTTTTTTTTTATTATTAGTAATTCATACGGGGAAAAGAAAAATGAAGAGAAAAATAAAGCATTTTATATTAAGGGTCAGTTTGGATATTGCTTATTGCTGAAAACTGAAAACTGAAAACTAAAACACTGTAGCAAAATAATTTTTAAATGTGTGAATAGTGTCATGGGACCTATTTTTAATAAAAATTTTGCTGAAAAAAAAGGTTTGTGGGTCCCGTGAACAGTGCACAGGACTTAGGTTTGGATGCAAATGCTAGACGTGTTTGCTATCCAAACGCACACTAAGTGTTACCTAAGCTTGTCATGTATGATTCAAGTCATTCATTATAATCTCATTACTAAGGTAGCGATTCAGTGTTACCTAAGCTTGTCATGTGTATTAGTTGGACCAATAAAACCATGCTATCAGTTAATTAGCTAAGTCAATTAAATAACTTTAAAAACTTTTAAAAGCTAAAATAATTCTTTAAAATCTAAAAATTCTATAAATAAAAAAAAATAAAAAAAAAACACTCACACACGCAATTTCTTTCTTTCCACTATTTTCTTGGCATCCAAATGGAGAGTCAAAAACTTTAATGCAATATTTATTATAAATCGGACGTAATGGAATGAAAAAAGAAATGGATTTCTTAATCACAACATTGGTTTCTTGATAAAAACTCATAATAATTCTATAAAGCGTAAGTTTAGATAAAACCTCAAAACTTCCACCAAATCAACCACCCACTCAAGAGAGTATCTCATGAGACTACTCTCTCACAATAGATGAGATCACACATGTTCCTGATATAAGAGAGAGGTCTTGTGAAACTCGTGTCATAAGATAATTTTCCCAACCACCCACTCACACCCAAGAAAAATTATTCAAAATTCCTGTAGTACAGCAATGTGATACTTAAAATTAAAAAAAAAAAAAAAAATTATCTCACATCAAATTGAGAAATGCTTGAAGAATTGGTTTGCTTTTTATTTTTTATGAGAATTTTTAATTTTAATTTTTTTTGAAACAAACGGTGCGTGTCATTCATAAAATTTGACTAGGATATGACAACAATTTAACTAGATGGCATTCTTTTATTGGGTGGACCACTATGCAAGATTAACTTGCCCCAATAGTAGGACTTAATAATTTCTCAAGTATTGAGTGAGCCACTTTTTCACATACAAATGAAAATTGGAAAAGGGAAAAATATTTTAAAAAACTGGAAAATTCTGTATTTTATTTCTCAATCATAAAAAGCTAAAATTATTTTCTTGAAATTAAAATGAATCAGTTTTTTATTTTTTATTTTAAGAAACAAACAAACATAAACACACAAATGAGTGGAAAAGAGATTCTTTCAGCATCGCGGACTTAGAGAAGGTGGTTGTAAATTTGTAATTATGGGTTGCAGGCCGTTTTTGCAACCATATTTTGTCAATGGGCCTCTAAATCTTGATGGGTCTGCATGGGCCCCAATTTCTGAAAGCTCAAATGTATTTGCGTCTTTTCTGAGGACGGGTAGGCCGAAGCCTTTTATATTTGGGTCGAGGAAATCACATACTATACTAGAATACTATTGTAATATAGTAAATCACACGCTAGATTTAAAAAAACACATGATTTCTACTTCTAACAATTTCTTAAAATCTAGCATGTGCATGTGCATGTGCCACTAACTAATTTTCTCTCCAATTTTTAATACTACAACATGTTGGAGATTTCACCAAATCAAGGAGTAATAATGAATGAACAAAATGAACACATCAAGTAAATAGAAATTAGTAATTAACTTGAAAGCACAATTGAATGTTATCCTTAAACAATATTTGTCCCCATACGCAAATTGTTAAAGGGTTTCTACAAACTTGTTCTTAGAATACAACCAAGTTTATTGAGTTTTGTGAATAACAATTTTGGAGAATACGCACATGATTTCTTGTGTTTCTTTAAGCTTATTATTTTTCAAGTGAACATAAACCTTTATTTATACTCATAGGATTATAACCCTTCAAAAGTACGTATGGAAAATTAAGATTTTTCATAAAACCGTTCACAAGGTTTGAAACCATTTCAAACGTTTAGAACAATTATCAGAAAATTTTGTAGAAATTCAGTTTTCATGAGTCTTGATTTTTTTTTTTTTTTGGTTGTTGTTGATAGGGAAAGCATAGCAATTCATTAAGAAAACATAAAGTTTACATCATGGATGAGGGCTTGCTTAGCAAAGCAAGGATCCTCTTCAACCCATACAATGTCGTTAACAATGCTATAAGCATTTTTTGCTACCAAGTGTGCCGGCAAATTCCCATTCCTCTTTATATGGGAGAACTGAACATGATTAAATCCCCCACATAGCTCCAGGATGCCTTGAACAACAGAATCCACAACAGAATGGGAGGGGGAAAAGCCCACCAGTGCATTTACCATAATCTGTGAGTCACCCTCCAACACCACTGCAGGACAGCCACGGTCCAGTGCAAACAGAATTCTCGCCTCAAAAGCTTTTGATTCAGTCTCAAGAGGACTGAGAGGGGCCTCCAACTTTCTGCACAAAGCCGCTACAACAGACCCCAAGCAGTCACGGATTACAACACCGATCCCCGAAGAGCCTAAATCCTTAAAAGTTGCTGCATTAACATTTACTTTGACTAGGCCTGGAGGAGGAGGAAACCAAAAGCATGGCTGGACAGCAGAGCTGGAACGCACCACACCCTCATTAGCCGCTAGGAACATAGCTCAGTACTGCAATGCCTCAGACACCAGCTGCATTCCAGAACGCAGCACACCATTAAGGTGCCATTCATTTCGTCCGTGCCAAACCTTCCAAGCAATCAACACCAGACGAGACACACAATCCACATTCACGTTTTCGCACAACAGTAACTGCCACAGAATATCCATGAAAGAGATATCACTTCTAACAAAGCTAATGGATAGTTTAGAACACTCCCACACTACCTGAGCTTTTGGACACCCCCACAAAGCATGACCAGCAGTTTCGGGCATCACTTTACACCAATCACAAGAATCATCATCCAAAACCTTCCTTCTCTTAAGGTTTACTTTAGTGAGTAACGCTTCCCTACAAGCTCTCCAAGCAAAATGTTTAACCTTATGGAGTAAAGGAAGCCTCCAAAGGCTTTTCCAAAATCTTCTCAACATGCTACAATCCGATACACTCCCACTAGAATCCGAGGAAGAAAACCTCACAGCCAAGTGATAAGCACTCTTGACAGAGAATTTACCATTAGCTGTTTCAGCCCACACCAATTTATCCGGAGGGGCGCGGACACTCAAAGGGATACTTTTGACTGCTTCAGCCTCATGTGGCAGAAAAATAGAGTCCACCACTGAAGGTTTCCAACACATGACTTTAGTATCTATCAACTCACCCACCCTAGTATCCCTATGCAAAAACAGCCGCAGAGAAACAACCCCATGGGAGGAGGACCCAGGCAGCCACTTGTCACCCCAAACTTTCACATCCCTCCCGTTACCCACCCTCCACATAATTCCTTCCTTCACTAGATCCTGTGCCGCCATGATGCTCCTCCAAGTATAAGGCGGATTATTACCTAGAGAGGCCTGGACAAAGTTACATCTAGGAAAATATTTGGCTTTCAAAACCCGAAAAGCCAAAGAGTCATGGGCTAGTTGCAAATGCCAACCTTGCTTGGCAAGTAGAGCCAAGTTAAAGCATTTCAAATTCTTGAAACCCAACCCACCACCGACTTTGGGCTCGCACATCTTATCCCACGACACCCATGGAATTTTCTTCTCCCCGGATTTTTGGCCCCACCAAAAATTTCTAATCATGCTTGTTAAGTCATCACATAGTGAATCCGGGATTTTGAAGCACCCATAGTGTATGTTGGTATAGCCAAGGCCACGGCTTTGATGAGGATTTCTTTGCCCGCTTTAGATAACAGCTTCTCCTTCCAACACGCAAATTTTTTACCAAGCTTTTCCTTAATGTCATTGAAAGTATTTTGCTTATTTTTCCCCACAAGTGAAGGTAAGCCCAAGAACTTTTCGTGTTGTTTTATGACTTGGGCACCAAACACTTTTTGGATTTCTCCTTGGATTTCCCTTGGCGTGTTTTTGCTAAAGAAGAGAGAAGTTTTTGCCCAGTTTAGTTGCTGACCAGAGGCTCTCTCATAGACACCCAACACCCTTTGAAGCTCATCACAATCCTTCAATGAAGCTCTATAAAATATAAGGCTATCATCTGCAAAAAATAGATGGGATAGATTTGGACCCCCTCTGCAAACAGAAATCCCTTTCAAACTACCGCCAGCCACAGAAGCCTGAATAAGAGAAGATAAACCCTCGAGAGGAATCAAGCATCGATTGAAAGCTTTTTTCGATTGATTGAACAAGAATCGAGTACCAATCGAAACAGGAAGAGACTCCAGGAGAATTTCCCTCACTACTTTGATTGATCAAACATATTGAATTTCGATTTTCACTTAGAAAATTCCAGAACTTGAATTTTCACTTTTTTTATTTTACAAATGTATACTCTCTAACCTTATATCATTATTACAACCTATCCTTGTATATACCTATATATACAACAATCCTTCACTAGGTTGTAATAATATATGTCTCACTTGATTGATATTCTATCATGCATAATGGAAGGTGTCTTTCAACTTAAACCTCCTTTTAGTGTAATTGCTCAAGAAATCAATAGAGTTAATGGTGGCTTGGTGCTTAAACCAAAACACTTATGTGTTGAAATCAGAAACAACACACACATGAGAATATCTACAACACATTTAGAAATACATGTTGTTAGCACTATTATGGTCTTGTGCACATGTTGTTAGCACTATTATGGTCTTGTACTCTTCCCGGTTTAGTGAAAATGTACAAGAGAAAGGCCTTTTACTCTTGCTAGAAGTGGCACCACTCCTATGTTCATAAAAGTGAAGTTCCTTTTTATGTCACTGTTACACAAACATTTATGATTTATGAACTTCATTAAGATTTTAAAACTCATCCTTTATTTTCATCGTAATAGTTTGCCCTAATTTATCCTGATTGAGACACAAATTTAGTGCTCTTACTAACCACGTATCAATAGCTTGTTATTACCCTTTAAACCTCTTAGATATAATCAATTCGAGGTTGGATTCCCACTATTGGTGATTCTCTTAAAAGAAAGGGTTTTAATTCCATTTCAATGGATGTTATCCTTACCAAATCTCGAGACCCACTTTTGTAAATGATCTATTTATATTTAGAGTTTACGTTGGCAATGGACTAGTCTAACCACACATGACTTGCCTTATGTATTCTTGTCTTAGACTTTTAAGTCTAAGATCACATTGTATACTATACACATTGTGGTTTCACAGTTACTGTACAAGGAATGGCTTACTATGGTTGTGGCCACGACACTTTATCAAAACCTTAGTCATTTTCCTTCTTTGCCCATTACTATTATAATCAATGCTTTCAATTTAATTCTATAGTAGAGTAAGATATACACCTTATTTCTTTAATGCTTATACATAGCACCCCTACATGTAGAGATTATCTAACTAGACATAGATATTATCACTCACATCAATAATAGAATTAACTTTGAATATTCTATATAATAGATATTCATCACAATTAATTACTTTCTAGTAATCAACCTCACGTTTTAGAAACTTTAAAAGTCTACATACTATGAAGGCAATGTCTAGTTTTGTTCTATACATGATATGCAACAAGTACTTAATACACTAGCAAACTCTAACTGTGCATCCGCCCTTCCAGTAATCTCTTTATTTAATATTGGAATCAAAGTGTCCTTGCCTCTTTAAAGATATTAAAATCTAAGAAGCAAGTTATCAACACTAATCTCAACACAATGAGATAACACAATTCCCAATAGAATGAGAAAACACTAATCTCAACACAACGAGATTACTCAAATCTCAACAAAATGAGATAACATAAATCTCAAAATGTGATTAATATAGTGCACATCTCCACTATATTTCTTTACTTGATTCTCCTTCATAAAAGACTTTCATTTAATTAATTAAGGAAGTACAAACTCACAGGTCTTTCAAGCAAACTTCCTTACCAAGATTACTATTTAAGAAAGTTACTTCACATCTTTATAATGAATACACAAATTATATGTGGACACACAATCCAATATTTCATCATTGATCCATGAATGTTCAATTAATGAACTCACTTGTACTCTCTTTATTTCATAAAGAGGTAATTTCAAAATAGGATATGAACTCACTTGTACTCTCTTTATTTCATAAAGAGGTAATTTCAAAATAGGATCACAACATGTGCTTGATTAAACTTGAGACATCTACCACACATAGAAAAATTTAATCACAATGAATTTAAAATCACTTGATGTTAATTCTCAATACTTTTAACAATCACATCTTTGATGCACATTAGCATCCTTATGAGTCCATGACTCTTTTAAGGGTTATATACCCCTACATTTCTTGGATATCATAATTACACAATTTAAGTTTCTAAACCCCTCACATTTGGAGTTTTCAACCATTCCAAAATTCACATATATACACACACTGTAATTACATATATCAAAATGTAATAATCGAATATATTGAATTTTTTTAAAATTATATGAATGGTTTTAAAGATATCAAACTAATAACACAAATAGTTACTAGTGTATAGATATAAAAAATCTATCTTTTCCCTTTGTTTCAAACCTTTTACCACTAACCTTAGACCAAAAGATTTTATATCTTATTCTAATACCCACTCATAACCAATTGATTTTGAAACTAGAGGTAGATCCATTAGGATCCAAATATTGTTAAATAATATCGAGTCTATCTTATTATTAATAGCTTTTACAATAGACAGCTACATCTTTTAGAAGCACAAAGCTTTCTCAAACTTTAGGATCACTTCCCTTAAAGAATACTATGAGTATTTATTTAGGACTACACTTTTATTATCTTCAACAACGTAAACAAGAGTTTCACATGAAATAAAATTTGAATTAAAATCCCTTTTATATCTCACACTTTGACTCTACTTTTGTTCACTTGGTGAACCACATTTAAATCTTTAATTCCACTTAATGTGATATTTAACAATGAAGTCATTTACTCGTGTTTAAATAGGTATCTAGGTATCTTTGAAATCATCTTTGAATTTAAACTACATAAATTCAATGTCCTTTAATTTCACTCTTCTATTAGACCTTAAGTCTAATAAATTACACACACAAATTTACATAAAACCTACATATACACTTTATATAGCTCTTTGACTAATTAGTCCTTTTTGGTCCATCATTTTATAAAAGGTTAAACACCCCCACAGTTTAAAATTATAAGCATTTAGTCACTTTCTCATTTCATAACATTTGAAATACCTTTGAGATGGAACTCTATTATGCACATAGCATATACTAAGCTAAGTTTCTTCTCATATATCAGATTGGAACTTAGGTGATTGCACTTAGGATTATGACATTTACCATATCAACTAGAGTTCTTTTCTCTTTTCTTTTGACCAAAAACTTTATTAGGTGTATAAGGGATTGCATTTTAGTGTATTATGACATGTTCGTCACAAAGAAGAATATCCATTTAGAAATATACCATCTCTAGTTAATATATCATTCAACTCAAATCATCATGCCTTTATTAAATTATATCATACTTTGACATAAACTTCAAGAATTTGAAATTTAAAAGTCCCAATAGAGCATGCCACAAATAAAGAATCAACAATATAAGCACAACCAAAACATATTGATAAATAACACTCAATTTAAACATGTCATTAGTAGCATATCCATTACCTACTAATATCCCATTCTTGAACAAGACTATTTTTAAATAACAAATTAGTTTTTCTTGATATCATGTACATGAAAAACATTGGTCAAGAGAACTTCTTGCCAAAACTCAATTTTACTTCAACAATGAATTTTCATGAACTTTTGATGTAATGTGGATGTCCACAAACACCTCTATTTCTATGAAGACTCCCCATAAATCTTAAAATATGCCTTGTAGTTGTACACATGCAACATTGTACCCAAATCTAATTACCAATTGGAGGATTTGTTATTACAGCCATATGAAATATAGTGATCATATAATACATACTCCACTCACCATAACAATAATGTCCTTAATGACAGTTGCTTTATTGGCATTTCCATCTTCAGCCTTCTTATATTTAAGAACTTACATTATCAAATGTAATAGTCTTTCTTTCCACAAAGGGGACATGACATAATCTATTTGTCATTGTTGGGATTCTTGGAGTTGTTCTTTTAAAACTATTCACACTTCTTATTCACGTTCAAGTGCTTATTAGTCTTACTAGAACTTCCACTTTGAACATTGTTCACATTCTCATTAGAATTGATCTAAAGTGAGATCTTCAAACATGTTATTTAATGTTTTCACATAGTTTTAGAAAATCACTTATGAAAAGATTCACATACTATATCACTTTAATAGTTTAAATTCTTATCCTTTAGATTTTTTACTTCACTTTATAAAATTTTAACATGTCAAAAGTTTATTTTTATTTCTCAATTCAAATAAATTCACAACACATGCAAATATTCTAACAAAGAAATTCATCAATCAATTTGAAATTCAAATTGCCCATGAACAAGAAATCCATACCTTTAATACTATGAACATGGCTTTTAATGCATCCACAATATGAAAGAATCATCACCCTGTCTTGCCAACAAAGAAACTTGTTTCTTTCAGCCTTGTTCCATTCAATCTTCATTATGACTGATTCATCATTTGAAGATCTAATCAAATCCAAGTCAATTGCTCTTTCTATCGTGTAAAAGTAGTTACATCAAAGCGATCCAATTTAACCAAACCATGGTTCAACATCTTCAAAGTTGTACCATCATTTACTCCTTTCATTGTAGAAAATGTTGTCTAAGATTGTTGGGGATTTACCAAATCAAGGAGTAATAATGAAATAACAAAATGAACACATCAAGTAAATCTGTATATATAATAATAGGTGAAGTTGAGAGAAACTCAAATTAGAATTTCAAATTAGAGTTCCAATTTTGGGCCATGTGTCATAAATTATTTATTCTTAAAGAGTTTTATTTGTTAATTTTAGAATCAAATGTGGGACCACATTATAAATATTCATCCAAGTGAGTTATTAAGTACAAAAACCAAACAGTTTAGAAAAAAATGAATCTTAAAAAAAAAAAAGTGCTTCACAATAAATTTTTTTTTTTTTAAACCTTGGACAATTTACATTTTATACCTAATAATATGCTTACAAATTTTTTTAAAGAGTTAACAAAATATAAAAATGACTATATATAGGATATTATGCATCTTATTGTATATCTTTAAGTGTTTCCATGCATATTCATAAGGTTACAAGCTAGTAAAAATTAATGATTGACTTGGAGGCATAATTGAATTTTATCCTTAGACAATATTTGTCCCCATATGCAAGTTGCTAAAGGGTTTCAACAAACTTGTCCCTAGGATACAACCAAATTTATTGGGTTCTACAAATAGCAATTTTGGAGAATACCCACAGGATTTCTTGTGTTTCTTTAAATTTACTAATTTTTCAAGAGAGCATAAACCTCTATTTATACCCATAGGGTTATAACCCTTCAAAAAGTACGTATGGATAGTTAAGATTTTTCATAAAACTATTCACAGGGCTTAAAATCTTTTCAAACGTTCAGAATAGTTATCAAAAAATTCTGCAGAAATTCAGTTTTCATGAGTTTCGATCGATCGAGAGGAATCGAGCATCAATCGAAAGCTATTTTCGATCGATCGAACAAGAATCGAGTACCAATCGAAATAGGTAAAGACTCCAGGATAATTTCCCTCACCACTTCAATCGATCAAGCAATAAATTCGACTAATCGAACATACTGAATTTCGATTTTCACTTAGAAAATTCTAGAACTTGAATTTTCACTTTATTCATTTTATAAATGAATACTCTCCAACCTTATATCATTATTACAACCTAATCTTGTATATACCTATACATACAAGTGATACAACACAACAAATTTGGCACATGTGAATTTAGCTACAATCATTGTATGACACGTGAAATTTAGCCCTTAGGCCTGTGCCATGTCACTCTTTTGTGCCACATCACCATGCCACTCCATAATCATCTATGTAATGCATTAGAATTTTGCATCAGGAGACTAATCAAAGAATAACAAGTGGCTTCCGGTGTGTGTGTGTGTATATATATATATATGTTATTATTCAATGTGAAACTTCAAAATACATAACTAATCACATAACTCATATGCGAATATTCTAAAAAATCTATACTTTCGAGTGTGAATGTGTGTGTAAGCCACATTATATATATATATATATATATATATATATATATATATATATATATATAATGGGGCTTTTTTTTTGGTCCAGTTTCATAATTTTCCTTTTTAAATTTTTAAATTTTTTTTTTTTTGGGATAAGTTTGTTTTGAAGACATGGATTAGTAGGAGAGTGTGTAAGCCACATTATATATATATATATATATATATATATATATATATATATATATATATAATGGGGCTTTTTTTTTGGTCCAGTTTCATAATTTTCCTTTTTAAATTTTTAAATTTTTTTTTTTTTGGGATAAGTTTGTTTTGAAGACATGGATTAGTAGGAGAGTGTCCTATTTTGTAGGCATTTTAAGTGAAGTTGGAGATATATTTTTTCTAGGTTGTCCTCAAGTTTTTTCTCTGTTAAACGTAAGGTTTAGGGGTATTTCTAAACTATATAAAAATCTAATCCAAAGAGGTGAATGCTCATTATATATATATATATATAAATATATATTAATAGATATAATAAATTTTCAACTTATGACTCTTGCTCCATGATAATTGCTCTTTATCATCAAGCCAAGAAACCAATTAAATTTTGGTGTAGGTGGAGTTTGAATCCTAGATCGCTTATTTAACCAGAATAGATTTTACCAATCAATCATCAATCATCAATATATATATAAAAGTAGAAACCTCATGCAAGAGAGCATGAGGTTCTGCATTGTGGCGCACTTTATGAAGAGAATTGAAATACTCTTAAACCACATTAGAGATAAGATCAATTTAAAAATAAAGACTCTTTATTTCCTTTGGTTTAATGTTTCAAGACTATTTTTTGTTACATTTTTTATTCAATGTTTTAAGGTTACTATTTGTTTCATTTGGTTCAATATTTCAAGAATTTTCCTCTCTCTCATACATAAATTTTGTTTTTGCATTTCTATTCACATTTTTCACTTCTACTCCTTTATATACACATGCTTACTGCCTTTCATGCCATCTCATTTTAAATACACTCAAACAAAAAACGATGTCATTTGCTTTCAACCTTCTAACGACACCTACATAACTCCAACATTGCAGTACTATTTGTATCTAGCCTGTATGAGTAGGCTATGACCGAGGAAGGGGACTTGCATTTTTTGTTCAGTGATGGCAGTTTACGGTTTTGATGTTAAAGCCAGATGTTGTGGATTTTATGAATTTTGTGATTCGCTTTGAGTCTTTGGGTGTTTGAGATTTTGGTTTAGTAAAGTTATAAATGTATTTTGTTTTAGAACTAAAGAAAAAGAAACATTTTAATTGATTATTTATAAAGTTAGCTATTTTTTATATATTTGTGTTAGAACTCATACTTTGTAGGTTTCTTTGTACGTTTTTTACTGTTATTTTATGCGGTGTAAGCCATAGTGTTAAAAATAAAAATCGATAATGATTTCAAAGTATTTTCAATTTTTTAAAATTATATGGAAGTATAACTAAAGACAATTAAATTTTGATAAATAGATGTGTTTTTAGCCAATTTCTCTTTGTTTAATTACTTCTCTTTATGTTGATACTTACAAATGATATTCTTAATTTCATTGAGATAATAAATTGGGTGTTTGTGATTGAGGTTTCCATATTTGGTTGTGAGAATAGAGTGGTTGAGGAGGTGTTTGAGAAGTTACTTAAATTTATGTAATTTTAGGATATAAAAGTATTTTATACTTTAAATTCTTATTTGTAGGTTTCAAAATCATTTAATCAGTTTAAAAAATAAAATCTACTTTTAATAGTAAATATTATAATATGTTATAGTCTTATAGTGTTATATAATTTTTTTTTTAAATAAAATATGAATTAAAAAAATCAAGTTTCAACTTTCAAAGTATTCAACAATATTGTGGACAAACATAAATATTATACAATAAAATAAGTATTATATGTACAAGCCTTAATATATATAAAAATAATTTCAAATGAAATTGTAAAGTAGTCCGCGCATCGCATGGGGCACCATTTAGTTGAGCTAATTGGAACCCATCTTACATTGAATAATAATGACAAGAATAAGTGGTTAATGTAACATAGGCTGGGTTTGGATCCACGTTTGCGGATCCAAACGTTTGCGTTTGCATTTTTGTTTTTGTTTTTTTTTTTTTTTTTTCACCCGTTTTAAAGGTTTGCGGCTACTGTTCACGGTTACTGTTCATGAACAGTAGCCGTAAAGGCTGACTTTTCAGCCTTGAACAGTGCATTATGCACTATTCATGGGTCCCACAAATATCACTTTTTAACAACTTTTTCATTAAAAATAGGTCCCGCGGTACTATTCACACATTTAAAAATTATTTTACTACAGTGTTTTCAGTTCAGTTCAGCAAAATAAGTTCTATCCAAACGGACCCATAATTTATCCCCTCAAAAAAAAAAAAAAAAGTAACATAATCTATATATATATATATATATATATATAAAACCGAAGCTTTTGAAACTCTCACAATTTTCCACATTATCACTATTTTCTTTTTCTTTTTATTTTTGATTCTTTTTATTTTAGGTTTTATATCTTATAACAATAATATTGAAAAACGTATACAAACTTGGAGGCCTATTTAAGGGCTCCATAAAACTTGATAGACAAGAAAATATATTCTAAAATAAGCCCTAATTAATACCTAACCATAATAGGAACCAAATTTGACCTAAAAAAACATTAAAAGAGCCTAAAAACAAGGAAATAAATCACCTAGACCTAAAATAATGTTTTTTTGCATAAAAATACCAAAATCTCTTCCCTTCTTAAAACCCTAGCAATTACCATTTCAAAACCCTAAACTCAACTTCACTTTAAAATTAAAAAAATAAGAAGGAGAGAGATTCACGTAAAAAAAAAAAAAAAAACGTAGGTTTTGTGTTTTTTTATTTGCTTTCATATGTGCCTGAAATTTTCATTCTATTTTATTGTTTTATTATGTTTAGAATTGATTTTCTTATAAGTATTTGGGTTAATCTCTATATTTTGATAGTATTTTTATGGGTTTGGTTTTTGGGTTGAAATTCTAATAATTATTTTATATTGTATATGATAGATGAAGCATCTTTATTTTTTGGAGAAAAATCAAAACTGCAACCTATGGCTTCCAGCCCAAGGTGTGGTAAATTTTTATATGTTCTTACTTTATTGAGAATTTTTATTTGGGTTCATGTGATTTTTTATTTTTTTATTAAAGTTTTGATTTTTGGTTGATTAATTATTTGTTTGGATTAATTTCAATTAATTATTTGTTTGGATTCAACGTAAAAGATAATGGAATTAGGTGTTATAAATTTGATAATATTCCATGTTTTGAATTGTTTATATTTTTTAGACTCCTGGTAGGACTCTCTCTTCTCTCCTTAAAACCCTAGCAATTACCATCTCAAAACCCTAAACTTAACTTCACTTTAAAATTAAAAAAATAAGAAGGAGAGAGACTCAACTATAAAAAATAAAAATAAAAAAAAATAAAAAAACGTAGGTTTTGTCTTTTTTATTTGCTTTCATATGTGCTTGAAATTTTCATTCTATCTTATTGTTTTGTTATGTTTAGAATTTATTTTCTTCTAAGTATTTGGGTTAATCTCTATATTTTGATAGTGTTTTTGTAGGTTTAGTTTTTGGGTTGAAATTTCTAATAATTATTTTATATTGTATATAGCAAATGAAACATTTCTATTTTTTGGAGAAAAATCAAAACTTCAACTTATGTCTTCCAATCCAAGGTGTGGTAAATTTTTATTTGGTATATTATATATGAATTTTTTGAATTTGAAGGGTTTTGTTTGGTTTTGAAGTAGAATTTGGGGATTCTATAAAATTTGGAAGGTTTAAGTTTTGGGGTTTTTGGTATTTGCGTCTTAGTAGGTTGATCTTAATTCTTTACTTTATATGTTTTTTCTTTATTGAGAATTTTTATTTTGGGTTCATGTGATTTTTTGTTTTCTTAATTAAAGCTTTGATTTTTGGTTGATTAATTATTTGTTTGGATTAATTTCAATTAATTATTTTTTTGGATTCAACGTAAAAGATAATGGAATTATGTGTTATAAATTTGATAATATTCCATGTTTTGAATTGTTTATATTGTTATTAATACGACTAAATAAGATTTGTTTTTATCTTTGTAGTTTATATCAGTTTTGAATGTGTGTATATATATAACTTTTAGGAATTTTGATTTATTAATTTAAGAATTGTAAATTATTTTGTAGGTTTCAGTAACTATGTACCTGCAGTGAGACATTGACAATATAAATATATATATATGGTATTAACATTTTATAAAAATCTTTCTTACAACCTAATAACATTCTACGTTAGACAACACTTCTAAACTAATGAAAAGCATAAAAGTTAAATATTTATTCCCATTGTATTTTATTTAATTATGACAGATCCATTTTTTTTAAACGTTAACTAGCAAAATGTCTATAATATGCATATTATTAACCCAATTTTCTATTTCTAAATTTCTTAGATTTTATTATATCAATCTTTTTTTCTTTTAAATTCTTGGTGGGCAAATCAGTCTCTCATTAATTCTTTTACCTTAACGTGATGTTGGTTAATTGTCCTTTTATTTAACTATCCCGTGCGCATCGCACGGGTTAAAAACTAGTTTACCCAAATTCATAGCCTTAAGTCTGGATTAAACGATGTCCCTATATGTTTGAATATTGTGTGGCTCTTTCAACACTTTTCACCCTGTAACCTCAATGGAAGACATAGCAAAGAAGGGGGTGGTAATCTCACTTGAACCAAATTACCAGCCCTCAACACTAACTCTTGTAAATCAAATAAACGTACGCTTTTGTGGGAGAACTTTGCCCCCAATTTCTTTCTTTCGCTTTTGATTTTTCATCGAACTCAGATGCAAAAGTTATGAATCTTACAAACCCAATGCTTTCTCATCACTTTATCTTTTCTTTCAAACTTAGTTGCTTTTGCTTTCAAAGATATATCTCGACATTAACACACGACATGGGCTTCCGACTTGAATGTCTAGGTTGGACATTGAATTTGAATTCCATCCTGTTTTGGAGATTATCCTATAATGATAGGGATATGATGCAGATATCTTGGTGTGTGGGTAGTTAGAAACTTTTAGAATTAAATTCTTTTTTTTTTTTATACAGAATTAAATTCATTTATATATAGGGAATTGGTGGACTTTGTAGTTTTCCAGCTTCTTAGAGCTCGGCTGCATAAAGTTCTTTTAGCACTAAAAAACCATTTTTAGCACTTCAAAATACCAAAATGTATGTACCATATCATAGATGTCAAAGCTAAAAAAATTTAGCAAGTAGACCACTTTAGCGTATTGCTCCTAAGATTTAATTCATTTATTTTTATGAGTTGGGGAGGAAGAGAGAGAACAGAGAGGGAGAGAGAGGTTATAAATAAATTAATATGTTGAGTTGTTTATATTATTTTAATGAACTGTATATAAAAATAAAAAATTTAAAACAGAGTATATCGTAAAGCAGTATATTAAAATAGATAAAATATATTTTTGAGGTGTTAAAAATTAAACTTTTTAGCACCTTTGATATGAATGCTCTTAGCCAAGCTGCCGTGTTACCAATACCATTCCATGCTACGGTGTCTTTATGATTAAACCCATTCTTGTGGAGGTGTGGCACACCATAATATCAACCATCATTTGGCATTTTTTTTTTTTATCAACATTATTATTGATTATATAAAATGTCTATCCAATTGGTTGGTAAGATCACTTGAGATGGATGACAAGGTCCTACCCGCGTAGTGTATAATTTCTTAAATTTGTGTTCCAAAAAATTTGTCAACTTGCTGAGAGTGTTAATGACTCGGCCCAAAGTCACAGAGGAAATACTAAAAAAGTGGTCAAATCCTTGTATATTTTATTGAATCTGTCTCCCTCACATTTGGTTTCAATTTTGGCCTAATAGAACTTTTAACTTTTCGTTATCATATTGCATTTGAACCTTTCATAAGTCCTTTCCATAGGTTTGAAAAAGTCCACACGGCCACATTAACATTCCTCTGCCGTGCCATCCAACATGTTTGACGCCTCTTCCCACGGAACAAAGTCCAAAACCCCCCACACCTTTAAATATGCCATATATAACTCTATCCCATTCAGCTCATACTCACCAAGTTTCTCATTTCTTGTACTTCAATTCTTAACCAATCAATCCCATTTGCATCAAAAAAATTTCACTACTTCTTGCACAAAAAGCATTACTAGAGGCATAACCATGAAGAGACAGGCAAATATGAAGCAAAGCAAGTTCATGTACATTGTGTCATCACCCATTAGGATTTTAAAGAAGGCAACTGAGTTTTATCTGAGAAGCATGGAAGATTGTGCTGGAAGGGTGGGTTATGGTGGTGTTATGGGCGGCCCGGCTGCACAAGTGTCACGCTTGCCTAAGAGTTTTAGTGTCAATTATTCGCAGGGTAGTGATGATGAGGATTTGAGGCAGCTTTTGAGGACTGTGTCAAAGAAAAATGTGGAGAATAAGGAGAGTTCTGATATGCATCAACGGCAACAACAAGAGGTGAGAGTGAGACAGTCCAATATGGGTGCTAATGGAATGGTGAGGAGTTGCAGTGTTGGGTTGGGAAAGATTGGGAGAATTGATGAGGACATGCCTTGTAGTTTTGAGGAAGATGAAGTTAATGTGAAGGCAGACTTGTATCCCAGAAGTAGAACTTATGCTGTTAGGAGGAATGGTGTGTATCGTTAAAGATAGGCACACATGAGAGAGAGAGAGATTGAATCAATTGTTTCTCTATTCCAATTGAAACTTTGAAACTGTAATATACAATTTGTGAATTTGTTCTTCTTTTCTTTATATGAAAATGAATTTGTTCTTTGAATGTTTACCCTTGTGTTACTTTTAATTTAATTGTTAAGAGTTTTATTTAAAAAAAATGGGGGAAAAAAAGTGAAAGTAGGAACTTTGCCATACAAGAATTCTTTGCTGAGTTTGTTATAGTGACAGCATCAAGATATGATTAGACAAGTTGAATACAAAAACATAAAGTTCAAAATCGGTTTAAGATTGTTCCATGAGCTTATTTACATTTTTAAACATAATGTACAGCTATTTAAAGTATCATATTTGTTGGGTTAAAATGAATTGACCCCTTACAAATTAATTAATTACCCAAGTTAATTAATTAGTCAAATTACATGTGGTAGCACAAACAAATCACCAAATAACTAAATGCAGCGAAAAATAAATTTGACACAAGTGATTTGTTTACGAGTGGGAAAAACCACCGGGGCAAAAATCTTACCGGGTGAATTTAAAGTCACCACTCCCGAAAATCCACTATTACAATCACAAGCGGTTACAAGTATGAAGAATCTTACCAAACCTTTTGGCCTATCCCAAAATACCAACCTACAGTTGAACTCTTACCCCAATACTCAATTGGACTTATATTGTAGCGGCAATCTCTCCGTTCAATGCATGAATCTCAGTATGTGACTAACCAATGATGCACGAATCCCAGTACGTGACTAACACACCAATTTGAGGGAGATTGTTGGTTGCAAAGTTCTTCAATTCATCAACAATGAAGATCAGGAAACTCTTTGGTCATAAAACCCTTGGAGTAAAGACGCAGTAGCTTCTATAGAGAAAATGATGAACTAGATCAATTTCTGCCTCTGGTCACAATATGCATGTATTATCACTTTGCATCACCTCGTGACGGCCCTTAAAATAATCCTTATATATGTTTAGGGTTGCGAGAAAAGAAACCCTATACAAATACTTAAGGATATGCGTGTAATTCGATTTGGAAAATCTGATTTCGTAATTCTCGATAGGTACAGATTGTGTCATGCTTCTGTCGAGCTTCAACATTAAATCTCGATAGAAGTCTTTCTGTCGAGATTGCTGTTGAGCTTTAATGAACAGCACTTCCTTCACTTGTTTCTTGGTCAGACTTGCATGACTTCAATATTTAACTTGAACACTTGTTTCTTGAAGTACTAAATCCATCATAGATCTATCCAATTACAAGTAAAGTGCATTTTGTCAAATGATTAACCAATTACATAAATATGTTCCTAACAATATTATTTAAGATAAAACAAAAAATTTGAATTTCTAGACTATTGGTGTATGTGGTTTACATGTGATTGTATGCATATAAGGAAGACAAGCTGCACCAGGCACCCAATATCTTGCCTACAATATTCTAAGAAATCATCTGTGGCAGGCATACAGTTTTGCAGGCTTCTCTTTATCATTTCATTTTATTTTTTTTTATAATTTGATTGTTACAACGGAAGAGAGTAAATTTAAACCCTTTTTTTTTTTTTTTTTTTTTTTTGGGTTGAAAACACCAAGAAACCATGTTAAAGTTCTTGGCCTCTTTATCATGTTGTTAAGCATCTACAAGTAACCATTTTAATAATGAAGTCTGATTACAATTGGCAAAAACTCTTCTAGGCAATCTATATATATTTTAATAGGTAAAACTTAAAGAAAGTTCAATTAGAATCAAATTTGGAGTCATGTGTCTAAATTTATGTGAGGACCATACCATAATTATCTACTTAAGTTTGTGCCATGTGTCAACTTAAGTTTTTTAATCTTTGTGCCTCGTAAGTTAATGAGTGCAAAATACTAAGAATCTAATATAAATTAACTATAACATAAAATTAAAAAACCAATCACATATATCAATAAAAATCACCACACGTTCTATCTTATTAAAAATTAGAAAAAGAATAATCATAAGTAGTATTAAATTTAGGTAAGAATTTTAATATGTGACTAATTTTGTTTACTTTAAAAAAGAAATTGACTAATTATTTATATTTTTATGGTAAAAATTTGTTTAATTTTAAATGTATCTATACGTATGCATATGTTACATGCTATTTTTTAAAAAATAATTTGATTAATTATTTATATTTCTATAATAAAAATTGTATTCAATTTTAAATGCATCCATGATTTTTTGCATTGATTACATACTAGTAAAGTTATGCTTTAGCATTTTAGTCAAATATTTTATTGCAAATTTTCATTTTATCTATCAAAAAATGTGTGATCATCTCAGTCACAGCCTTAAGAGAAATGAGAGTACTAAAATCATATCTTAAGCTGCGATGATCATACATAGTTAAATCATACTGACCAACAAAGAAAGAAGAAAAAAGAGTGTACTAAAATCATAAAGAGAGATTGCAAGATGAAACGAAAAAAAATACAAAATATATTGACAAATTGAGTTAATAATGAGTTCTTCATTTTTTTTTTAAATTCAAAATAATATCTTCAAATTTTCTACTAGACAAGGTCTAATCTAGTGTGCTGGAGCAGCTGCAATATATTATTAGCCGCACCGGCCGGTATTGGTAGAAGTTTGACCATAGCAAGTATCCAATAAGTATACAATTTACACACAATAACAATAAATTATCAACAATTAGAGATTAGTTGGCAAGCTTGATTTGTTATGCTCAATGGGACATTGAAGAGTAAAAAAAAATATTTTATTAAAAAAAATATATTAAACGAATAATGTTTTTAGAGAATTTATGTGGTCAATCATAATAAACATATGCTAATGGCTAACTTAAAATTGGGGTGATATTTGCGTGGAAGAAAAAACATATCAAATCCATAAAATTAATAAAAAATAAAAATAAAAAAAGTTCAGAAAGTCAAGCACTAAGTATATAAACTTTTAGCTAATCATTCATTATTTAAATAAGTAATTTGCAACATTTGATACGAACATAGCCAACTAAAATTTGATAAGTAAAAAAAATAATAAATAAGATTCATCTCAAAAAAAAAAAAAAAAAATTAATAACTATAGATAGGATATCCTTTAAAAACTGAAGATGCATTACCATAAACTATAGACGGGTTTATAATATATATATATATATATATATATATATATATATATATATATATATATTTAAAAAAATAAATAAATTAAAAAAGAAAAAAAAGAAAAGAAAAAAAAAAGAACATCTATAGACAGGGACATAGGGTATCGTTTAAAATACGAAGATGCATCATAAATTGCCATAATTTTTAATTATCTTCACTGATTGAAATAATCTTCATTTTTAAAAATAATAGTTTGATTATTGATGGATGACGTTTTTTTTTTTTTTTTTTTTTGAGGGGGATGGATGACGTTCATGATTAGTTTAAGTCGAAATCTTTTAAATGACCTTCACTGAACTTTTTGTTATAATTTTTATTTTTATTGAACTTATTGTTAATTTGTTTTGCCAACAAAAAATTTTCTACTACTTTATTTTCTTGTATTAAAAAAATGAACCATTGTTAATTTTTGCGCCAACAAAATATTTGCTACTACTTTCTTTATTGTATTTAAATATTATTATTATTATTATTATTATTATTATGGGAGAGTTTGAATTTGTTATAAAAATACATTACACAATAAAATATTTGCTACTACTTTTTTTATTGTATTTAAATAGTATTATTATTATTTTGATAATTCAATAGATAGAATGGGAGAGTTTGAATTTGATCATACAATATGTATTTATGAATTTGAAAATTGCATAATGATATAGATAGACAAGTTTCTTCCCTACTTAAGAATGCGAATATCCTTCAAAAAAGAAAAGAAAAAAAAGAATGCAAATGTTGTTTTGATAAAATGATCAAAATGCAAATATCCTTCAATTATTTTCTCTATGTTCTTGATTGTGTGTTAATATATATATATATATATATATATATATATATATATATATATATATATATATATTTGGATTCAACTGTTGCAAAAGTAACTAATTAAATTGGAGTAAGAATACCATATTTCAAATTAATTATTTCTCATATAAATCTTAGTGAAATGACAATAAAATTTCATTATATTTAAATAATTAATGCATCATTTCACATAATTAATACAACCAAATAAATGTATTTATTCTATTAGTAATCTCAAATAAAAATAGTCTCTTATATAAAATTTATAAAAATAATCATATAAATTCCTTTAATATAAATAATATTAGATTTATAGATTGATCACTGTAGGTGTAAAAGCCCAACGTCATGTGGTGGGCCTAGGGCCCAATTCGAATATCACTATGTGTCCGAAGATAAGAAAGGGGTTAGGAAGGAGTCCTGGTGGAAGAAATGTAACTGGAAATGAACGGAAGGAGCAGTCCGAAGAGAACCCTATCGGTCCGAAGAGGTCATTCTCCTCGGATTCCAAAGGGACTCGATCAGACAAATATCCTGAAGGTCTGAATGATCTTCCCAACTACTTCCACGACAAGGACAAGTTTTGGGCACGCCTAGAGATGATAAGAACAGAGAAGCATCTAAAAGGAAAAGCTGCTACCACCGCATTTAATGCACTGCAGCAACTCTCCTGGCCGCATTTATATGGAGAAAACTCCTGAACAGTGCAATCTCAGCTACCACCACTAACGGAGAACTAAAGCAGGTATCTGATATGACATGTACTCAAGTGAAGGCTTAGATGAAGAATAGGTAGACGGTGATGATGAAGTAGAAGGAGATTATATAAATGTAATAGGCCTCTGAAAAGGGGGCAGAACAAAAAGGGTAGAGAAAAATCTGTAAAAAAACTCCAAGCATTGTATTCACTTTTCAATGAAGAATAATCCTCTTCGGACTTGAGTTTATTTTTAAAGCGTATTCTTATGTCAATTGATCGTTGCTAGATTCACAACCAGCCTAGCTTTTTTACCCACTCTCTATAAATTCATTGTTCTGGGTTCGTTGGGCCATAATACTGATCTTTTGGGTTTGAGCCATGAAATTTGGACCCTACAACCACAGTTAATTAATCCAATTACCCAAGTTGATTAATTAATCAATATTACATGCAAATCATATTAAGGCACAATCAAATCACCAAACTAAATAGAGTGCAGCAGAAATTAAGTTTGACACAGTAATTCGATCTCGATAGGGAAAACCCTCGCAAGCAAAATCCTACCAAGTGAATTTCAGGTCATCACCCTTGAATAATCTACCAACAAGAAAAAGCAATTACAAGCACGAGAAATCTTACCCTACAAACCTATCTTAAAGTACCTACCTACAGTAGAACCTACTTAGCTATGCCAATCTTAGTTCCAATCCTTAATTGAACTTGATCTTTTAGAATACTTCTCATTTGCATGAATCTCTCTATCTACGATTAATTACACAACAAACTTTTTGGTTGTTGTAGCTTTTGTAGAGTTCTTTAATCCATGTTGGAATAAACCAGAAGTAGCTTGGCACAAAACCGTAGACACATAAACGTCACAACCACTCTTGTTATGTGTGTATGTCTCTAATTTTTTTATGACGGCTATAAAATATGTCTTTTATATGCCCTACAACCCTAGTACACGAATCCTTAGGAAGTTAAATCATTGTGAATTGAAAACAAATGTTTATATTCAATTTCCTAGAGACTTGATAGATCAAGAGGTGTTGAGCTAGGTATCAAGGTTCATTAAATCTTGCTAGATCAACAAGTATTGAGGATGTATTGGAACCTGTAGTTTCATCTTTTCTTGAGTAATCTTGTGTCTTCAATAATATTACTTGTTATTCAAACTAGGTCTTCTTGAAGACACTAGAAACTAAGACTCGATTACTTGTTTTTTGAAGGATATGCAAATCACATAAAAACATAACCCTTACAATATTGAGGTGGAAGCCTAAATAAAAAAATTCTTAAGGAATGCGTCACATGACAAAAGCAGCAAAACTATTAGAATAATGTGGCCTAATAACATTTTCATTAAAAAAAAATGTAGCCTAACATGATATTTTATGATGCTGCTATTATGAACAAATAAATATTCAAAGTCTCTTGTGAAATTATGCAATATTTTTATGATGTAAGATATTGGTATATTGAAATAGGTCTACTTGATTTAGTAGACTAAGATCATGAATGATGTAGCTTATTCTTATAGTATAAGTACATTGTTGGACTATGATGGAAAGGAGGTGTTGGAAATATTTTAGTGAATAAACAAGTTTTGATACAAAATTAAAATCCCAAATAATTAGCAAGAACGTATAAAAAAAAAAAAAAAAAAAAAAAAGAAGAAGAAGAGGAGTTTAGAACGATCTCACAATACTCTAGAATCATGCTGTGAAAGTGTTGTCCTTGAAGGTTAATTCGTGCCACCCGGAGTAAAACTCGGTTCAACTGGTTCTCTTAGCTAAACAACCCCCCAGGATTAGACTATAACGTCAACCTTCGTGATGGACGCACTTTGACTCACAAAGATTCAAGAACAACCCTCTATTGCCTTTCCTTAGAACAAATATAAATTGTAGAAAAATATGTGGGAGAGACATATAATAAGATTGTGTATATCTAAATATAGAGTAGTAAAATATGACTTATAAGAAAGGGTGTGATAATGGGTATTATATAGGCTATTCATAACAATAGTAACATATAGTTATTGGTAAATAATACACATTAAAGCCTAATGGCTATATTATCCATTATTGCTTAGCGACTATTCTTCTCATAATTGCCAATGGCTAGAAAATAAATAATAATAAAAGTATTTGGAACACACACCCACACCAACAATCCCCCACATGGTACAAACACAAAATAGGAAAGGCAAGAAACTAAAGAAAGCATGCATCAATATGGTATCAAAAGGTTTTAACCATACTTAGGATAAATAAGTAGGAACTAAAAAACAATGGTAGAGTTAAAACTCTTTTAACCAAGCTATTAGTAATCCAAACTTATCACTAACATAACTTTCTTTACCAAGGTTGTTAGTAAGCGGGCTGGTGCCTTATCTAGGCCATGCGCCATTGGGTTTCATGAAAGCTCTAAAGACCTACCCAAAAAGTCTCATAGAAAGCGGCACAACTTCTACTCACACATAGGTGGCATCCATCAGGAGTGCGTGCATGACAACACATCCCAATAGGTAGGGAGTATGGATCCATTAAGAGCCTTTAGCTCAACCTCCAATAATCTGCAACTTAGTCGGTGACATCCATTAGGAATGCGTGTAGACACCCCATCCCAACAGCTAGGGATATGAATCCATTAAGAGCATAAAGCTCAATCTCTAACAATCTATAACTTAGTTAGTGGCATCCATCAGGAGTGTTTACAAATACACCCCATCCCAACAAGTAGAGATAGAGATCCATTAAGATCATAAAGCTTAACCTCACCAAATTCTACAACTTAGCACTGTCTCACACCATAGGGATGGACTCATCACTAATCTCTTTACTGAGATAGCAGGAAACACATAACAAATGACAGTGCCCACATGGACCACTAACGACCTCTACCCATTGAACCTCATGCGTGGACTCACCCATCATAGAGGTTGGGCATTAACCACAGTGTCACAACTTGGGTATCAATCCAATCCCCCTAGATGTCTTACTCACCAGCCTTTTTGCTAGTGGTTTGGTCAAATGATCGGCCAAGTTCGTTTCCGACCTCACAAAGTCCAATGACATAACATCATTATCAATAAGTTGCCCCAGCCTCAATTGGATATGTCGACTTTTCGCATTATAAACTTTGCTTTTAACACGTGTTATGGCATCTTGGCAATCATAAGTAAAGCAAACAGAGAAAACGAAGTTTGTAAATGGAGGCATATCAATTATTAAACTCCTAAGCCACACAGCTTCGGATCTAGCCTTCTTTAAGGCCACTAACTCTGTTTCCATGTTAGATCTCACTATGCAAGGCTTCTTCGATGACTTCCAAGAGATAGCCCATCTAGCTAATGTGAACATATCCACTGATGGGCTTCACATAATCTATATTAGAGATCTAGTTAGCATCACAATATCCTTCTAAAACAACAGGATAACCACAATATGACAAACAAAAATAAGAAGTCCCCTTTAAATATCCAATAATATAGATATTGCATCTCAGTGCTCAACACTAGGTTATGAGTATATCTACTCAGTCTACCAACATCATATGCAATATCAGGGTGACTACAATTTGTCAAAAATATTAAACAGCCAATAATTTGTGCTTATTTATCTTGTGAAACATTATCACTATAAATTTTGACGAAGTGCACCTTTTAGTCATACATAATAGACATAGGTCACATATCAAAATGTTCAATTTTTTTTTTCTCACATAATGAGATTATGATAGTACAATGCAATTATTATCCCTAAGGATCTTGATGCCTAAAATAACATTTGCCTTAACCAAAATTTTCATATCAAATTTAGAGGCAAGAAAACATTTAGTATCATGTACAACATTATGACTAGTTCCAAATATAAATAAGTCATCAACATATAAACAAATAATGACACATTCATTATTATTTAACTTATTATATATGCATTTATCCTCATAACCATAAATCACAAATCCAAGTGTAAGTATCATATGTCAAAATTTTCATGTTATTGTATAGGTGCTTGTTTTAATCCATACAAGTATTTAACTAATTTATAAACTTTATGTTATTGTCCAAGGACAACACAACCTTCGGGTTGCTCTATATAATTTTTTTTTTTTTTTTTTTTAAATTCACCTATTAGAAAAACAGTTTTAACATCCATATGATGTATAATAGGTTTGTAAATAGATACAATGACAAACAACAATCTTACAGATGCAATTCTAATAAACGAAGAATAAGTATAAAATAATCAACATGATATTTTGCTGATAGCGTTTAGCTACCGAGCATGCCTTATATTTATCTATGATCTCATTCGGTTATAATTTCTTTTAAACACCCACTTGCAACCAATAGCCTTATCCTTAGGTGGAAGCTTAACCATTCCAAGTATGATTAAACATAATCTAATGATTCGTTAAAAGCTTCCAACCATAATGGTGCATCAAAAAATTTAATTGCATCATAATAACTTACATGTTCATCTTCAACAATATAGGCAATAAAATTACTCTATTTCTTAATAGCTCGCTTACTTCTTCTCAATCATTGTACATCACAACAAGATCATTAGAAGTATCAATAGATTCATGAAACACATTTTCCTTATTTTCCAAAGGAAACACATACTTAAAGAAAGCATTTTTAACATTCAACAATAGTATTAAATTCTAAATACATCACTCCTGGAGAAAATAATACCATATCATAAACTATAACAAGTATAACCAATAAACACACAATCACATATTTAAGAATCAAGTTTCCTCCTTTTAGGTTCATGTATCCTTATGCAAGACCCCCACACTAAGGTATTCTCCTTTTAGATTTGGGTAACATCTTAGCCAACTACCCCCATAATTCGAGGTATACCAAGTTAGGCTTATGTTATTCTCAACTTCATTTTTTATATTTTATAAAAATTTCCAATACCTCATATTTGGTTCCTAATACACAAAGTTAAGTAAATATAGAATGGTCATCAACAAATATTACATAAAATATTTTACCACCTCTAGTCATTGTGCGTTTTAAATCATCCAAATTACTATATACCAAACTAAGGATTTTGGTTCCTCTTGTTATGGATTTGCAAGGCCTTTTTATTTCAAATTCATAACAACCTATTGACCATCTCAAAACAACATATATAGCCAATAAAAATCTGTGTGTGTGTATATATATATATATATATATATAATATCACTCTTGCACTTGTTGGATAAAAGGAATATTTATTCCCACTAAATTTTATCCACTAGCCCAAAATACTAGTTGGATCATTTTCTTTTAATATATATAAAGAAATTTTTAATATTTTCCATAATTTCTCATTTCATATATTTGTGTCAAGAGATGTAAAAATAATAGCTTTTGTACATAGAGCCAATAGCCTCTAGTTACTAGAAACCACTCTTAGAAATATCCAAAATTTTACAAGAATAAGACACTTAATATTTGTAAAATTTGACATCATTATACCACAATTGTATAATACAAATGTTTAATCATTCACAATTTCTTTTTCATAAAACCATAAATAATTACTTGAAAACTTTGACAAGGAAGATAATATTTAATTAAATTATGGTATCATTAATTGTATCTTCGTCATACAATGGAAATACTAAGTTGGTGCTGCGCCATTGTTCCCACTTAACAATAGGAGTAGACTCATCATAATTCTACACATTATTTTCCAGTTTGTGCCAAAAACAAATTTTATCTCATTTCATTTACATAAAATAAATTGAAATCTATCTTCTAAAAAAAAAAAAATTCAAATCTTAATAAACACTATCTCAAAAGTTTCTTGTATATACTGTCAGACTTCATTGAACACGCAACTTCTATTGCATGAGAAAAATAAACACATGCTTTTATTAAGATGTAGATTGTAGATCATAAAAGTTCAATTTCTAATAACCAAAATGGGCATAGATCGATGTAAAAATCAATCTAATTAACCAAAATTAACATATATGAATAAAATCAAAACCCACATATTACTTTTATTTTGAAACAAGACCGTACATATAATTAAAGCCAACGAACCAAAACCACCTTTGAATCAGTACAAATCAAATAGTATCATACAATACACATGCTTAATATTGCAAGGCAAACGCTGAAACAGTACAACGGGCCAATCTTTAAAATTACATATTTTCAAAAAAAGATTCGAGTTTGTAATTTATGAAATAACCTTAACAGAATCAACAACTTGTTTATCTATTTTGAAACATGAAAATTAACCTTTAAGATTGTTGAAAATATTTTAGTGAATAAACAAGTTTTGATACAAAATTAAAATCTCCAATAATTAGCAAGAACATAAAATAAAAAAGAGTTTAGAACGATCTCACAATGTTATAGAATCACGTTGGGAAAGTATTGTTCTTAAAGGTTAATCATGCCACCCGGAGTAAAACTCGATGCAACTGGTTCTCTTGACCAAACAATCCTCCAGGATTAGACTATAGTGTCAACCTTCGTAATGGACGCACTTTCACTCACGAAGGTTCAAGAACAACTCTCTATTATCTTTTCTTAAAATAGATATAAATTGAAGAAAAATATGTGGAAGAGACATATAATAAGATTGTGTATATCTAAATATAGAGTAGTAAAATATAACTTATAAGAAAGGGTGTGATGATGGGTATTATATAGACTATTCATGACAATAATAACATATAGTTATTAGTAACATATAGTTATTGCCCAACGGCTGTTTTTCTCATAATTGTCAATGGTTAGAAAATAAATAATAATAAAAGTGTTTGAAACACATACCCACACCAACAGGAAATGCAAGTTAAAATTAGCCTTTCAATAGTTAGTGCAATGATTTTATACGAATTTTCGTAGTAATTTTACTTTTAATGTACAAATTCAAAATTTGTTAGAATATCATTTTCCATTTTGTTAGGAAATATAATATTTTTGATTGAAAATACTCATTCCTATTTGTTCATAGTTGTAGTAGAACATGCGACAGTCGGTATAAGAGTGTATAAGTTGTTAAGCTAATAGGCTTTCTATATGTTTCTATATGTTTCCATTGTTGTGAGCTAATAGGCTCTCTAAGAAGGAAAATATATCAAACCAATAGTGATTATCAAAAAAAATATCAAACCAATAGCCATTCCATATAAATGCAAAAAGATTGAGTGAAGTTATTTTTATATGATATACAATTGATAATTTTTTTTTGCGTAAATACTAATAAAAAAGAACCTAATAAATATATGATTAGGTGTAGTCGAGATGAAAGAAAGTCATGAAACCAGGTTAATGGGTCAGATCTGTGTTTCGGGTTGGAATCGAATTGGTCCAGCCCAAGCAGATGACACAATTGTCAACATGGTGGTTGACACTTGACATGATAATGTACTGACTTGGTAGTGACGAGGCAAGTGACATTACAGAAGATGCTAATGTGGCCTGAAGTTAACGCGGCACTTTTTTTGGATTGACACGTGGCACATGTAGAGTGGTTGAACTATCGCATTTGGGAGCATGTAGGTTTTTTTTTTTTTTTAATGAAAACGTCAACTTTCATTCATCATGAAATTGAAAAACAACATAGAGTACAACCAGCAGGGATTACATCTATATACAATCATTTTGGATCATGTGAGAGATCATGGAAGGATAAGTCCCTTTCCAGAACTTGGATTCTTCTCTTCTTCTGGCCTCCTGAGCTAACTCGTGTGGAACTCTGTTGTAATTCCTTTTCACATGGTTTAAGCTCCAGCTGTTAAAGTCCTTAAGGATGAGAATAATGCCATGAACTAAATGGCCAAGGCAGCCTCCTATTTCTCCTTTTTCTATGATTTGAATTGCTGTCAGCGCATCAGATTCAATAATGATATTTGATATCTTCATCTCCTTGGCTGGCAAAATACCTGATTCAATAGCCAGCTTCTCCACTTCCATCACTGAGAACAGATCGGCTAGATACTTAGACCAAGCTACTATAACCTTCCCTTCTGAGTCTCTAATGACCACTCCAACCCCAGAGTTTCTTCCCTGCTTAAAGGTGGCTCCGTCGACATTGATTTTGAAGACTCCACAAGGTGGTGCTTCCCACTTTCTGCTCTCTACGGTCCGATGCACGTGCTGATTTCTCCCGTTTCCTTTGACATCTCTCAAATATCCCATAGCAAAATTCCATATCTGTTGAGAGAGTTAGCAAGTGGATTCAAACACAATCTGGTTTTTGTTATACCATATTGCCCAAGTCGCCACAAGAAAAGCTTCCAAATCCGAGGAGGTCCCAGCCGCACTAATTTCAAGTGCTGAGTCAGAAACATCCAAATGATTAGTCAAAAGATTTGTAGGGCAGTCTTTCCGGCAATCCCACACTCTTTTGGCCACCTCACATTCAATTAAAGCATGGGAAATGGATTCTGGAGCTCCATTACATCCCGGATAGAGCACACCACTATTAATTCCTCTCATCTGCAAGTTAACCATTGTTGGGAGCTCATTAACATAGGCTCTCCAAGCAAAAATTGTAATCTTCTTTGGTATGTTCAGGTGCCATATCTTCTTCCAGAGAGTGGCTCTGCTGTCCCGTTCTGAGCTTTCCCCTTCTTCAGTTTCAACAACATTTAGTGCTATGTAGTAAGCACTCTTCACTGTGAAGTCTCCTTTTTTGTTGCCCAAACAAATAATCTTATCTTCAGGTAGGTTGTAGCTTAGGGGCAGGTTTAATATTGTGTTTGCCACAAAAGGGAGAAAAAGGGATCTGACCAAATCAACTTTCCATCTCCTAGTATCTTTATCAATTAGTGCTAATACCATTAGGAAGTCACCCAAAGAGCTTTAGGGGGGAAATTACCTTATATGTTGAGGGAGTCGGCAACCATTTATCTTCCCAAATATGAATTAAGTTTCTATTTCCTACTCTCCATTGGGTTCCTCTTTTTACAACTTCTAACCCATTCATAATACTCCTCCAAGCATAAGAGGGGTTGGAACCTAGTTTGGCCTTGAAAACATCCCCATGCTGGTAATTTTTAGCCTTATAAATTCGAGCCACTAGAGAATCTGGGTTCATCACTAGTCTCCACCCCTGTTTTACCAACATAGCTAGGCTGAAAGCCTACAAATTCCGAAAGCCCATCCCCCCTCTAAGTTTTGATTTACAAATCTTTTTCTAACTTATCCAAGCAATCTTTGAATCTTGCTGCCTTTGACCCCACAAAAATCTCCTCATCACTCCTTTTAAATCCTCACACAGGCCCTTTGGGAGTTGGAAGCAACTCATGGTGTAAGTGGGAATTGCTTGGGCAACTGCTTTAATAAGAATTTCTCTTCCCCCATAGAAAGCAACTTCTCCTTCCACCCCGCTAACTTTTTCCCCACCCTTTACTTAATCTCCTCAAAGACTTCATTTTTTTATTTTCTTATAAATGTGGGCAATCCGAGATATTTGTTGTGCCGAGACCCCTGCATGGGCCCTAGAATGTTCAACACTTCCTCTCTTAGCTGTTGGGGAGTATTGTGGCTGAAGAAAATAAAGGATTTTTCAACATTTATTTTTTGGCCCGAAGCATCTTCATAGAGTTTAAGAATCTCAGTCAGCTTCTGACATTCTTGGGGACTAGCTTTACAAAACAGGAGGTTGTCATCCACAAAAAACAAGTGGGTCACCATTGGACATCCTTTACATATCGAAATACCACTTAGCATCTGGCTCCTGGCAGCTTGACTAATCATGGAGGAAAAGCCTTCTGTACATAACAAAAACAGATAGGGTGACAAGGGATCAGCTTGACAGATACCCCGAGCGAACTTTATACAACCATACACAACACCATTTATAAGGATAGAATAGGACACATCAAAAATACATTTCATGATCATGCTTATCCATTTTTCGTGAAAACCCATTCTGTCCATTACTTTCTCAATAAAAACCCATTACACCATATCGTATGCCTTACTCATGTCTAGTTTAACTGCCATAAAGATATCTTTTCCCTCTTTTTTGTGATATAAGTAATGCATTAGTTCAAAAGTGACAAGCACATCGTTGGAAATAAGCCTTCCCAACAGAAAGGCACTTTAATTCTCAGAGATGATATGGGGCAGTATTTTCTTTAGTCTATTAGCAAGGACCTTTGACACTAGTTTGTAAATGACGTTGCATAAAAAATACAATCAAATTATATTGGTCACAAACTAAAACAATAAATACTATTGGAAGACTTAAAAAAAAAAAAAAAAAATTGGTATGCATCTAACTAAAAGTCTTTGTAGTCTCTAGTTTTTAATGTATGCCAAAATTATTTTTTCATTATAGATTATATTCCAAATATTTGTAGCTAGAACCTATAAATCATTTAGATTTTCAAAATGGACAAATGCTCTCATAATCTATGGAAGGGACAAATGATGTCATAATCTATGTATGCAGTATCTCAATTGTTTGTCAATATCTAAAGTTATTATCATCTTTATGCTTATGATGGACCTACAACTTTCATGCATTTGTGTAAATGAAAAAAAAAAAAAAAAACACCTACAATTCAAAGACATCACATACAATTTGGTCTAATTTGCTATGAATTTCTTAATCGCCTATAAGAGCATATCATAAGTCATATTAATAAATTGGTCTTCATACCTAGTACCATAGCATCATGGACAGCTCAAAATTTAATATGAATATAGTTGAATGCAATATGACTATTGCTGACTATGCCATATCGCATGCTGCTTGACATTTTCTGTAACACAGCAAGAAAAATACTCGTTATCTTAGAAGACAATCCTTCCAATGAGTAGCCCTTTGGTAAAATTGAATATTATCTTCAATTTGGGAAATCCTAATATACCACTCAAAATGTGTGTGTGTGTGAGAGAGAGAAAGAGAGAGAGAGAGAGAAGTTTTGAAAGAGGAAGAGAAAATAGAGTGGTAAGATTGTTAAGGTAAGACTAAACATTTCCCATTTTTTTTATAAATTTTTTAAAGTGATTGTATATCTTCCTTAACTGTACATCTCCAATAGTTTATATAGAAGGCCTGAATTAAGACTTGAAAAATGAGTAGGAACATTGGTTTGGTTAAATGGGATCACTGAATCTGGGCTGCAAATCGTTGTTTGCAAAGAAGTTAAAGAGTGTGTGTAGTCTAAAGAGAAGTTTGTATGGGAAGAGAGCTTCTAAATGAGTTAGGGTCTTGGCTTTCAACTTTCATCTACATGTAAGGGAGGAGAAAGAAAGTTTGTAAGTGGGTTAGGGTCTTGGCTTTCATCTACACATGGGAAAGGATCATACTTGGGTCATATATGTAAAGGCTAGTGCATATGCACTCATTGATAATGTGACATTAAGACATTGTGTGGGCTAGTGCGTACGCATGTGTCTTATATAGGGCTGTCCACGGGTCGGGCCGGGTCGGGTTTGGACCCAACCCGGACTCGACTCGCTGGCGTCAGGTGGGGGATGGAGGAACCCGGACTCGACCCGCCGGAAAATCGGTCGAGTTGGTTTCGGGTGAGGAAGAGGGTCAGTCGGGTCGGTCGGGTCCCCGGAATAAAAAGAAAGCATCGAATCTGAAAAAAAATAGTTGCCGGAATCTGGAAAACTTGCCAGTTTCTGGAAAAAATTGCTGGATTCTGGAAAAACTCGCTGGATCTCCTTAAATCTAAGCTCGATCTTACCAAATACAGTCAAAATCTCGCCAGATCTCCTCAAATCTAAGCTTGATCTCGCCGGAGTTGGCTGGGTTTGTAGATAACATCGGTCGGGTCGGGTGGCTCGGGTTTTGAAGAAGAAAACCGCCACTCGACCCGCCGACGACAAGTTTTTGAAGTCAGGACTCGAGTCTGACTGCCAGAGCAGTCAGATCGGGTGGTTTCGGGTCGGTTCCGGGCGGGTGGGGCGGGTTGGGCAAGTGGCGGGTTGATCTGGACAGCCCTAGTCTTATAGATGATTTAAAACTATAGTAAAGTATGGTTTTACATTGTGTACCAAATATTCTCTCTACTTATATATATATATATATATAACTATCCAACCAAATTACGCAAGCTAAATCATATTTAAACCCTTAATTTAAAAAGAAAAAAAGGAAAAAAATTAGCCGTAGGAGTTTTGGGCCTTTCGGCAGCTTGATGGTTGTGGGAGGCCAATATGACAGATGTGGTAGCCCCTTAGATTCCTCTTTCTCTCTCTTACAAATGCTTTGTCAATGTTAGGTATTTTATTTTGATAATAGTAAAACAATATGTTTCATTTAACAATCTACAACTTTTTCATGTCTCTCTATCTCTCCCTTGTACCTAATCTAGTTAGTTATTACTATTAGTCCTTAATTTTTTTTTAAAATTTTTTGCTTTTAGTTTTAATAATAAAACAATGGGTATGCTAAAAGATGAGTTCAAATCTTCTATCCCACTTTTCTTACTCCACTCTATACTCCACAAATAAAAAATTGACACATATACAGATATTTAAAAATTGACACCTTAGTTTTTTTTGTTTTTCTTCTTCTTATTTTAGATACCTAAAATAATTAATAATAAAAAACCAACACATTCCCATGCCGATCCCTCTCTCTGTTTTGTGTGAACACTGTCATTAGCTTGCCTTCAAAAAAAGCCCACCTCATAGTTTCCTCAAGATCTACTACTTTGTTTATTAGACCAAGCAAAATTGCTTTGTCGATTTGAATTGAAAGTTAGTAAGCATAAACTTCTAGGCTTGCAATCTGTTGTGATTCAAAATTTAAGAAAGAAAACTGAAAATTTTCAGTGCCTTGATAATTGAAGAGGAAAGCTATGGAAATAGTAAATGCAAGGAATAATTATATATATAAATCTTTTTTTATTTTTTTGGGCATTTGCTAAACCCAAAAGCAGCACTTTTGTTAAAACAATAGGATTGAATATTTGGGTTTGCTAAGCATAAAGGCAGCTACTTGAAAATAGAGGCGGTGGATGGCCTTGACTGGTGGCGTTGATGGCACTGGCGATCTCTTCCAATGGTGACCAGTGGTGGTGGGAATGTGTTGGAGTTTTTATTTTTGATTTATTTTAGGGCCTGTTTGGTAGGAGAATTTTTATTTTTGTTTTCAAAACAATATCAAAACAATTTTCAAAAAATTGAAATTGAAACTAGTTTTCAAATAATAATTTTTACATTATATATGTTTGACTCCCACTTTTAAAAACAATTTTCAAAATACTAAAAACAAAAAATGATGTTTGGGAGACCATTTCTATTTTTGATATTTTTTTAAAAAAAAGTTTACAAAAAGTAATGAGTAAAATCTGTAGATTACCCTTTTTTTTTTATAATGATAAGGGGATAGAGCTCATGTATTTTTTTTTTTTTTTTTTTTGGATAATGATAAGTTTAAAATTTGGAGCATGAGTTTGTTTGTTTGTTTGTTTGTTTGTTTTTTTTTTTTTTTTTTTTTTTTTTGTGATAAAGATAAGTTCCTTAATTTAAGAAATAGAAGAGTTTGGACAAATTTGTGGGGTCCACTATTTTCATTTTATTTATAACTATGCCATTAAAAACGTTTTTGTATCTCGTAAACGCCCTCTCAGCGGTTTCCAAAATCCTGGTATGAATAAGAAAAATAAGATATAATTTTCTAAAAACGGTATTTAGAGAACATTAGCCAAACAATATATTCAAGTGTGGGACCCACCATTTTATGGTTTGCAAAACAAAAAACTATATTTAAATCCTCTTACCAAACAGGCCCTTGGGTATCTTAAATGAGAAAAGAAAAAATTCAGAATTTAATTAAACGAGTGGACATATGTCAAGTTTTATTTGCAGAGTATAGAGTAGAGTAGGAAAACTAGGATAGAAGATTTAGACTCCTAAAAGACATAAAGAAGAGAGAAATTTGTGGTGTAAGCTCAAGCAATTAATGAGAGATTAATGGTATAACATTCAAAATAAGTTAACGTAAACTTTTGGGTAACAATAAAAAGACTTCATGAAAAGAGGTAAAAGAGGCTAAATAAAATATTAGAGTGTCACATGGGCAGGACTTTATGCACTATTGCATGAGGTTTTTGCTTCGCGCAATGCGCGAAAACTTTATACTTTTATTTTGAAATAATTTATAACTATTCTTTATGGCCTGTACGGCACCCAACTCCCATGCCTACTTGTTGGGCCCCTTTGTCTGGGAGCGACATTTGGGTCCTGGCCCAAATGTTCCGCATGGCCCGGCCCATGATCATACGTATCGTTTATCCAGTTAACCCAAAGAGGGCCGTGCCGAGGACCTATCCCGTGCACTATGAAATCTGGAGTGTGCCGAGGTTATGGTTCTCACTTCCTCGGCAATTCCCCGAGGATCGATGCTGCTGTGTCGTTCGTTCAGGAAAGAACCAAGTTCCAAGGCCACCATCACCAAACCACCCACTTACCACTGATCACATTGGACCTCTAATAGCACTCACTAAAATGTGATGATGACCACCCCATTATAGAGAAGCTATAAATACCAGAACAACAGATGGAATGGGGGTTGGAGAATTGAGAGAAAAAGGAGAGTGAAGAGAGTTAGAGAGTGCACATAACAGTCTCAGGACTTAGGACTACCCACAGTAGGTGAACTTCAAACCCATAATATAAGTAGATTGTAAGCCCAACGATTGTCTGGTCCGCTGGTCACATTTTGGGTGCGTACAATTGGCGCCGTCTGTGGGAAATCCCTGCATAGCCGTAGTTCAACTGGGACTCACGTGCAGCCTAATGTCGAGGAGGAGTCATGAGAGCGAGGCCGAAAGCCGCTCGGCAGGGCAATCTCGGGGGTCATCCTGGAGAGAGAGGAGGCAGAAAAGGCATGAAGATAGGAACGACGAGCGGGAAGAGAGATCAGGCCTCGGGGAGGGGTCATACCAGACACAGCAACAAGTATCACATGAATCAGAGCGAAGACGGCGCAACGGCCGAGACGAGGAATTGGAACAGTTACGCAGGCAAGTGAGGGAATTGGAGTTAGAGGCGGGGGTCAGACGCCGAAACAGGAGGGCGGAATTGGGGGAAGACCGCAACGATACAGGGTCCAACCAACTCGGGCATCGCCACCGCAGGGGGCGTTCCCATTCCCAGGAGCACTATGACAACCGGGACCGTTCGCATTCGCGGGAAGCATTCCATCGAAGAGACCGTTCGCGGTCATGGGGATACGCGGACCGAGGATCTGATTCGCCTGATAGGCAGAAGCCTTACAATGCCGCAATGGATGTGATGAGCCGCGCATTGCGGAGGGCAGCACGGTCACCGTTCTCGGATAACATCGAAAGTGCAGCAATGCCGAGCAGGTTCACCCGCCCGCCGTTCAATACTTATGATGGGAGATCGGATCCGGTAGAACACGTCAGTCATTACATCCACATGATGTCCCTTCATTCACACAACGACGCGCTCATGTGCAGGGTATTCCCCTCTAGCCTGGGGCCAACCGCTCTTCGGTGGTTCAACGGACTGCGGAAGGGTTCCGTTCATAGTTTCGCCGAGCTAATCCAAGAATTTGGTGTACGGTTCGTGACGTGCAGCCGAGTACCACAACCCGTGGACGCCTTACTATCTATGAAGATGAAAGTGGGGGAAACCCTCCGCAGTTATGCCAGCCGGTACTGGGAACTTTATAACGAAATAGGTGGAGGAAATGAGAAGATTGCGGCAAGCACCTTCAGAATGGGACTCCCCGAGGAATCCGAGCTGCGTGATTCATTGACGAAGAAGCCGCCCGAGGACATGAGACAGCTCATGAGACGCATTGAGGAGTATAAGCGCCTGGAGGATGATCGGTTGCAAAGCAAAGGCAAGGCCCCGGCATTGAACCGCTCTCGGCAGGGGGGATTCCAACCGAGACCTCGGAAAGACTTCAAGATTCATGAGCCGTTCTGGCAGACTGGGGAAGTTAGTTTGACATTCAAAGAGCCGGTACACCGAATTCTGGAACGAATCAAGAATGAGCCCTACTTCAGATGGCCGAACAAGATGGGGGGCGACCCCGCTCGGAGAAACCAGAATCTGTACTGCACCTATCACAAGGACAAGGGCCACACAACTGAGCAATGTCGGGTATTAAAAGACCATTTAGCACAACTAGCAAGGGCAGGGCATTTGAAGGAGTTTATGGTCGATGATGACGTCCGGGGGACCAACGCAACCGCTCAACAGAGGGGGAACCCCCTTCCGCCACCAATTGGAGTGATAGAGATGATCCTTGTCCCTACGCAGGGCCCCGAGGTGACAAAAGCGGGGGTGTTGACCGTGGTACCAGTAACGAGTCAACCAGAGGCCGAACCCCCGTGGAAGAGAGCCAAGCATGTCCGAGAAGTGCTTACCTTCGACGAACAAGATTTAGAGGGGACAGTACAACCACACGACGATGCATTGGTGGTCACGGCGCGGATAGGCGGTTTTCTGGTTAAACGAATAATGATAGATCAAGGTAGCGGGGCCGACGTAATGTATCCAGACTTGTTTAAGGGGCTCGGATTAAAAAGTCAGGATTTAATAGAGTATGCTGCGCCACTTGTATCGTTTGATGGAAGAATTGTGGTCCCTGAAGGACAGATATCCCTACCTGTGTGTATGGAAGGTAAAGAGGTCCTAGTATCGTTTATAGTAGTCAACTCCTTCTCCCCGTACACGGCGATACTGGGAAGGCCATGGATTCACGCCATGGGCGCCGTCCCCTCCACTTTGCACGTAAAGATCAAGTTCAATACGGAGCAGGGCGTTGCCGTGGTTCGGGGATGTCAGAGGACGGCAAGGCAATGCCTTATCGCGGCAACGGATCTTCAAGCCCGACGCGCCGAACAAAAGGAGGCCGCCGAGGAACCCCTGTTATAGCAATTACAGAAGCCCCGAGAAGAAGTGGGGGCTGAAGGGGCCGAGGAACTGGTGACGGTGAAGATCTTGCCAGATGACGACAAACGTTTTCAAGTAGGGGCGAGTATGTCGCTCGAAGAGAGGGTGGAAGTGCTGTTGTGTCTGATTCAGAACATGGATGTTTTTGCATGGAGTCCATATGACGTGCCCGGGGTTGACCCCGAGTTCATCACCCACAAACTTAACGTGGATCCCTCGATCACTCCCAAGAAGCAAAGACCGAGAAGGACTGCCAAGGAGCATGCAGAAGCCGTGGAAGCAGAAGTCCAAAGGCTCAAGGAGGCGGGGGCGGTGAAAGAGATCTTCTTCCCGGAGTGGCTGGCGAATACAGTAGTGGTAAAAAAGAAGAATGGCAAGTGGAGAGTATGTGTGGATTTCACGGATCTAAACCGGGCATGCCCTAAAGACTCGTTCCCCATGCCGAAAATCGATCAACTAGTAGACGCCACTTGTGGGCACCCGAGGATGAGCTTCCTGGACGCCTTTCAGGGGTACCACCAGATAGCCCTGTCCGCCGAGGATCAAGAGAAGACAGCATTTATAGCTCCCGACGCCAACTACCACTACACTGTGATGCCATTCGGGCTGAAAAACGCCGGAGCAACATACCAACGGATGATGATGAGAATGTTCCGAGACAAGATTGGCCGAACGGTCGAGGTCTATATCGATGACATGGTGGTTAAGAGCAAGGAGAAAATGCAACATGTTGAGGACCTCGGGGAAGTATTTGAGCGGCTGCGGCAATACAAGTTACGCTTGAACGCAGAGAAATGTGCCTTTGGCGTGGGAGCGGGGAAGTTTCTGGGGTATCTGATCTCCTGCCGAGGAATTGAGGTCAACCCGGACCAGATAGAGGCTGTGAAGCGGCTCCAATCTCCGAGCAATCCAAAAGAGGTGCAAGTCTTGACAGGAATGCTGGCCGCCCTCAATCGTTTCATCTCAAAGTTCTCGGATAGGTGCAGGCCATTTTACCAGCTGTTGAAGAAGTGGAAGGGGTTCCAATGGACAAGCGAGTGCGAGGAAGCCTTCCAGGGGCTGAAACAGTACTTATCGCAGGCGCCAGGATTGGCGGCACCAGAACCCGGGGAAGAGCTTTATATGTATCTCTCGGTTTCCGAACACGCAGTGAGTGCCGTATTACTAACCGACAGGGGCACGCAGAGGCCTGTGTATTACATCAGCAAAACTCTAGCAGAACCGGAGACCAGATACTTGCCCCTGGAGAAATTAGTGTTGTCACTTGTGCATGCTACGAGGAAATTGCCCCAGTATTTCCAAGCGCATACCATTTACGTGCTAACACAGTACCCATTACAATCATTGCTGAAAAGATCCGACTTCACAGGGCGAATAGCTAAGTGGGGGACCCGGCTGGGGGCTTTCGACATACGGTTCAGACCAAGGAAGGCGATCAAGGGCCAAGTCCTGGCCGACTTTTTCGCCGAGTTTACACCCCGAGCCCCGCAGGAAATGATTTGCCAGCTGAATTGTTGTCCGTGGAGGGTATATGTTGACGGTGCATCGAACTCTTCGGGGTCGGGTGTAGGTGTGGTCATGATAAGCCCCGAGGGGATAAAAGTGGAGCATTCATTCAGACTCGGATTTCGGGCCTCAAACAATGAAGCCGAGTACGAGGCCTTATTAGCCGGACTAGGGGTAGCCTCGGCAGTAGGTGCCCGGAATGTTGATGTATTTTCAGACTCACGGCTGATAGTCAATCAGGTCCAAGGCAAGTTCGAGGCACGTGATCCACGTATGAAGGCCTATTTGGAACGCGGAAAGCAGGCTATGTCAGACATTGGCACCGTGAGGCTGATACAAGTGGCTCGGTCCCAGAATAAGCACGCCGATTCCCTCGCCACCTTAGCCTCGTCCATAGCGGAAGGTATACCTCGGCTTGTTAGGGTGGAACTGATCCCAGAGCCAAGCATCTCGGCTAATATTAACTCATGCAGCTCGGGGGCAGTGGTTGCATCGGTTACGACGCTCGGGCAAAGTTGGATGGACCCTATCGTGACATATCTAGCCGATGATAAGCTCCCGACCGATGAAAAAGAGGCAACTAAGATCCGTAGAATGGCCTCTAGATACTGGCTGTCGCCGGAGAAAAAGCTGTACAGGAGATCATATGGGGGGCCGTATCTTTTATGTCTACACCCGGCGAAGGTAGAAGAACTGTTAGAAGAGCTTCACAATGGAGTGTGCGGCAGTCACGTTGGCGGGAGATCTTTGGCACACCGGGCAATGACTCAGGGGTTTTGGTGGCCCAAGATGCAGAGAGACGCCGCCGAGTATGCCCGCAGATGCGAACAGTGTCAGAAGCACGCGCCCCTGATCCACCAACCAGCTGGCTGCCTCAACCCAGTTAGTAGCCCATGGCCGTTCTCACAGTGGGGGCTGGACTTACTCGGGCCTTTCCCCCGAGCAGCTGGAAATCGGCGATTCGTCGTGGTAGCCGTGGACTACTTCACCAAATGGGCGGAAGCTGAACCTCTGGCTAATATCCGAGATGTGGACATAAAGAAGTTTGTATGGAAGAATATAATTACAAGATTCGGTGTACCAAACACGCTCATCTCTGATAACGGCCTGCAGTTTTGCAGCAGGGTTTTCCGTGACTTCTGCAGAGACCTCGGCATCAAGAACCGGTATTCAACTCCGGCATACCCGCAAAGCAATGGCCAGGCCGAAGCGGTGAATAAGGTGATCGTTAATGGTCTGAAGAAAAGATTGGAAGGCGCAAAGGGGAATTGGGCCGAGGAGATGCCGAGCGTCCTGTGGGCCTACCGGACAACACCCAGAAGATCGACAGGGGAAACACCATTTTCCCTCACCTACGGTGCCGAAGCAGTAATTCCAACTGAGATAAGTCTGTGCAGCGGACGAGTGCATGGGTTCAATCCTGGTACGAACAACGGCCTACTGATCAAGCATTTGGACAAGTTAGAAGAATACCGAGAAGCTTCAGCCATACGGCTCGCCGAGTATCAACATAAAATCGCCCAAAGGTATAATCGCGGCATAAGGGCAAGAGAATTTGACGCCGGGGACTTGGTATTAAGGAAGGCGGTGGGAAACATGCGAGATACAAACTCCGGCAAGTTAGCACAAAACTGGGAAGGGCCGTACAGGGTTACAGCAATCGCCGGCTCGGGGGCCTATTTCTTGGAAGAGCTGGACGAAAGACCGCTGCCCCGACCATGGAATGCCAACAACTTGAAAAAATTTTACTACTAACTGATCGTTTTCAAGGCTGTGAAGCAATGCGAACTGTTGTAATTATTCGGATGATGCAAATGGTAACACGTATATATATGTACAGCTATGGTCAAAGTCTCAAATCGGAATTATTCCTGTCAACCAAAACGCTTCTGCCGAGCAGGTGAAAACCTTAAAATTTTCCTAAGGACAGAAACCTGCTGCCAGGCTAACACGTTATTGCCGAGCAGGTGAAAACCTTAAAATTTCCCTAAGGACAGAAACCTGCTGCCAGGCTAACGCTTCTGCCGAGCAGGTGAAAACCTTAAAATTTTCCTAAGGACAGAAACCTGCTGCCAGGCTAACACGTTATTGCCGAGCAGGTGAAAACCTTAAAATTTCCCTAAGGACAGAAACCTGCTGCCAGGCTAACGCTTCTGCCGAGCAGGTGAAAACCTTAAAATTTTCCTAAGGACAGAAACCTGCTGCCAGGCTAACACGTTATTGCCGAGCAGGTGAAAACCTTAAAATTTCCCTAAGGACAGAAACCTGCTGCCAGGCTAACGCATTATTGCCGAGCAGGTGAAAACCTTAAAATTTCCCTAAGGACAGAAACCTGCTGCCAGGCTAATTCATTATTGCCGAGCATGTGAAAACCTTAAATTTTTCCTAAGGACAGAAGCTTGCTGCCGGGCTAATTCATTATTGCCGAGCATGTGAAAACCTTAAAATTTGTCCTAAAGGACAGAAGCTTTCCGCCGGACTAATTCATTATTCCCGAACAAGTAAAAACTTTAAACGCACACTAAGGTCAAAGGCCTGCTGCCGAGAAAGTTAGTTATTACCAAGCAAGTCGAAGCACTAAAATCTATCTAAGGGCAGGCCCGTTGCCGAGCTTGATTTATATTGTTAATCAGGAAGAGACCTCAGAATTTTTTTTCCTAAGGGACAAAGTCTGCTTGAGCACATGCAAATAGAAATCCTAAGACTAACCAGGGAGGAAACCCCGGTTGGAGTTCAACCGACCAATTGTGTTAAAGCCAAAAATTCCCGGTCTACCAAAACGCCATACCAATTCATAACTTCAAGAAGATAATAACAAATAAAATAAACCAAAGAGAAGCACTGTTCAACAATAAATAAAACAAAACAAGATTGAAAATTGTTCAGTCACCACAACCCGGTGACGTAGGCAAATCATTCAAAAGAAAGTTAAAATAAGTACTAAGCAAGCTAAAGAAATCGTCAAAGGAAACGCAAACTTTTTCTTCCTCAGGCAGATGAGTCGGCGGTTTGAACGGGGGCTTCGGCCTGCACGGGGTCCTGGACGAGCTGATCACCAGTGCGTAGTTGGCTGGCCACCTCTGGTTCTTCCAGCTCTGCATGAGCATCGATCTGCTCCACTAGCTCCCTCAAACTGGTTGTCTCCTCCTCGTCAAGAGGTCCTAGTGTAGCTTCTCGTATAGGGGAAGAAATTGGAAATGGGATTTGAGCAACATTCCTGAGAGGAGAGTCCTCGGGGACCCCCATGGCCTGTAGGGCAGCCAGCCAACCCTCCTGAAAGCCGAGTTTCCGAGCCTCCCTTATTACTGGCTCCGCCGAGTTTTCAGCATCGGCGAAACCTTCATTGTACCATTTGTTCTCGCTCACCTCAAGGGATGCCCGGGCTTCAGCCAGTTCCTTCTCACGAGCAGTCCCCAGACTCTCGGCTGCTGCCAGCCTCAGCTCAATGTCCCCCATGCTGTTCTGGAGCTCCGCATATTTCTTCTCGGCGTCCGCCCTCGCCTTTTCAGCAGCTGCCGCCCTCTTCTCCGCTGCAGCGGCAGCTATGGCCTTCTCCTTCGCATTTACATCGGCCACATCCTTCAGAGCCCTTTCTCGGCCAGCATCCTCGGCGAGGTCGCTGACGCGCCTATCCAAAATACACGCCAGCTGCGCGGCCTGTAAAGAAACATGTACAGGGAGCACTTCCCAGTTAATCAAAAACGAGAAAATGTAAGATGGAGAAGAACTAAGTAAAGATTGTATTCACTGACCGCGATGGTATGCCACTGCAGTCTCCGTGCCATGGACTCGTCTGTACCCTCCTCGAAAGCCCGTACATCTTCTGGAAGAAGCAAGCCCCGTGCCAAGGACTGAGCAACGTTACCCCCTGCCCCCTTCGCCCAGACGTGAACGCTGGCATCCGAGGGAAGAAGCTTGCCGTCCAGCATGTACGAGGGCTGCCAGGCGGCCACAGCACGGGAGGAAGAGGCTACGTTTGTCCCAGGCTGAGTTGCAGGTTCTCGGATCACTATGCCACTCGATGGCCGAGGAGGGGTCTTCGCCGTCACCGTGGGAGGAGTAATTACGGTTTGTTCGGCTGTTTTTTGCCTTTTTCTTTGCCGTGCTACCGGCGGAGGGGGAGGGGTTCGTCCGCCCCCTTGGGGTTGTTGTTGCTCGGTTGCCTGTCCGGCCCCGGAGATGAACCGGTTGATGTTCATTGTCCTTCGAGTCACCATCTCCACTCTTTGAACTGGCTCGGGCTCGGCAACTACCTCTTCAACGTCTTGTGGAGCAGCCCCTTGAACAATTTGGCCTTCTGGTTGAGCGGCCGCCTCCGGTTCGATCTGCTCGTGTGCGCGCTCTCGGCGTGCCCGGGACACACGCTCGGCAGACTCGTCACGAAGCGGTTGGCGTTCGTCGGAGCAAATATAACGCGGTCCGAGCTCGCGGGCTTCTCCTACTGTAAACTTTGCAGGTAGAAAGCTTGGATGCCGAACGTCGATATAGGATAAGAGGGGGCTATCTACCAATAAAGCCTGGCCGAAGGCTTGCCAGGTGGTATAAACTGGTTGGACGCCGAGGATCAAATGGGACGCTCGGAGTTGCCCGTCGTTGTGCACGAAAATTTCGGACCGCAGCACGAAGTTCAAATCGCGCACGTGCACAACCCTGAGGTCCGGGATGAATACTCGGCCGTCTGCGCATATCAACACGGATAATTGTTAGCATCAATAAGAAGGATTCACAGACAAAAACAATTGTACGTGCATCATAATGAAAAGCAGAATAGGAACGAGACAAATGAGTAGAACGAACCAACTTCACGCCTGGTAAGGGGGCATGGGAAACCACCGGCAAACCAGTTGCCGCGCACCCTGACAAACTCCCCGGCAGAATTTCTGTTCGAGTCAGGCAGGCAAGAAATAAGCCGTACCCTCATATCCCTCACTCTCAAATAATAGTTGGTTTTCTTTGTCCCACATAAACTGTACATGTGGTTTATATCATGGTGGTCTAAGTGCAAACCAAAAAGTTGGTTCAAACGCCTCACACAACTCACCACCCGAAAAAAGTTAGGAGGGAGCTGGTCGGGGCAGAGACCGTAGTACCTAAGTGTGTTGACTAAGAGAGGATCTATGGGAAACCTCACCCCACCCTCTAAAATGGACATTAGGGGGAAAAAGACAGTGTTTCCCCCTCTGTGAAGAGCCATTTCGCTCTCCTGACAATAGGATATCTCGACATCTTCAGGAACCTCAAAGGCCTGCCTAAAAGTGACCAAGGCTGCTGCAGTATCTAATAGATACGAGTACCCCATCCTAAAGATTCTAGGTGGATAGCGAATAAAAATGTGAAGGAAAGAAGGAGAGGGGTGTGAAGAACTTACTTGGGCTCTAAAGGTGAAAGAAGATTCTGGTCTGAGATATGAATGCTCGGATGAGTGCTCGGCAGAGAGGGAATCACAGGAAAACGAGAGCAAAAAGTGGCAAAATGGTGCAAGCCAGAGTTTATATATAGGCTACCGCTGGGAGGAATGCAGCAATTAATTAGCCGTTGAGAAGATTAATTATCAAACCGTTCCGATTCCCGCGCCTCCTAAAGCCTGCGCCGCCTCGGTTCACGAAGCGTCAGGCAATAATGACAGTTTATCCAGACAGCCAGCGTTGACACACCTTTTTAGGCAACAGAATTAATGGCGCTCTGAGAGATCCCAGGCGTCAAATCCCCGAGCACCCACGGCCTGCATCCTGGAGAAGTTCCTTGATTCACGCCGAGCGCCGAGCATGAATCAAGGGGGGGCTATTGTACGGCACCCAACTCCCATGCCTACTTGTTGGGCCCCTTTGTCTGGGAGCGACATTTGGGTCCTGGCCCAAATGTTCCGCATGGCCCGGCCCATGATCATACGTATCGTTTATCCAGTTAACCCAAAGAGGGCCGTGCCGAGGACCTATCCCGTGCACTATGAAATCTGGAGTGTGCCGAGGTTATGGTTCTCACTTCCTCGGCAATTCCCCGAGGATCGATGCTGCTGTGTCGTTCGTTCAGGAAAGAACCAAGTTCCAAGGCCACCATCACCAAACCACCCACTTACCACTGATCACATTGGACCTCTAATAGCACTCACTAAAATGTGATGATGACCACCCCATTATAGAGAAGCTATAAATACCAGAACAACAGATGGAATGGGGGTTGGAGAATTGAGAGAAAAAGGAGAGTGAAGAGAGTTAGAGAGTGCACATAACAGTCTCAGGACTTAGGACTACCCACAGTAGGTGAACTTCAAACCCATAATATAAGTAGATTGTAAGCCCAACGATTGTCTGGTCCGCTGGTCACATTTTGGGTGCGTACATGGCCCTATAACACTCATCTTATGTTCATTTATAATATACATATCATTAAGAGGGAGAAAATAAAAAGAACCAAAATTATTATGAATATAAATAATTAAGAATATGAATATATATATATATATATATATAGCCTAAATGAATTTTACAATTATTTAATTATTTTGGCTAATTAAATTGTACAATTATATTTTACATTCCTTGAAAGAGAGTGGACAACTAGGCATATAATTTGTTGGCTTCAAGAGTCTTCTACATTAGAAATTAAAAAAAAAAAAAAACAAACTGAGGAAATTATTTTTTCTATCATATAAACTGTTTATTTATTTATTTTTAATAGATTCCACTATATAAAAGAAGATAGTGTAAAAATAATCCATTTTTGTGCAAAAATACTATCAGCAATAGGAAGAGGAAAGAGCAAATTGATGTGGCACTTAATAGTAAGAGTCTTATTAGAAATATTGTAGAGAGAGTCTTTTAAAGTGTGTGTCCTATTTTATGACGCCAGCCCATATTTTGGAGATTGTGGAAAAAAAGTTAATGTGGAAGGGTCAGGCCTGGGTCATAATATGTAACGTAATAAGTGGGCTTGAGCTTTTCATAAGGTTTGGTCTGATTTTAATTTAATTTTGAACTACAACCCCATCTTTTAGATAATAGTTAAAAAAAAGTTAATGTGATCTTTTGGATAACAGTAAAAAAACTTAATGAAAAAATGCTAAATAAAATATTTGAGCGCCACATGGGAGGAGCTCATGCACTCCCGCATGAAGTTTCTGCTTTTATATATATATATATATATATATATATATATATATATATATATATATATTGATTTGGGGCATAATAAGGAGCTATGTGTAGAGAAAGTAAGATGAGTAGGTACATTTGAGCATCTGTCACATACATTTATGACAGGTGTTACACTTTGAATTTTAAGCTTTTTTTTTTTTGGTAGATGGGAAACACGATCTTGCTCATAGAATAGCAAAATGGCCTGCTTGGTATAAGTCTAATGGGCATTTTTTTCTCTTCCAAATTATAATTTTGTTTGAGAGAATAAGATAGGTTAGGACCTTTTGTAATACCCAAAAAAAAAAAAAAAAAAAAAAAAAATTTAAAAGGAGGGGCATATAAGTAAATTTGTTTATAGGGCCAATTTTATAATTAATTTTACAAATAGGGTTTTTTAGAAAATAAGATTAAAACCCTAGCTATATATAGTCTAATTTAAGTCAGTGTATAATGACAGATATTTTGAGAAAGGATACTACTCGAAATACTCAAATAGAAAAAGTTTAACTGCACAATTGAAGTAAGAGCCTAAAAATTTATTTCTCATCAAATCTAAACTTTATTTAAAATTAGAGTATATTTTTTTACGTGAATATTTTTGACCAAAAGTGAAACTATTTTAATACTCAATGAATTTTATGATGTGACTGAAAAAGGAATTAAATTATATTTTTTTTTAGTACCGATACTGTTTTGATAATAGTTATTTTTTTTCCTACGCCACTTCTGCGTTAATTGTAGATGGATCTGCAGAAAATTAGGCATGGTTATGATAGGTCCGGTTTGTAAGTATAGATGAATTTGTAGAAGGTTAGGTATGGTCATGGTGGGTCCGGTTCTATACAATTTTTTCCTTAAGGAGTTGTACTTTTGGTGAATAGGAAAGTTGATGCTTATTGATGATGTGAGTGTGTCGGCATAGATGAGGGCTAAAAGAAGAAACAAAGCAGTCTTTAACTTCTTTTTATTATTATATTTTGTTTATTGGTTTGGCTGTTTTTCCGTAAGGCCATGTGCCTAGCTTATACTTGGAGTTGTCGTCGTCTCAAAAGATGAAGAGTGGTAGGTGGCAAAAAGAAAAAAAGAAAAAAGAAAAAAAAACGTGTACGAGTTCACATGTTGCTCTTCTTTTAAAAGTGACTTTTACTTTTACGCATTCTATAGGTTTTATTTTAGGGTATTATTAGAGGGAGAAAGTAAAGAAAATATACATGGTAAATATGTGGATTTTTACGTTGAGATAATAGTTAAAAATTATGGGATATTTTTAGTAGTTTTTTTTTTTTTTTTTTTTTTTTTTGTCGGGTACAGTTAAAAGTTTTTTTTTTAATTATTTGATTATTGAGTAAATGGTGGTTTAAAATTGTTTAAGGTGATATCTAAGGATTTTAGAAAAAAGTGTTAGAAAGAAGATCTTTTATAGTGAGCTAGCTGAGGTGAGTAACTTTATCTTAATTTGTTTTATTTTGTGTATTTTAATTATTGAAAATTGTTTACAATTGTTACAATTTTATCTTAATTGTTTTAGCTACATTAATTTAAAGTAAAGAATAATGAATTATCACAAATATATTTGATTTACTAAATATATGATTTTATATATGTATTTGAATGAAATATATTTTTATTTGAACTATGATTTGATATATATGATTTTTAGACAATCTGACTATGTTTTGACTCTAATACCCAGTCAATAGGAGTTATTCATTGGTACTTTGATACCTAACCAATGGTGGTTATTCATTGGTACTAAAACTAGTTCTCTCTGGGGCATCACGAGCTTATCGTGTTTTTGGACTCAGCTAATGGGGGATATACATTAGCACGGAACTAGTTTCATTTGAATCTGATGCCCAGTCACGAGAATATAGCGTGACCATAGTCGTAAAGATTGTTAAGAATATGAATTATGTTTGAATATTTGAACTGTTTTAAGTCCTTACAACTGCTTATGTGTTTTTTTTTTTTTGGAACCTATTGTAAATTATAGCTTGATATATGGAAAATTGATTTATTTTTTTTTTTCTAATCCATCTATTATATATTTGTAATATTAAAATATTTGATCTCTGTTCAACTTATTATTTTACATATTTATTTGCTTGATAGAACTTATTAGGACTTTGGTTACTTATTGAGTTGTCAACTCACCCCCCCCCCCCCCCCTCTCTTTCCCCTTTCAGATTCTAACCAGGACGAGTAGCATATGTTTGGGCTTTCCCTGGGATGTGTGCATGAGTGAAATTTAGGAAATCAATAGAATAAGATTTGAACTTTTACATTTAAAATTACTATTTGTGTTGACTTTTAGTCTTAAAGGATTAGTTTATTTTTATTTTGATGTTGGAAGATTATTATTTTGGAGATCATTTGAGAATTGCACTATTGAAGATATTTTTGGATTTATTGATGAAATTTTCTTTGAGGATAATTCTTTAGTTGTTAAGAATGCCTTTCACACTTGTAGGGTGTAAACTTTATAAGTGTGTGAGTATTGTCATGTGCCTAGCTCTTACTTGGGATCGGGGTGTGACACCTTTGATTGTTTAATTCTTTAATTCTTTTTGTTTGGCTTAATAATATTTTTGGTTATTTCGGAAAAATAGTGAATTTTCCACAAGAAAGAAAAAAAATACTAAGTGACTGCCAATTTTGCCTAGTAATTAAAACTTAACAAGTAAAACTTACAGCTAGTGCTCTTATACACTAAATGGGACACATGGTTGACATTTGTTGTGCTCATGCCTCCTTTAGTGCACAATAGCAGTGGAGGTAAGCCAAACCTAAACAAAATAACTCCTATGATTTCAATTTCCATGAAAATTAGCCTTTTCACACTCAAAATTAAAAGGACACGTTTCAAGCTGAATTTGCTTGATTATGTTTTAAAATCAACCAAATATATTTTTTGTTCTGTCAATTTGTAAAAGTTACTTAGTAAGTTTTGAAGTATCTTTAATATTTTCACTAAAGTACATTTTTGACTCTTAAAGTTTAAGGTTATTTTCATTTTGGTCATTTACGTTTCAAAACAGATTGAGGCCATGGTGCAATAGTAAGCACCTTTCACCAAAAACGACAAGTCACAAGTTCAAGTTTGGGAATAACATCTCCAATATATATATAGAGTTGAGTTCAACTTACATCCGATGTAACTTTAAGTAATGTTACACCACTCAATAACTTATTATTGAATTCATATTTTGAAAATTCAACCATTGAATTACATGTTTTATATGTTCTTAACACACATGCAAAAGTTCATGTCAATCAAATGTAATTTACCATTTGATCCATAAATTAATCTTTCATGCATTATTTCAAACTACAAAAACTTGAATTTAAACAATTGAATGATGATATGTCTATTGATCTTTGATCATCTTGAAATTGTGCAAACGTGGAGAATATACGAAGATAACATAATTTAATGGTGGATTTGTCAAAATTTACATTCAATTAAAAACTATTGATTGGTGTAACATTACTTAAAATTACATTAGGTGTAACTTAAACCTAACTCATATATATATATATATATATATATATATATATATATATATAAAGAAGTAAAACTGACTACCAGGAACTCCTTCAAACCATGCAAAAGTGAAAGTTTTGTGCACTAGCTATGCTTCCTATACTTGCAAAATTGTCATTTTGACCATTCATTTTTTATTCAGTTATCTATATGGCCTTTCATGAAAATGAAAATTGTGAAACATAAAGGGTCAATATGAAACCAAGTTAAAACTTTAAAATACAAAATGAAATAATTTTTATTTATTTATTTATTTTTATATAATAGAAATTCTACTCTAGCCTAATCTAAGTTTATATGTGTGTGAAGCTCACTCTTGGAGATTTGAACCCCGACCTTTGCCCCTCACACCTCACAAGCACTTATATTTGTGGAGTGACCACCGTACCAAAGATGCGTGGTGGTTGAAGGAAAATTTTGAAACATAAAGAGCCAATATGAAAACAACTCCAAACTTTATAGGACAAAATATAAATTTTAGAGAAATGATATGTCTACAACATTTTTACAACATTTTTACAACAAATCCTAAGTGGCAGGTTGTTACTGGTTGTTATTGTTAGGGCAAAAAAGTAATCTTAGTGTTAGTTTCAAATTTGAACCAATAACAACTAACCATCTGTGATTTGTTGTAAAAATGTTGTAAAATTGTTGTAGACGTAGCATCTCTCTAAATTTTAAAACATAAATGGTCAAAATAAAAATAAAAAAAAAATCCCAAATTTTAAGTGGTCAACTGTATTTTAGTCTTACATTTTCCATTTCAAATTATGCATAGCAGCTTTATATTTTTTTGCTAGGGCCCAAGGGACAGATCTATGCTGAAATAAATGGAATGTGGTGAATCCTATGATTTTTTTTTTTTTTTAGTGAAATGGAGAATTCATTAAAACTAAAAAACAGAAATCTTAGGAGAAAGCATGTTTAGATACATCCCATTGAGTCATAAATAAAAAAAATCTAATTACAGCTTGAACCTATCCTAGCAAGCTTGTTGGCACATCAATTTGCTTCACGGTAGCAATGCTTAAGCCAAATTTGGAGAAGCTGGAAAGTAGCTGCCTACAATCATTCAAAATAGGAGACGCCATGTTACTCTCATAATCAAGATGCCTAAGACATCTGATAAGGGTAATTATGTGGTTTTGATAAAGTCGTCCATGTTAGGTGGAAGCAACGGTCCTAATGAACTCGTCAGCCTCACTTGAACGTTCATGGCCTAAACAACAGAGCGAAAGTCGATGGTTCCACCTCAAAGCTGACGGCTGCACCCTGAAAACAACAACCATCTGAATGAGATGACTAGAATATATTGACAAGATATGAAGCTGACGAGGGGAAGCTGAAGAGGATAAGTGAGCCTTTGACGAGGTTGACATGGCTTGGCCTTCACGCATAAGTGTAAGGTTGAATTTAATTAACCATTCTGTTGGCTTTATTTCGTTCCAAATTTGCTTGTATTTCAGCATTTAGAAACTTTGTATTTAGGTGGGAATCATGTAAGGGTAGTGTGTGAGAAAGTGTGAAGAAAAGCTCAAGTTTGTGCATTTAGCAAGTGGCTCGTAATTGGATCTCGCAGCTTGTAAGTCGCCAAAAGTGGCACACGTGTGGAGCATGCAGAGGAGCTGAACATTCACGCCAGCTAGAGTACTACAGGAAAAAAAGTCCAGACTGGCCATTCAGTTAGCTCGCGACTCAGTCAAGTCGTGAGACCAAGTCGCCTGTCCACTCTGTTTTGGAAAAACTGACTCTTCGCATTTCATTCTCACTCCAGTATAAATACTCCTTATACTCACGAAATGTAGAGAGCTTACAGAGAGAATTTTGAGAGAAAAACTCTAGAGAAAAACAAGATTGACTCATCCACAATCTTTACACAGTGACTCTTCAAATTCCTCAACTCTTACTCTCTCCATTGTTACATTCTTGAGAGGCTCTTTAGCCAAATCATTTTCTCACCATACCCATATCTGTGAGAAGGCTTTTTGGTATTTTGGGAAGCAGTTAGGAAGGGACCAATTGATATTGGTTGATGCTATGGGCTATAGCGGAATCCGGTAAGCTAGAAAAGACAAAGGTTCGGCATAACCTCGTTGGAGCAAGAAGCTTGGAGGGCTTAGATACACTGGATAGATTAGGCTTGGAGGGTTTTCTGCTATTCATGTATCTGAACTTCATTTTCTAGTGGATTATTGACCGCTTGGAGGGTGGCGGAGAGGTTTTACGACGAGATTTTCGGTTTCCTCTTCGATAACACATCGTTGTGTTATCCTTGTGTTTGCATCTCTCTTCCCTTAATTTTTGCCATTTAATTTTTGCTGTAAATGTGATTTTATTTGATTTAGATTATGTTATCAATTCTGTTTTAGCTTATTTATATTTTCCGCACGTACATTGTTTGTTAATAAGTTTGAATTGGTAATTTGTAATTTGGGGGTCTAAACGTTCATAAGTGTTTTACACACATTTTGAATTTTTAATAAGCATATAAGGAAATATCTTGTGCACCACGCTTAACCCTGATCAAGAGAGTTCTATAAGGAAAAGATCTCATAAGTTATGCGAATTAAAGAAGATCTCTCCCACAAGGAAAGAACTTCTAAACGAAGGAACAAATATCAACCCCATGCATAAAAACCCCAAGACCCTCACAAACCAAAATACGTATAATTCTCTCAGTTCTGACACTCTAGAGTTGTGAAAGTTCTCTAACTTAACTTTCGGAGGGTCTTTAGCTGGTTCCACACCGATACTTTTCTAAGATTTTTTTTTTGTTTTTGTTTCGCAAGTGTTGTCTAGAGCACGTAAGCACCATGTGACTTACTGACGATTTTCGATATCATCAACCTCTATGATTGCTTTAGCAGCTAATTCTACTCCAACACAGTCAAAATTGGATAAGTTTCCCTTTTTTTATTTTTTTATTTTTATTTTTAATTTTTTTGATACCAGATAAGTTTCCATTCTAGTACTGACACATAATAGCCTTCCAAAAGTCAACAGTCACACTCACATAACTATAATAATTTAATGGTGGGCTATAGAACCTCAGAAGAAGTTACATTTTACAAAGAAAAGCCAGAAAACAATGTATTATCACAAAGGAAAGTTCGGTAGATCATGTCCCAATTCTGATACCAGTTCCTCCTCCTCCTAATTTTTGTTCGGTCAACCATAGTAGTACATGACAATGCATGGTGCCGAGTGGTTTGGGTCACGTGTACACCTACACTCTTGGTCTGATACAACTTGAATAGGAAGCAGGGCTGTGGGGGAATTTGTTGGGTAAACCACGTGCTAAACTACCTTCATAATTTCTATATATTTTTTTTTCGAAAATTTAGAGTTTAGCTGAAAACATTGGATAACTGCTCCACTGTCCCACAAGAAGTCTTTTGGGCTAACGTGGGTGTCACGATTTTCGCAACATTTGCAATTGTGTCACTCGGGAGCTATTATTCAAAAATATTGAAATCTGTTCCCATGTGTTTTCAAAATACAATGCTTAAAGTTTAAATACATTAAATTGAGAATTATGACTCAAAGTACACTCTTAATTCAACACTCTTATCTTTCTCAAAAAAAAAAAAAAAAATAATAATAATAATAAAATAAGAAATTCAACACTCTTATAAAACACCTATATATTTTTTTGGCCCTTACTTAGTATCCATTATAAATTCAAGACTAGTTACGAAGTTGAGTCTCATAAGTCCATGTGATAATAATAAGTAACCGCTCTCCTTTATCATGTCATATTTATGGCAAAATTGTGGTAAAAACTAAAAAGAAATAGTAGTCCTAAAAACACTATCAAGTTTTCATGAAAAAAATAAGTACAATCTTTTAGTGCCATAAATTCACTGCTCCCCCGTAGGTTCCGGTATCCAACTTTATAAGGTCCCCACACTTTCTCACTCCAGAAGCCAAAAATTTTCTGGCACTCACTTTTGGTTTTTTTAAGGTCAGATATGGTATCTCACATGCTATTTCCAAGAAAGTCTTGCAACACTGTCACTGTTAGTCTGCCAAGATGGGCCTCTTTGCATTTGCTTCTTGCGTTAATTCTCTCAACAAACACAGTTTACTCTGGCTCCATTGTCAAGTATCTGCCTGGCTTTGATGGTGAACTACCATTTAAACTCGAAACAGGGTAAGTTTTTTGAAGTTTGAACTGCATTTTGAGTGTAGAATATATAGGTTTGTTTCATTGCGAAAATTTTAATGGGTTTTTCGTTTCAGATACATAAGCGTGGGGGATTCTGAGCTATTCTACTACTTTATTGAGTCTCAAGGAAATCCTCAACAAGACCCTCTTTTTCTTTGGCTTACAGGAGGGCCTGGTTGTTCCTCTTTTTGTGGACTTGTCTATGAAATTGGTACCCTTATTTCTCTCTGTTCTTGCTTTCATTGCAACCATTTAGGACTAACACTTTTCGATAATTTAACTACAATTGGAAATTAATATTTGCACATAGCTGATGCAAACTTGCATTACACGCCTTCAGTTTCAATTAGGCTCCACATATGGTCGTTTTGGAAGTTCATCAATAAAAAAACATGTGATGTGACATTATGCATAAAATTATGGTGGTTGTGTGTACAGTGTATATATTAACAAGGATGAAAAAACAATTACCGACTTAAGAATAACCTTTCACATTTGGTACGACAGGACATAGTACTATAATTTTTTAAATTGTTATAAATGGTTAGACTAGGCAATACCATGGAGTTATAATACTCTTCACAAGACAGGATAATTATTCATTTTATTGGAAATACAATGAACAATTAGAGGAAAGGACAAATTACAATTTACCTTCGCGTGGTTTGGCTAAAATTTAAGTTGCCTACCTGTTATTTAAAATTTGACACTTTACCCACCTAAGGTTTGACCAAAATTTAAGTTGCCTTTCTGTAGTTTGAAATTCTACAATGTAAGTGTTCCGATAGATAATTTTTGATCTTATTTGATCTTGTATTTTTATGTTTTTTGTATTTTTAGAGAAGAGAGACATAAAAGCGGAGCAAAATTACATATTTAGTTCTATTTTTAACAAATGTGGGTTATAGAAATCTAACTGAGCTAACCTCAGGTGAGTAAAGTGTCAAATTTCAAACCACATGTAAGTAACTTAAATTTTGGCAAAACCACAGATAAATAAATTGTAATTTGCTCTAGAGGAAATCTCTCCTCCCTTCCCTTCTCTTCTTCCTTTCTTTCCATTTAACCTTGTGTTTAGATACCGTTTATTTTGCTAAAAATTGAAAATTGAAAACACTGTAGTAAAATGATTTTTAAATGTATGAATAGTATCGTGAGACCCATTTTTAATGAAAGTTTGTGTGAAAAAAAAAGTTTGTTGGTCCGTGAATAGTGCACAGGACTCACTGAAAAGCACTGTCTATCGCTTATTTTGCTGGTCAAGAGGTAGTGGGTCCTGTATACAGTGCACGGGACCCACTGACAGACGTAATGGAGTGCTTCTCAATTACAAAAAAAAAAAAAGGAAAAAAAGAAAAAAGAAAAAGAAAAAAAAAGAAGAAGCTGAAAACGCCAAATCGCAGCCGCTATCCAAAGGCTGCTTTAAATATACACTGGTGATCAGTCACATCGATGAACCAAAATGCTCTGAACGAGGCCCCAAATCAATTTTTTTGATTTGAGGGCTCCAGATGCGCGCGACGATAGCAATCTCAATTTTTTGTGGCCCAGCTGTTGATTTTTGAATTCCTTGTTTGGTGGTAGATGGTAGCTAGCTCCATTAAAGGGCTAGTAAATTAAAGAGTTATAGAAATGGTTTCAATTCTGGAGCACCATCCGTTCAGGATGCAAAACTTGCGGAAAAAAGGTTGTTAGGTTGTGGACTAGATGGTTTGAAAAACTAAGTATATGTCAACTGTCAGGGCATGTTCGATGTATAGAATGTAGCGACATTTTGATTCAAAATATTCGTTTGGAAATAAAGATAAAATATTTGTTGATTTGTTTGTGGTAAATCACATTTGTATGAATCCCCGATTAGGGGTGCGCATGGATCGGGCTGAGAAATTTTCAACACAACTCAACCTATCGCAAGTTTAAAAAGCAAAGCATTTTGTTGAGTTAGATTCAATTTTGTTAGGTCTATAAAAAAATTATGGTTTGAATTAGTATTTCAACTATTAATTTTCTATTCATTAAATGATTACTATTTAGGTCATTGCACATAATATTCCAATTTTGTCAAAATTTATTTTCAAAATGGCGGAGAAAAAGGTTGAATTAGAAAAATAAATTTTTTGTTCAAAGACACATTGGCATAAGAGGCCTAGGTTTGGACACTAAAACCCTAAAGGTTGAATTAGAAAAATAAATTTTTTGTTCAAAGATACATTGGCATAAGAGGCCTAGGTTTGGACACTAAAACCCTAATAGACATTCGTTGCAATTTCAAACTCGATAAGCCACACCAAATCCCTCAAATATCATCGAAACTCTTCATCACCAACAAACATAAATTGATGGAGGAATGGAGGCTTGACAGTGATGTTAAGAAAGACTAAATGAGAAAAAGACATTTTCATTACCGTCTTGTTAACAAAGAATGATTGATGGAGGAATGGAGTTTGAACAACGATGAGAAGGAGTTCCAACGGTTAAAAAGTGTGAGGATGGAGTTTTGATATTGGAGAGAGAGAGAGAGAGAGAGAGAGAGAGAGAGAGAGAGAGAGAGTAGCAAATGTGAGATGAGAAGTACAGGCTAGGTTACAAACTTAATTATGGCGTCTACCGGCTAATATGTGATAAGAAGAGAAGCAAGAAAGTAAGATTGTTTAGCCCTCAGTAGGGAATAGGGCGGAATAGAAAGGGATGAAAAGAATGATTTTAGAATATTCTTCATTTCCATTATTTGGGAGTTTTACCCTTGTTTGGGAATTTAAGTAGGAAGGAATGAAATAGATAGGATGGAATACTCATTCTTCTTTATTATTTTAAAACTTCAAATTTTCATTCTTCCGAAATTGGGAAGAACTGGATGAAATGAAATTAGATTTAATGAATTTTTTACTAAAATTCTCAAAAAACCCACATATATTCAATCATTTATTTTAAAATAGGGGTCTAATAGTAATATTGTCATAAAATGATTCCATTCCTTTCCTTCTATGTAACTCCCAAACAAGGCTACTTACATTCCATTCATTTGCATTCCTTTCCGTTCATTTATTTTAAAACATTCAAATAAGGTTATTTAATTTCATTCTATTCATTTCCCTTGTCTAAATACATTTCATTCCATTTCATTTCTTTCTGTTCCTTTATGGTCATACCATTCCATTAGCATGTTAGTGTATGTAACAAACACTAACATTCCTTTCCCCTTAGGCTTTGCTTGGGAGGAGGGAATGGAATGGAATAAAAAGAATAATTTTAGAATATTCTTCCCTTATTTTGTTTGGAAGTTTTAATGGAGGGAATGGAAAGTCCATTCCCTTGTTTGGGAGTTTAAGTGAGAGTGAATGGAATGAGTAGAAGGAAATACTCATTCCTCTCTATTCCCTTAAAACCTTAAATTTTCATTCTCCCCGAAATTGGGAGGAATGGGAGGGAATGAAATTAGATTTAACGATTTTTTTACTAAAACTCCCAAAATACTCTTATATATTCAACCATTTATTTTAAAATAGGGGTCTAATAGTAATATTGTCATAAAATGATTCCATTCAATTCTCTCCATGTTGCTCCCAAACAGGATTACTTACATTCTATTAATTTTCATTCATTTCCATTCCTTTATTTTAAAACATCCAATCAAGGTTACTTAAATACATTCCATTCCATTTCCTTACTTAAATACATTCCATTCCATTCCATTCATTTCCATTCCCTTATGTCCATCTTATTCCATTCAATTCCATTCCTTTATGAACTCCCAAGCGAAGCCTTAGTGTATATTTGAATGAGATATAATGTTTTATGCACAAGAAGTTTTAGTATGTTTAGAACGGAGGGAGAGGAAAGAAGAGTACAAGGAAAGGTGGCCCGAATGTACTAACATTTAGTATTTATAGAGATGGCTAGTGTCTTAGTACCAGTTTTTTAGGCTTAAAAAGGGAAATAAAACAAGTAAAAAGGTCTAACTTGGATCTGCTCAAGTAAAAAGTTTGCGACCGTGCAGGTTTGAATGAATGATTTCAGACTTCTTCAATTTATTGTAACTTGATGACCACCAATGTAATTTACTTTTTGCGGTGGATTTCATTAATATCAAAGAGCTTTATAATTATTTTGTAAAATTTTTGGCACAGAAGGGTTTGGTTTGAAGAAGGAAATATTAGAACAAGTTAAATTCAACCTTAACTGTTTGAATAGTTTCATAGCCTCTGATTTCTAGTGAAGAGTGGGCTGAGTGGCTTTCCTGCCTTTAATTAGTTGAGTGACTTCTTTCATAAGCAAAAAAGCTGTAATCTAATTTGATAATTCTGTGCAGGTCCACTGGAATTTCAGATTAACAACTACACTGGGGGCTTACCAAGATTGGTATATTACCCATATGCATGGACAAAGGTACTTATTTTGAGCAAGCAGCCTTCTCTACTTCTGTCCTTATTTCCTATTTTACAATTGTTATTAATCTGTCGTGATCATTATCCAGACAGCCAGCATTATATTTCTAGATGCACCTGTTGGCACTGGATTCTCCTATGCAAGAACTCCAGAAGGCTGGCCTACCTCAGATTCAGAATCATCTGAACAATCCTATCAATTCCTCAGGAAGGTGCGTAAAAGCTCATACCTTCAAGAAGGAAAATTCCTCTCTTTTTGCAGAAAATTATTATAGCAGAAATGTAGGAATCCAAAATGGTCCATTACAGATATTAATAAGAGGTCTTGGACAAGTTTAAATACTCATTCGTGTGTTAGAGCTATGTTGCAGTGGCTCGATGAACACCCACAATATCTCCCAGTTCAACTATTTCTTGGTGGTGATTCTTATTCAGGCATTATTGTTCCATTAGTGACAAAGAAGGTCATAGATGGTAAGATTATTTATTGATAACTATTTGTGGAATTGTGGAACTTGAATTTGTATATTGGAGTTGATCCCCCTTTGAGTTACTCATTGATCTTGGAATGACATGTACTTGCAGGTATTGCTGCTAAAGTCAAGCCACGAATGAACCTCAAAGTACATGACCTATATTAATTCACTTAAATTATTTGGGCATTTCATTTTGCTGTTGCATAGTGATCATGACATTCTTCTTTCAAATGAATTTAGGGGTATTTAATTGGGAGCCCACGTACAGATTCGGTTATTGATGAAAATTCCAAAATAATATTCGCTCATCGGATGGCACTGATATCAGATGAACTTTATGAGGTGAGTGGAGTTTACTTGGTATGCAGTATAGAATAATGGTTAAATAATTAAATTGAATGTTTACTAACAATTTAAAGATTTGGGACAAATGGTAATTCGCCATTTTAGGCATCCTGAGACTCTTATTATATACATATAGTCTGAAAATGTTGGCAAAGATGCCACATTAGCTTTACTTTCATTGTATTGAATTTGCTGATTTCTTATTTTTCATTTTGATTGGTTCTGATGCCTTCCTTATAGTTGTAACACCTTGGTGCTGATTTTATGTTTACATCTTTGCAGGAACTCAAAACAAGTTGCCAAGAGAACTATGTGGATGTAGATCCATCCAATACAGCATGTGTCTTGGCTCTTGCATATTACAAAAAAGTGAGTTGATTTTTAATGATAATATTGTTTTACTCAATTTCTTCCAAACACTGATAGATTAAACGGAACTGCAGTGCATAAAAGATCTATTTCGTAATGATATTTTGGAACCAAAGTGCGCTTTTGCTTCTCCAAGCCTTAATACAGAACTGGATAGAAGATCTGTACAAGAAAATTCTGCAGATTTCATACTCTCTCCACCAAGAATTCATGAATATTGGTGTCGGGTAAACATTCCCTCTTATAAATTGCCACATCACATACAGTGAAATATGTTCTTGTGTGATTCATTTTGAAAGCTACATTACCCTTTTCTTGAAATATATAAATATATAGCTCTGTGATTAACTAGTTCACTTTTAACTGCAGAATTTTAATTATGCATTAGCATACATGTGGTCCAATGATGACAGAGTTCAAGACGCTCTGCATGTTCGACAGGTACATAAATTCTTCAGGGTTATGTTATTTGAATCCGTATAAGTTTATTGAGAAGCCATCCTTGTGGCACCAGGGTTTTGTCTGGGATTGGAAGAGGTGCAACAAGAGCTTATCATACACAAATGATATTTTGAGTGTGGTTGATGTTCATCGATATCTCAGTAAGAAAGGCTTGCAAGTCCTGGTGGAGAGGTAATCACTTGCGATTTTCTGCACTCGACATTGTCTAGTTGGAGGCAATTAGTGAATCAAACCACACAAATTGATATAATTTTTATCAAAATGGGAAAATAAAGTAATAAACTAAAAAAATTGTCTAAGCTAAGTTGATATCAAGCTGATAAAATGAAACCAAGGGCATGTCTACTTTAAAATTTGGTGTATAAACATTGAAGCCAGTTTCGATTTCCCCCTCTACCGTACCAATTTACTGAATGTTACACTTACCATCAAAATATGGATGAAAATTGCTTAGTGGAGGATACTTGATAAAGGAAATTGACTCACATTAAATTTGCTGATCTTAAATTTCACTAATTTTGAGTGTATAATTATAAATTGTTTCCATCAATTAGATTATTTTTAGCTGCTCATTTCTAAAGATTTTCTCATTTCAACAGTGGTGATCGCGATATGGTTGTACCATTTGTGGGCACAGAACAATGGATAAAGTCACTTAATTTGACTATAGTCAATGATTGGCGACCTTGGCTTGTTGACGGTCAAATTGCAGGGTGAGTAATTTATTGCAATCTAATCTTTCATAAGCTTTGAGTATTTTGGAAAAAAAAGATCCATTTCTCAGCTATGCCGCTTGTTTAATTTAGGTACACAAGAAAGTATTCTGAGAATGGATTTCGTTTGACATTTGCAACTGTAAAGGCAAGTAAACAATTCTCTTATTATTGATTCATCTCTATACTTTTGATCTACGAAGAAAAGTAACATATTTTTTTTCCTGTTGTATTGTATAGGGTGCTGGTCATACTGCACCAGAGTACTACCGTAGAGAATGTTATAACATGTTTCAAAGGTGGGTTCATTATTACCCTCTGTAATAAGTGGTATTTTTTTTTTGGTTCCTCTCTCTCTCTCTCTCTCTCTCTCTCTCTCTCTCTGAGCTCTCTCTCTCTGAGCTCTGTAATAAGTGATTGAAGCTTCAATAATTTGGAACATTTGATCATGAAGTGAGGTTTTTTCATTTGTGTAGTTTTTTTGGATGAAAGCAATTGTAATCTTTCAGTCATTTAGTGCTTAGTTTGTCTAATTACAAGTTTACAACAACGTTCGAAACACCACATCAGTTTCATACATAAATAAAAAAATCCACATCAGTTGGTCCAAATAAAAGGTAAACGATATGTGTACGTGTATGGTATACATGAATTTATTGTAGCTTTAGTTAGTCTTTTTTACTAATGTGGGTTCCAGTTAGCTTAACTGGCAAAGTCTCTGATGGTTGTATAAGAAATCTGAGGTTCAATCCCCGCTTACACCAAAAACTGATTGGTGTCTTGATCTGATGATAAAGAGCTATCATCAGGAGCGGACGCCATAGGTTGAAAATCTTTATAAAAAAAATTAGTCTTTTTTAGTATGAATGTGAGATGGGGTAATTCTTAGGGCACGTTTGGTACACTGTAATAATTATTATATGCGAATAAGAATAAGTATTACAAGAAATACATTAAGTTGGAATGTAATAAGTATTATACATCTACAATTTAGTAGAGTATAAAAAGAAGGTTGTTGATGGTCATTTTCGTAAAGTCAGCCCAACCCAGCAAAGCAGGCAATAAGAGTGGCAGGCACAGAATAAAACTATCAGGCCCGAGCGGCTGGAATAACAGAACACAGGCCCATAACATGAGAAAATGGGTTTTGAGAAAGCAAATGGGCCCAAACGGCCCGGAAAGAGAGAAATGACAACCATGGGCAATGTATGGTATGGAAAAGTGAGAATGGGCCGCGGCAGGCCCAAGGCAATGTAAACAAAGAAAGTAGGGGTTGATGGCAAGCCCATGAACCCTAAGGATGAGAATGAGGAGATTGGGCCGGGGAAGCCCAATTAAGTTAGTAAAAGCTCATGGAAACACAAAGTCAGTAAATGGGCCGAGGAAGCCCGAGGAAAGTAAAAAGGACCGTAGGCCCAAAGGAAAAAAGAAAAGGACAATGGAGCCCATAAGTAAGAACACCAGCAGACTCCTTTAAAGCCACTAGGGGAAGAAGTGAAACGGTAGGTTTGAAAGAGGCTTAGCAGGAACATGTTATCATAGTAGGAAAAACCAAATAATGAAACAAGACATAAGCATAAAACGAGAAATGGGCCAAGAGAGATGTATTAAGAAAAGCTCAATCCCAAAGGGAAGCAGTGAAGGTACAAAACGGCCCACATAAAAGAACCAGGAAGTATGGCAGACGAATGCAAACAAAGCCCCATGAGCCGCAGGCAGGCTTTGAACGTACGTAACAGGGGAGCATGCGCAAAGCCCAGGTGCCACCAGCCTGTACCCAGCCAATATGGGTCGTGGTGGGGCCATGGGTCAGTGGTAAGAGGTAAAAGGGGGTGTGGTTTGGTGGTGGGGAGGGGGGAAAAGATTTATTTTACGTTCCTTGTCCAAACCCTTTTGGAGGTACGTCCTGCTGGGATGACAGATTGCCCAAAAGAGGTAAGATTGGAGAGGGAACGTTGGGTGCATGCCATAGGAAGAGAGAGAGAGCATTTAAAGCCACGGCAGAGAGCAGTGCCACGGCGGACAGAAACAACACAAACCTGTCTTTGTCTGGCGAGGGTGAGCAATGCGCAGACGGTGGTCGGCAAGCATGCCTAGACTAGACAAAGGCCGTTAGAGGGTAAAATGGTAAAAGAACGATCGTGGCAGGCCCTATAAAAGGAGCCCCGTCGTGTCCTGTAGAGGGGACCGAAAAACAGAGGAAGAAATACATAGAAAGAAAACTAAAAGGAAAAAGAAAAGAAAGGAAGGAAAGATAAGAAAACAAATAGTGAGGATAATGGGCATGCACCAATAGATCTTCTCTCTTCTCTCCCCCTCAAAATCCCACTCTCTAAGGAACGATTAAGAATTGAGAACTTTTCTTCAGGCATTTATCATTTAGGTCCGATTCCCTCAAAGTCATTAACCTCCACAGCAGGATATTCTTCGGGGAGGTTAATTTCATTGAGAGGAAGCGTTCTTCCTCTTTGATTTTCTGCCATTACGGACCCAGTTTTAGTTTTGATGTTTATCTTGATTAACTCATCATTTAATCAATCGCTCTCTCTTATAGAAGCCATTATTATCATTGTCATTACTACTACTATGTTATTCGGTCCTTGTTATTGATAAAAGCTATTGTACTCTGTTATCTTTTGTTATCATTATATCTGCCTGCCGTAATCTTATTGTAATAGCTCTGCTTGCCGTAACGGTATTTCTGCGGACAAGGCTAAGTTTGTGCACAAGCCGGCCCAAAGTGAGTTGCAATTGGGCCGGTCTCAACTTCTTGACTCAGAAACATATCAGGGCCCATCACCGCAGGAAGTAGCCCAGCCCAAACACAAAAAAAGGCCCCTACATTAATTTGGCGACTTCACTGGGGAGTTGAGAAATAGATAGGGGCGAAAGCCCACACAAACAAATGCCTCCAAAGTCCAGGATAACTCGGAATATGAGTGCTGTACCCTCACAAGCAGAGTCCAGGCCTACGACGCCTTACCAACCGCCACCTAACCAGGCAGAAGGTGCCAACGAAACGGGGGCTGATCCCCAACCGCCACCAAGAATGCCTACTGACAATGCCAACATTTTCATCGAAGTTTTACAGTCATTGCAACACTCGCAGCAGCAAATGATGGAAGAAATCCGCCAGCTGAAAGCTGACAAGACAAAAGAAAAAAGAAGCCAAAATGACCCAGGGCATGCAACAGATAAAGAAGAAACACCGGCAGGAGGTGTCCCACACAATGCAGAGCAACGTTTCATCACTATAGCTGAGGTGTCCGCCCTCCTGGAGCAAGAAAGGGTCAGGGCACCTAAGGAGAGGTTCTATGCATGAAGGCCTCCTTACCCACTAAGGGTACTCAGCAAACCATACCCTGAGAGGTATGAACCAAAAGCTTTCGCACAGTACGATGGTAGAAGGGGAAGTGCTGTCGAGCACGTGAGCAAGTTCATTGATACACTTGGCCCTTATGCCGCAGACGAGGACTTATGTCTTCGAGAATTTTCTAAATCATTGTGTGACCGGGCTTACACCTGGTACATTGGATTAAAGCCAGGAACCATACCAACATGGGATGATATGGTGGATGTATTCTGTACCAAGTACTTCCATGGAGAAGAAATGGTGACGCTTGCAACCCTGCAAGCAACCAAATAAAGAAGCGGTGAAGACTTGATGGAATACATCAAGAGATTCAGGGACATAGCACTTGACTGCTATAACCATTGCGAAGAAAGGACGCTGGTTGAGATGTGTATGACGAACATGATCAGGGAGTACAGGGCAGTACTCGAAAATTTGGAAATCTCCCAATTCGCCCAGCTATTGCAGAAAGCAAGAAAGACGGCCCAGTCCGTGAAGCCAAGCTCAGACAAGAGAAACGCCCCACAGGCAATGGTGGTGTCCACTGGAGAACGGAGAAGGAAGACTAAGGGGAGGGAATATAACACTCCCCCACCAATACCATACACCTCAAAAGAATTAGACGTGCTGCTAGACAAATGGATAGCAGATGGAATTTTCAAACCTAACCAGGTTGCCAGGGAGCCCTCGGAGGAAGAAAGGAGGGACCCACGTTTTTGTCGTTTACACAACTATGTCCAACATGCTACCGCAGAATGTTGGGCGCTTCGCAGACTAGTACACCGCAGGATAAAGGAGGGGACTTTAGAACCGTCCCAGCAGGAAGTCCAAAGAAACCCACTCCCAAACCATAAAGGGAAGGGTGTAGTAGCAGTGGTAATTTGTGCTGACACAGGAGAGGACGAAGAAGAAAACATGGCTTTGCCTGCGGCGGCCATTACCACTCTACAACAGAGTTCTAAGTTCAGAAATTTGTTTGATCAGCTGGGACTCTCAGCAAAGGAGAGAAAGGTAGCCACAGAGGCCTTAGTGAGCATTGCCTCTGGTGCGGGGGTAGAATGTCTATCGGCAGAAATATCAGATCAAAGGGCTCTCTTACAGGAGTCAACTGAAATCACTTTTAGTGAGGAAGATATGGAAGTGAGGCATCCGGACCACAGGAAACCCTTGTACTTGGCGGCATACATAAATCAAATCCCCATAAAGAGAGCTTTAGTGGACACAGGCGCTTCTGTGAACCTCATTCCATTAAGCACTCTGCAGGCAGCAGGAATTTCAGAAAGGAAGATTCAGGGATGTCCAATGGAAGTAATAGGATTCGGTGGAAGGGGTGAGTACACAGCGGGCCACATTCAGCTGTGGTTGAAGGTGGGCCCCATAGCCTCTTTAGCACGGTTTCACGTGGTAAAAACTGAAGTATCCTACCACGTGTTTCTGGGGAGGCCATGGTTGCATAAATACCGGCTGGTCCCATCCACCTATCACCAATGTGTGAAAGGAAGATTGAACGGCAGGATGGTACGCATAGCCGCGAATTCTTTACCGTTCGAACGAGCAGAGGTTCACTTAGTAGAGACTATGTTCTACGATCAATAGGCTCCCTCTAGGGAGAGTTCAGTGTCAAGGCCGCTAGGTACTTTCGTGCTTAGATGGGAAGATGTTCAGAATGACCTAGAATCCGATCTAAGGGAGCTATTGGCGAAAAAGAGACGAAGGAAAGAAACGCCTGTTGCAGGATTTGAAGACGCGCCCCAATGCATTAGAGTCCGAGGCTCTGATGGTAGAATCATTTACAAATTATGAAGGCACGTAGGGCCCACGATTGAAACCCAGACGGGCCCCACCCAGGAAGAACAGCACGAGGGTTTGACGTGCTGCAGAGTCCAAGAAAACCCAGAGGAAAGGAGTAACGAAGAGGAATACGAAAGAGTTGTAGCCGAAAAGGAAGTGCAGGTCATGGCAGAAGAAGAAATGGAAGAAGTTGGCCTAGGATCTGTTTCACAAGGGCCGAGACCCATCTCAATTAGTGCAAGCTTGACAAAAGATGAGAAAAAGGAATTGGTACAGTTACTAAAAGAATTCAAAGACGTGTTTGCATGGGACTACAATGAAATGCTAGGGCTAGACCCTGGGTTAGTAGCACATACGTTAAATGTGGACTCACAGGCCAGGCCAGTAGCTCAGCCTGCCAGAATATTTCACACAGAAATCGAAGGACAGATAGTCAAAGAAGTACAGAAGCTGCTAGCCGCAGGATTCGTTAAGCCTATTCAACATCCTCGCTGGTTATCTGACATAGTGCCAATAAAAAAGAAGAATGGCCAGATCAGGTGTTGCGTAGATTTCAGGGATCTCAACAAAGCATGCCCGAAAGACGAATTTCCATTGCCCAATATGGACTTATTGATAGATTTTACGGCAGGAAGCGCTATGTTCTCATTCATGGATGGCTTCAGCGGATACAACCAGATCAGAATGGCGTCAAAAGATGCGGAGAAAACCGCTTTCAGAACACCTATGGGAAACTTCCACTACACCGTGATGCCCTTCGGGTTAAAAAATGCAGGTGCAACTTATCAACGGGCAATGACGGCTATATTCCACGATATGATGCATCAGGAGTTAGAAGACTATGTGGATGACATAGTAGTTAAGTTAAGGAAGAGGGAAGAACATTTCCATGTGATCTAAATGAGAGAATAAAGAGTGCCCAACACTCACAAACATCATTTAATTTCTTATGTGATCTAAATGAAAACCACACATGAAAGACTTATATAAATTATGTATGTTTCTCTCCTTTTATACAACTAATTATCTAATTAGGCTAGCCTTTTGGGCCATTCTAATTGGGCTCTAGTGTGTGGCTTGGAGTGGGACTAAAAGGGACCAATAAGACACTAGCTCCAATGGGCTTTGGACTTTTCTGTCAACTCTTGACAAGTCCAAAATTACCATTGATTATATTCAATACCACTATAAGAATATAATTGCACTCTAGGCCTTATCTATAAATTATATCCCAAGATTTTATTATACATGCACACCTTCATTAAAATATTCGTAGTAATACAAAGTCATGAATGTAGACTGCCACTTTGAAGATTACTATATCTTAATCATTGAGTACTAGATTTAATCCCTTATGTTATTCATTATATATTTATGAAATCCAATTTCATAAATATATACTTTAGCAACTTCTTACTAAAGTGGTTAGATCCAACACTCTGAATAACCAAACCCATTAAACTTATCTCAAGGGAATATTTTATGTCTCTGTTAAGAAATTATGAATTCCATTTTGAGAATATATGTTCTATTAATACTAAATGTGGTTGCCCAACATACTGAGGTTTTGACCGTAACTTATAGATCTCACTCTTGATATATCAAAGCAACCCATATCTCAGGACTAGGTCCATTATTCTCTCCGGATTTAAAGTTGATGTAAATAGAAGTTTTGAGATTTATTATTCATTTAACAGTCGTTAGGAGAATAATAAATCTCACAGCGATCCAGTTCAATATGTCTTAACTCTTAAAACATATCAACATATCAACTAGAAGTCTCCACTTCCATGATCAAGACAAATCATCTTAGTTGATATGTTATAGTCTTCGCAGATGAAATGCCCAATTTCATCACTGACTACAAACTAAAATTCTGAGTTTACAAAGAACTTGTGATTTATATCTTTCTGTGACTTTTCACATAAATCACATACTATGCATCTCATGGACTAAGATAATGTCCCATTAGTTCATTTATAGATAGTCTCATATAATTAAACAATTTAATTATTTATGACATGCCAATAAATTAGATTTTTAGGGCACAAACCCCAACATTTCACCACTTTCACCTTCTTCTCCCACCCAAGGGGCAACTCACCTGCATATGAGAACCACCCCTCTTCTTCCTCTGCCACTCGAATATGGCCGATCTGGTCTACATCCTGGCATATGCGATCAAAAACTTGGTAGGAAGAAGCAATCGAGGATTTGGAGAGATTATGGCATGCAAACCTCGAGGAGGGATGAGGGCGAACTCGCGGTCACCTAAGAGATCCTCACTAAAGGAAGTCATAATAGCTTACCAATAAGCATGCATAGGAGCAGTACAAAGACCCACTCTCTAGGAACTCGGAATAGTGATTGCAGTAAAAAAGCTGCTCTAGTGCTTAAAAGCACAAAGATGTGGAAAGGGGTGAATTGAAGTAGTGGAGTCCAAAACTAGGGTAAAGTCATTAGGCATATTCTAGTCAAGCCCAAACTGCCTTCTTACTCTGTGGGTAGAATACTGTACATACCTTAGCTCCTTGTTAGCTAAGTAAGGTAACCACCCAGCATTGGTAGTAGCCAGATAAGTGATCTCCTTCTCGTCATAAGCAACATAGGGAGTAGTCTTGCCAATAGTGCCCATGAAAGGCCCCATTGCTGAATTGGCACAAGTAAAGCCAGAACCAAAACTCCTACAAGCTCTCCAAGAGAAGCCCATTCCTTTATAAAAAAACTCCATAGCAGAATGACCGAAGGGTTTTAACCCAAACCAACGGTATGCCAAAGGGAACTCATTAATAAAGCCCCCGTAAAAATTTGTGATCACCTTGGGGCAAGATTGGAACTTCTCCTTGGCATGACGGACAGGCTTACACTTAGCCAAGTGCCTGGCACAATGATCCTAAAGGAGGTGCTACAGAATAGTACTATGAATAAAAGAAGTTACAATATGGTAGGAATCCGTCTGTCTCTTATCACTCTGCAAGATATCAAACTGAACATACAAATGGCCCATGAACAAGGGGGCCAATGTCAAACTCACCCCGCAGAAATTTTTATGGCCAATTGGAAGTACACAAGTTTTACATCATAATGGGGATGGGAACTAAAAACAAACTTACATAGCCAAAACATGATGAAGGCAGCAAGACGAACAATAGTAGAAGCCACTGAAAAAGCCCCAATCCAATTGGAAAGCTTTGTGTTCCCACCACTAAGCCCCCTTCCTTAACTCCATCTCTACTGCTTCCTCTTTAGCGGAGAATTGGATGTCCAAGGGGTCCATGTCACCAAGGATGGGAAGCAACAATTGGTTTTCCACATCCTCTAAGGTCACGGTGAGTTTGCCGCAAGAAATAAAGTAGTTATGGGTAGCACAACACCACCAGCGGATCAAATGGCAGAGGTTAAACAAATCACAGAAGTTGTGCAAGCACCACGAAGAGACAATGGCCTTCAAAATGCCAGCCTGTTGGAGCACCTCCATGAAACCCACGTCGGAAAGCTCCTTATCAACCCACTGCTTCCAACCCAATGATGTACTTGACCTAAATTTGAAGAGAATAAGGCTAGGTAAGGTCTCTCCTCGATGAATGGAAAGATCAGGGAGCCCGAGAAATGTCAAAGTTATGCTACTCCAAAGATAGCCAAAAATGGCCTAGCAAGGGAGGTGAATAGTCATTAGGCACTATTGGAAAATGTGAGTGGGTGTCATACCACTGGCCTATGAGGGGAGGGCATTCGTTATCGGGGTCGCGAGTCACTTCTTCCTCCTTGGAACAATTCGACTCGGAATGGGGTGCCTCATCAACAATGTCTTCCTTCTCCTTAGGGTAGGAAGATCCTTCGCATTTCATCGGCGACATGAAGAAGGGTCAGGTGATGTATGTGGGGGTATGAGAAAAAAAACGACAGGAAGAATGAGAGAAAGGAGTTGTAAAAGAGAAAAGATATTGTGCGAGATAAAGAGTAAAGATTGGGATAAGTACAAACATTTGGAAGGGAAGCGACAGAATAGTCATCAAAAGAGGCAATGCATTAAATGAAGCAGAGACGCTACTTCAAAATAATTGATAAACTGAGAAATTAGAAAAGACAAGTCTATTTGTCACAGAAAGTAAGAAAGGTGGGGACCACTGTTCAAAAAGCCCGCAAAAGAAACTGTAGAAATATTCGCATATGAATTGTAGGAAGAATTCACATGCTCAGGGGGTTGAATGTTGATACCTATTTTTGATAAAAGGCCCAACAGCAGAAAAAAGCCTGATAGTAAAGGGAGATGAAGAAGGAAAAGAGTGGAAGAAACACAATTGAAGCAAATGGGCCATAAGGACCCAAGGAAAGAAGTAAAAGCCTAATGGGCCAATATGGCAGGAAATGATAACCAGCGGGCCCATAGACACATAAAAGGTAAAAGTAAAGTAAATGAGCTATGAGAGTCCAAAGGAAGAAATAAAGCCCAATATGCTAGCAGGTCAAGAGACACAGTAAAAGGTGAAAAAGGGGAATAATGTGCAAGCCAGTAGGTTATGAAGGCCTGAGGAAATAAGAAAGAAAAAGAGTAGAAGCCCAATGAATTGGTTTGGCAAACACTTATAAACGAGCCCAGGAACGGATGAACAAAAATAAGGCAACCCAAAAGCCCATGCCCTCTTCCGTAGAGGACAAACATGTGCGAAAGAGACACGTAGTAGAACGAAACAAGGCTAGTCTACTACGGTAGAAACAAAATGGGAACTAAAGAAAAGAAAGATAGAGGATGAGCAAGCACATAATGTTCGGAGCACCACCAATCTGTAACCAGCTAATACAAGAGAGGTAGGACCCACAGTCAAGGGGTTCAGAGGGTGTGGTTTGGTGGTAGGGGAAAAAGAGTCTATTTTTGTTTACTAGCCAGAGCTTCTATTGGGAAAATGCCTTGCTGAGATGGCATTTTGCCAAAAAGTGGTAGTAGACGGTTAGGACCATCTGATGCATGGCATAAAGGTCAGTAGTGAGAGACCCAAGTCCTTATCCATTCAGGCAAAGAGGGAAAGGCTTATAGCAAGATCAAACAAAGAGATATTTTGACATGGAATGGGTAGTGGAAGAAAGATAATACACTGGATATACCAGTAGTAGTAGTTAGAGGTGTCCAGGACTCACTCAACTCGTTAAAATCGCTCGACCCGCTGCCACCCGAACTGAAAGTTAACTGAGCCAAGCACCACCCCAGTCGGTGATGGTTTTGTCCAACGAAACCCGACCCTTGTCAGTTTGAGTTTTGGTTTCACTTCTCTTAACCCGCCAAAGTCGACCCAACTGAAAAATAGGTAGATTTGTTTGATTTTCCTCATTTTCTCTCTCAGATTAGCCCAATTTTAGTGGAGATCTCCCTTTCTATGCCCAGATCCGGTGGAGAACTTGAGTTCTTCACCTAGATCTGGTGTAGATCTTGTGATTTATGCCTAGATCGAGTGGAGATCTCGGGTTCTTCATCTAGATCTAGTGGTGATCTCGGCGATTTTTGGTGCAAATGGAGTGAGTTTTTGCAGATTCCGGGGACGTTTGCAGGATCCAGTGACTCTCTCCACCGACCAAACCAACCCGAGCATCACCAAAGCCTGAAACCGACTCGACCGATTGATGCCGACAGTCAGTTTCGGGTCCCTGCGTCTTCCACCCGACGCCGGCGAGTCAGGTCCAGGTTGGGTCCAAAACCGACCTAGTCCGACCCATGGACAGCCCTAGCGGTAGTGACTAGACAACTAATGGGTTGGTGGGTAGCCCTAAAGGGATGCCTACAACAAACCAAAAATAGTTGGTAAAGCCCTAGGGGTAAAAGGGAGAAATCTCATGGAATCAGCTCACTATAAAGAGGGATAGTAGCCATAGATGAAAAGGAAGAACCCACGGCAAGACAATAGTAAAAGACTGAGAGAGAAAGAACTGGGAAAAAGAAAGAAAGTGGTAAAGGAAGAGAGAAAACACTGTAGAAAAGAGGCATGATCAATAGACCATCTTTTCCCTCCCTCTTAGCAAACCCACTCTCTAGAATCCCAAAAGTGGTAACAGGAAGCCATTTAGGCCCATTCTTCAAAATGTACAACTTTGATGGTAGAAGCCTATGACAAGGTTGTTTAAGTTGGGGTTTGGGTTCCTTCTTGGTTCACTTTTTGTCGATACATATAATCTCACTCATTAGAAATTATATTTGTTGTATTAGTTGTTCTGTCGTGGCATCTTTTATTATATTTGTTGTATTAGTTGCTTGACAGATATCAACAATTAAGCCTTGCAATCACTGGAAGCTTTTTATTCTATTGAATTTCATACCAATCAATTGGTAATTATTTTTTTTCTTAGAACCTTTTAAAGGGAAGGGGAATAAATTTGTTGTTTTTCTTGGGTGGTGTTTGATAATTTGCTTTTTATGGTTCAACACACATTAGCTATATAAGATTTCTCTTTCCTTATATTAATAATTTGTTGTTTATTATATTAATAATTTGGTGTCCCAAAAATTGTGGGCCAATGGAAGAGAAAACAAAGTACAGTTTGAAGCTTAAATTTTTTTTTTTTTGTTTTTGTTTTTGTTTTGTTGTTGTTGTTGTTGTATAGGACTTGGGGTGTAACAATTTAAATCTTTTTATCTTAACTTTTTAAAATGAAACTCTAATTCTTCAAAGCACACTAGCTTAAGTAGATTGTTGTGTTGTAGCTGGAATTTTTGTGTTTTGGACCTTAGTTGGCCTATTTGGTTGACGAACAACTTTGGGGATTGTTTAGATTTTGAGAAATTGTTTGGGATTTTAGGAGTGTGGAATTTTTTTAAAATTCCATTAGTATCTAGCTTTAAGCTAATTGTTATGTGAATGGAGAAACTAATTGGTTTTTAATTCTGGAATATCTATCTATAATATTGTGTACATGAATAACAGTTGGGTTTTTAGTTTTAGATTTTGGATTATGCTACTTTCTTTCAACTACTTGATTTTCTTTTTGGAATTGTCTCCTATTGAAGGTCTAGAATATTGTGTACATGAGTTTTAGACAAAACATAACAATACTCCTATGCTTGAGTTTTAAATTTCATATTTTTCTATTTCTTTCCTTATTAAACATAATATGATATAGCTGATGTGATGCAATGAAGGTAGGAGCAACTGCTATTTTTGGTGCATAGCAGCTGATACATTATGATAATTTCCCATAGCCATTTAAACTTCATGACTTGGGTTGCTAATAGCCATCTTCTCTGAGGCAAAAAAAATTGGCCGAGTTCAATAAGTTTGCCACTAACTTTGACCACAACATCATGATAATAATAAGTGACTCACACACTTACATTTCGTATATGCACTATTTTGATTCTTTGTGGAAATTCAAAACATTGATAAAATGAATGTAATGGCAAGTGCGTGATTTGTATATAGACACGTTGATGAATGTGTTTAGTGGACATGAATAGAATCAATGGCATGTGTTTGACAATTTGGTCTTTGATGGAAATTAGTATAAGTGAGGGTCTATTAAATTTTTATTTCTTTATCTCCCCACTACTCTCAACTTGACTGTATTTATCTTCCCACTACTCTCTACTTTACTGTCATACTTCCTTCATCATTTTCTCTGTATTATATTTTGACTTTTCTTCTCCCCATTTTATTTTGTATAAATTTGATATCATTTCTTCCATTTAATCCATATTTTCCCCATAAAAAAATTGTAAATACTCTCTCTCTCTCCCTCTCTTGTGGATTTTTGTTCTTTCTTATAATTCTGATTAAGGTTGATGGTTTTTTATATTTAAATATGTGTTTTGATTTTTTTTACTTTTAATTTCCCATTACAGAGTCTTCTCTCTCCCTTTTAAAGATTTGGTTGAATTTTGATTTGGGTTAATACTTAGTTTTTTAGAAATTGGAATTTGAGTTTATGTCAAAACACATTCTACATGGCTATGAATTTGAATATACTTACCAATTTTGAGTAATAAATTATATAAAATATGTCTTTATTCCTTTTGTTTCATTTTAATTTTTGTTAAGATAACATTGTAATTTTGTGATGAATTTTTATTATTATGATAGTCTCATTATTCCTTAAGAGATGAGAAATTTGAAAAATAAATTTGAAACTTATAAAGTTTAGTTGTATATCAAATATAACACACTACAACAGAAGTTAGAAAAATATAGTTCATCTTAAAAAAATATTAATCAAACACACAAAATATAATAGTATGATATATTTGTACTTTCTAGATATAAAAAGATGAAAAATACTTGTAGAAATTTTTTTTAAAAATAAATAATATTTGAAGTAATTGTTAATTTTTATATATTATACACTATTACAAAATATTTATATATTCACACGCATCGCGTGGGTCTGTGGCTAGTTATTTTTAAAAACTAAATTTTTACTAAACTCATCCCAAACCCCTTGCATCAGATTTAATAGTTAATACCCTTTAGTTTTTTAGTCTAGCTCCTTACCTAAATTGATGGGATTTAACAGTACTGTTTAGATGAATGATGCTAACAAAGGCATTATTTCCAATTAGGCATTTTAATTGGCTCTCACCGTCAATTAGACTCACATTTCTCAGAAACACAAAGGCTTGTGCTGCTACATTTGTCTTTGTCTGATGCATTCCAAGCTTCCAAGATTATTGCATATGAAAATCCAGCACCCACAGCCACAGGTGCATCTAAAAATATTACGTTGGCAGTCTGTAAAATAGTGTTGAGAAGCTGAAGAAAACGGGATTGTTTTGTTTAAGAGAATAAATTGGGTCAGGAGTTGGCGTAAAAGGGGTGTTTTACGCCAGCCAATTCCAACCCACCACGTCACCCTTTTTTGTTTTTTTTCAGAAAAAAATTTTACCTTAAGCCTTTCTTCTCCTCTCCTCACATGATCTCTAAATCAAACCCACGACCTCCATGGCCGGAGCTTTAAAGCTTAACACAAACCACCAACATCACTGCCATGGCCAAAACTCCAACCAATAGCTGCCGCCGCCGCCACCACCACTGGGGTGGCCCCATTTTCCCTTGCCACCCACACGAACAACAACCACCACCACCACAAACTCACCTTAATCACCATCACCACAACTCTGATTTCAAAAAAAAAAAAAAAAAAAAAACAACAACAACAACAACCACCACCACCACCACCACAAAACCCACTTAATCACCACCACCACCACAGATTGGAAAACCACACAAAACCCATATCAAACACAAACCCATATGAAACCCGCAAACCCATGACCCAAAATCAACCATCAACAGATGGGAAACCCCCAAAACCCAGCAAGACAGCAACCCAAACCACCACTGCACACGCATACCGCCGTCCACTGCACCACCATCGCACACCTACGGTTTGATCCACAGAAACCAAAGGAAACGGCGTGATCAGCGGCGTGACCCACCACCACCACAACAGCGTGATCCATGGTGTTGGCGTGGAGCTTCAAGAAGAACGAGGAAGAAAGAAACAAAAAATGAAAGGGGGAGAGAATTATGGACACTGACTTTCCTGTGAAGAGGAAATAGAAAAAAGACAAGGGAGGTAGGAAGTATTATTTAATTCAGTTAGGAGAGAAGGAATAAAATAGTAATTTTTTTTGCTTTAGATTCCTGCTGTAGTTTAAGTGGGTGACGTGGTGGGTCAGGATTGGCTGGCGTAAAACACCCCTTTTACGCCAACTCCTGACTCAATTTATTCTCTTTGTTTAAAGAAGAAATCACTTTCAGGTAGATAGGAAGAGAAATGTCAAAACACGTGGTTCTCACATGACACAAAGATTAGTTGATAAAGGCCAATCAAATTAGATGTAGACACGTGTAAAGGAGGCTTCAACTAATTCTAATATCTGTAACAAACTCCTTAATCCACGGATCAATTAGTTAGACACGTGTAGTAGTTAGTTTTTCTGTTTTTGATTTTCCCTCTTCTTTTATGCTCAGCTTGTACATTTAAAAGCAGAGCTCCTTGTATTCTTTGGTTCATCTTTCTCATTCAATAAGAAACACTCTTCTATTTACTCTTTTCTTCCACAAAGAGAGAGAGAGAGAGAGAGAGAGTTTAGCATTGAGTGTGAAAGTTTTACAAAAAGCAGTGGGATTATCAATTAAGAAAAAAAATATGATAAAGCAAAAGTGGAAAAAAGAAAAAAGGGTAGATGAAATGAACGAAAAATTGCTTTACTAATTATAACTCTTCGTACAGTTGTCCAAGTGTTTGGTTCGTATAGCAGTATTGGCATTCGGCAAGCCCACTGTGTATTCAGTGATATTGAATCTTAATGGGCTTACAGGCCAACAAGAAAGCCGTTAAGGTGAGAATGTCTTAAAATAGGAACATGGTTGAATCTATTTCTTTTAGCCCATAGGAACGGGCTTGGATCTAGTCCCATAGGAAAGGTTGTGAAGTTTACTTTCCAATGGCACCAAGTTTCTGCAATTTAGCCCTACACTTGGAAAGTTTCTCCAATTTAGACAACAATGAATTAACATTAAAATCCCTAAGGCTCCGCTTGGGAGGAGGGAATAGAATGGAATGGAATGGAAAGAAAAGAATATTTTTAGAATATTCTTCCCTCCCTCTTGTTTGGGAGTTTTAACGGAGGGAATGGAAAGTTCATTCCCTTGTTTGCGAGTTTTGATGAGAGGGAATGGAATGGTTAAGAGGGAATGCTCATTCCCTCCCAAGCCCTCAAAATCTCAAATTTTTGTTCCCCCCAAATTGGGAGGAATAGGAGGGAATGGATTTAGGTTTAATGAAAATTTTAGTGAAATTCCTAAACTACCCCTTGAATCTTATTCTCAACCAGCCGTACCAATATTTTTGCTCTCTCTTTGCTGCTCGTTTCTCACGCTACTGCTACTCACAACCAGCCGTACCATATTTTTGCTCTCTCTTTGGAGCTCCTTTCTCACGTTGCTGCTAATTCCAACTGTAAGTTTTTCAACTATTTTGATTTCATTGATTTATTACTATTAAAAAAATTTTCAATTGTTTCAATTGTTTTGCTTTCATTGTTTCAATTGTTTTGTTTTGTTTTTTTTCCTTTCATTCCCCTATATTTGGTTTGCTTTTCCGTATTACTTGATTAGTTGATTAGTTGACATGTTTACTGGATTTGATCACAAACGGCTTGATTTTGAAAATAACCTTCTTTGTCCTCAACTTGATCTTGCTCTCCCAGAAGTTTGAAACATTTTTTTATAGTACTCTTTGTTGTGTAGCCGTGTAGGGTGATACTGATACATTACTTAAAAAGAGTAACATGGTAATGACTAGTCTTGTAATTAAGTCACAGCCTTTGGTAAATCCAGCATCACCTTATATATAGTTCGGCTAGTAAGTTTTAGTAGTATGTAATGAAAAGAAAATGGTGGCTTGACTGTTTTATTGCCTGTACACTTGTTAGCGTCAGGTCAGCATAGTGCCAGGGGCACCAAAACTCCTTTACTATTGGATATTTAGATTAGTTTGTCTCCCTATAAAGATATAAACATAACATGTTATTGAGTAAGAGAGGAAGGGTTTTAGTTGGTTTACAAATTTTACAATCGTTGGGGGCTATCCAAATAGTGCTATTTGCCTTTCATGTTAGGAGATATGCTCTGTTTTTCGGTCAAGAAACAGAGTGTTTTTTAAGTCAGCCATATTTTCATTAGGCGAGGGTGAGGGCTAGAGAGAGGGTTTTTTGTTAGATGATATTCCTCTCAAGTTAATGAATTTAGTTTAAACTAATATATTATATTAGTTTAAGCTAATATAATGCAAATGCTTCAGGAAAGGTTGGGTCAGCTATAGCATCGTAGTTGAGGAAATAAAGGATGTGGACTACACTGGTACTTGTACAAATGTATGAGGGAATTCCGGTAGATTAATAATATAAGAATACAAATGCTAACTCATGATTAGCAGAAGGCCAATGCCAACAAGCATTTGTATTCTTACAACGTAGAACAATCACTTATAAATATAAGTGATTGTTCTACGTTGTAAGAATACAAATGCTTGTTGGCATTGGCCTTCTGCTGATCATGTCTAGTCTGCCAAATTTTGTATTAATAATGTACTAAAATACATGTATATTATGTTTTTATTTATTTATTTATTTATTATTTAACTATATATATATATATATATATATTTAACTAAAATATATTAATGTCTTCAATTAATTTTTATTTAATATGAATTAATTATCTTTATTTTTTTTTATTATATAGTTTTTTTTTAAATTTTTTTATTGATGCAAACTAATATTTTTTAGATTAATTTTGTTTTCAATCTTATCTTGTAACCTTGCCCCATTAAACTAAAATCCTTACTCATAATTAGTTAGACTAATAACGTAACTATTTTTATAGAACATGTGCCCATAATTTTTTAAGTTGTACTGATAACATAACTATTTTTTTTACATAGATGGATTTGAATGATGAGATACTTAAGACCATAATTTTTTCGGACTTTATGCGAAAACTAGCCTTGGTTCATGTTGCATGCCGTTATTTGTGTTACATTATCCAACAAAGGCAACGACTAAAAAGAAGACGTGTTCCCCACAGTCCTACAGAATCAACCATTGAAAGACAAAAGGTTCGTGATGAAATAATGTCTCGACTTAGGAATAGTGAAAAATGCTATCATGTTATACGCATGGGTCCACAAGCTTTTCAAGGTTTGTGTGACATTTTGCGGAGAGATGGTGATCTTCAAGACACACAACGTGCCACAGTTGAAGAGCAAGTTGGCAAGTTTCTTCACATGCTAGCACATAATCAGACACATCGTACAATGTCCTTCTTTTTTTGTCGTTCTCGTGAGACCATTAGTCGCCATTTTCATAACGTGTTAAGATCAATAATTATGTTAGAGGATCAATTTCTTCGACAACCTGATGGAACCCAAGTGCCACTTGAAATACTACAAAGTAGTAGGTTCAACCCATATTTTAAGGTAAATATATCATGCATATAATTTATATTTGATAGTAATTTAGTACAAATATATTTTAAGGTAAATGTTTTTGAGAGATAATGTTAATCTCAGGATTGTATTGGGGCACTTGATGGAACACATGTGCGTGTCAAAGTGTCTAATGAGGATGCACCAAGATATCGGGGTAGGAAAGGTTACACAACACAAAATGTGTTGGCGGCATGCTCATTTGATTTAAAATTCACATATGTATTACCGGGTTGGGAAGGAACTGCTTCAGATTCAAGAATAATAAAAAATGCTTTAACTAGAAGCGATAACTTGAAAATCCCACAAGGTAAATTTAATTCAAATACGTATTAGGCTGTACTCTTTATATTTAAAAAATTTGTAGTATATAATTAATGGTTGTTATTGTTGATTAGGTAAATATTATCTTGTTGATGCGGGATACATGAATAGAAGTCGTCTGATTGCACCTTATAGGGGAGTGCGTTATCATTTAAAAGAGTACTCTGTTCGTCCCCCTGAAAATGCTAAAGAATTGTTTAATTTGCGACATGCGTCATTGCGCACTGCTATTGAAAGAGCATTTGGTGTACTTAAAAAGAGATTTCCTATCATAGCAAGTACTACAGAGCCTAATTATTGTGTTGACACACAAAATGAAATCATTTTAGCATGTTGCATACTTCATAATTATTTAATGGGTGTCGATCCTGATGAAAGTCTTATTGCTGAAGTTGATGAAGAGGTTTTGCATTCTCATCGTGAACGTGTGGCCCCTACTCCAAGAGAAGATGATGAGGATGCTAGGCAAGGAGATATTATAAGAGATTTTATAGCATCAGCCATGTGGCAAAACTATGTCCAAATGCGATAGCTTTTGGGTTTATTGTTGTCATGTCATTTAAGACTATGCTATGTTTCAATTACTTAGACTTAAATGTTATGCAAATTTCTCTTTTCATTTTGATATTGCTCTCTATCTTTTGATAATTAATATTAATATTTACACAATATTTTATATGTGTTTTTTGTTTTATTAATTATAGCATGGGTAAGATATCAAAGAAGAATGGTGGAGATCCAAGCAAAGAAATACAATGGAGTAGTGTTATGGATGATGCTTTAGTGGATGCTTTTTTACATCAGGTGATCATAGGTGGTAGAGTTAATGGAACTTTTACCTCTAAGGCATATGATGACATAGTGAAAGAGTTGGTTGAAAAATTTCACATGGAGATTAACAAGGATAAGGTGAAAAATCGACAAAAGACACTGAAGAAGAATTTTCTTGAATGTTATGATATATTTAAAGATGGATTGAGTGGTTTTGGATGGAATGATTCTTTAAATATGTGGACAGCTGAACCAGAAGTTTGGGAGCCACTCATAGCGGTAAATTACCATTTTTTGTGAGTTTAATTTTGTATTACATAATTATATCTGTTGTTTAATCATTTGTCTTGGTTTGTAACAGTCTAAACCTGCAGCCAAGAAGTGGATGACAACACCTATACCCAACTACTCTAAGATGGCACAACTTTGGGCTAAAGATAGAGCAAAAGGTGATCATGCTGAAACTGCAAAGGAGAAACGTGCTAGGTATGCTGCATCGACCACTATTGATGAGATTGATAATTTGATATCTCAAAATGAAGTTTCTTTGGAGAACTTTGAAGTGGAAGATCATCAGAGATCACCAGAAATTAATGTTGCACGTTCTCGAGTATCATCACAAGATGCAATGTCTTCTAAAAGCAAGAAAAGGCGACTGGCAGAAGATGGTGAACTCGGGAATGTAATTTCCCAGTCATTTGATAATGTATCAAAGGCAATTGATAGGGCGACTGAGGTTATGGAAAAGTGTTTTTCAAAGTCATATGGAGCAGAAGTTCACGCAGCTTTGGGCGTATTGGACTTAGATCCAATATCAAAGACTGAGGCCTACATATTTTTGATGGAAAATCCAACATATAAGGAGATGTTCTTTGGTTGCCCAGATCATGAGCGCAAATGTGTCTTATTGACACTGATGTCTAGGCCTAAAAATTAAAAAAGTGTGGGATTTTTTGGCCAACCTTAGTTTTGGAATGGATTATGTTATTTTGTTTTGTTTGGCAAGACTCATTACCGGAGTTTTTTTTTTTAAAGATATTTGTTTGCATTTTTAGACAATATTTATTTTGTTGCGAATAAATATGTGAGGCGTGATTTGCTTTACAACATAGAAATATACATAACTTATTTTTTAGCTACAATAAAATTTTAATTTTTCCTTAAACTAGAATTATTTTAGTTTTATATTAGGAAATTGATATGTTAATAGTTCTATCACCTCTGGTCTTAGCGTGATGCAATCTATTCACCTTGAAAAACTGTATTGTAATTCAATAATCTAACACAGACCCAATTGTGTCTAACTAGTTTCACATCATCCACTAAATACTAAACATTTCAAAGCAATTATAAGTTCTCATTGATTATTTTTTATGTTCTTTAAAATGAGGGGTATAATAGTAATGTTATTATAAAATGATTCCATTCCATTCCTTCCAATGTCACTTCCAAATAGTGTTACTTACTTTCTATTCCATTCCATTCCTTTCCATTCATTTATTTTATAACATCCAAACAAGATTTTTAAATTCCATTCCATTCCATTCCTTTCCCTACTAAATCCATTCCATTCCATTCAATTCCATTCCATTCCTTTAATGATCATTCCATTCCATTCCATTCCATTCCTTTATAAACTCCCAAGCGGAGCCTAACTCTCTCTCGTCAGACCCTCTCACCATCCTCACTGTCACTCTCATCTGTCCCAAATCCCTATCTCTCTCTACTAAAACAAAAGTTGTAGACGACAGCGGCAAGGACCAGTGGTTGGTTGCAACAGAAGTTTCGGCTCCCTATCGCTTTGTTCAAAGGCCCTTCACTAACGGAAATTGACTGGTTCATACTCTTTTTCAATGGATCCCCAATTTGGGTCTTTGCATAAATTGGTTAGATATCAAAATCTTGAGCAAACAGAGCTTGAGAACTTGAGGAGAAGAGACCAAATGTCCATAGTTTCATAAACTTCTTCTCCAGAAACAGTCAAACTCCCAATAAGCCTCCAAAGATCCCAACTGAGACCTTAACAAGACGAAAATAGCTTGCAAGGTCAGCCTTCTCAAAACCCAAGTCAAGGTTTATGGAACCATCTTATGGTGGTAAAGCAAAATTTGACAGCAGAGAAAACCCAGTTGGGGAATACAAATACCAGTAGCTCTAATAGGAATTCAACTAGTGTGGCTTCCCGAGTCATAAAGTAATTGTTAGCAATCCACGAGAACTTGAATTTGTTAACTCACGTAACAACAATTTTTATTTTTATTTTTATTTTTAATTTTAATGCAATGTGGTTGTACGGTTGGCAATTAACATGGCAAGTAAATTAATTTTTCATTATTTCGTCAAACTTTTCCATCCAAAAGATAACGGTAGGATCCAAAATGATATGACATTAAAAAGTTAAGGACTAAATTGAAATAATTGAAAGGCTGGTGATCAAATTGACATATGGTGTAAATGATAGAGACCATTTATGTAATTTACCCAAAAATATACATGGTAAAGATGTGGCAGCCACACCTACTTGGGTGTTATTATAGTAGCTCCCTAACCACTCCTAAGTTAAGACCCCCGCTGATTATACAATACACGGGTACAAGTTGCTAGTGCATAAGAGGGAACTCGAACCCCAGCCACACTTGCTTAGGTGTTACCATGGTAGCACCCTAACCGCTCCTATGTTAAAACCTCTGCTATTTATACAATACAAGGGTACAAGAAGCACCAATGAGCTACTAGTGTGTAAGGGAGAACTCAAACCCACGACCTAAGTTCTGTTAGCTCAAGTGTCTTACCATTAAACCACCAACCCAGTTGATCTACACTTAGAAAGTTATAACTATGGGAAGTTGGGTGGTTAATCATTTTGAACTTTGATGACTTTTCCACTTTGAGAATGAGATTCGTGACAAGTAATATATCCTTAGGAAAATCTTGCTTAACAAATTTGTACAGAATTGTAAAATTGTGATTTATAACTATGTTTTTGTTGGCTTTAATTCCGTATCAAATTTGATTGTATTTTGTTGAATCATTTCCCTATATTTTTGTGGGATTTAATATAAGGGTTGAGTGTGAGAGTTTGGAGAAGACTTGTGAAGAAAATGAAGTTCGCGACTAGCTCACAAGTGGACAACCCGTGAAAGGCCACGTGAGAAGCACATGTTGGAATTTGAACAATCTCATGTCAGGCTAGATTTTGCGAGTCACTTCGCGATTTGGGCCAATTCTCGAGTGACCTGCGAAACTCATTGTCTAAACATTTTTGAAATGTGTTTTTTGCATTTCTTTACCAACACTATATAAGCCTACATTACCCTTGAAATTGTAAAGAGCTTTTAAGAGAGATGACCCTAGCAATACACTTGAGAGTTAGAGATTGTAAACCCACACTCATCTACACAATTTTTCTTAGTTTTCCTCTACTCCTACCTCTTCAATTACAAATCCTTGAGAGGTTCTTTTCTCAAACACTTACTTCACTCAATCTTAGTGCTAAGTGAAGTTTTAGTGCATATGGGAAGCATTGGAAGAAACTATCGATTGGCGGATGCAATTTGGAGCTAATTGCGGGATCCGGATAACTAGTGAATACAAGGGTTGGTGAAGCCCGTTGGTAGCTGGAACTTGGAAGGTTCAAGTACATTGGATAGATTAGGCTTGGAGAGTCTCTTTGATATTCGTGTATTCCAACTTTATTCACTAGTGGATTGATTTTGACTTAGAGGGTTGCGGAGAGGTTTTTTGCCAAGTACTTCGGTTTCCTCTTTGATAACAGTTCTCAGTGTTATCTTGTATTTGCATTTCTCTTTCCTTACTTTTAAGTTTTATATTTATTGTTGCTCGCTTGTGGTTATGGCTTAGAGAGTTATTTTAGTTATTACATATCATTTACTCTTGTTCCGCATTTAGATTAGTTAGAATAAAAGCAAATAAGCCTTTTTTTTTTTTTTAAATTGGGGAGTCTAAACAAGCTATAGTGTTTTACACTATTTGAGCTTTCAAGAATTACACCTATTTTTAAGAAATTTATAGTTTCTTTTTAGTAAAAGTGACTAATTTAGGGTGTAGATTGAAATAAATTAAATGTTTATAGTTTTCATTGAAACTTTTTAAGGAATTATTTTGAAACTATCACAAATTATAGGAGAACGATATAGTTTAGCCAATGGAAGTAATTAGTGTATGGAGCTAGAGTGTCCTGCTTGTTGTATGGGGAAAAAAACATACCCATATGGCACTGCCACAAGATATTATTTCCTGATAAAAACTTTTTAGTACCTGAAATGCATTCTTTATCAAATATAAAGTAATTTATGTTCTTTAATATTCTCTATTATTTTTTTTTATTCATTTTTAATTATGTTAGTATATTATTTATTTTCATGAATGTCCTAAATGAATAAAAGGTCTAACTAAAAGTCATCTTGGAATCCTGGACGCCATGGTATTTTCCCAACAAAAAAAGTCCAAACCTTTTTCGTTCTCGAGTGTTCTAAAATTAAGAAAAATCCTATTTGTACCTTAACTCATTAAAAAAAAAAAAAAAAAAAAAAACCCTCAAATACTTATCCACTCACATGCGATTTATTCTTCTAAAGATATCTTTGTCGGTTCTTGGGACATGTACCAAAAAATACCGAGTTTTAGGCACAAGAATGGTATACCAAATTACTAATTATGCATGATTCTCATAGACTTAATCACCCAACCACTTAGCCAATAACATGTGATTTACTGGGAAAAAAAAAATCCTTCAAAAAGAGTAGGAGAATAAAGCTCAAGAACGTTGGATGAAATCTTGTTGAGTTGAGTTTAGAGTAATAAAAGATATACATTTGTTTAATTGCGCACTGATAATATCTTATAGTTCACTTTGCATCATTGCACCATAGGTTTTTCTTTTCCTTTTTTGGGTGTGGGGACTGTGTGAAATCATATTTAAATCCTATATTTAAATATAATTTTAAATTAAAACCTATATTTTTTTTTAAGTTTCAAATTAAACCCAAAATTTCAAGACTTTTACAAATTAAACCTTATAATTTCCCTATTTTCAAATTCGAATCCTAATCTTATAAATTCATATTTATTTAAACCTTTTCTCCTTTTTTAAAACTCTAGGATTCAATTTGAAACTAACGAAACTATAGGGCTTAATTTGTAAACACGTTTCTTGCTTGCGCTTCATATGATTAGGAGGAATATTGAAGAGAAGCGAGAAATTAAATTGTACCTGGAGTTGTCACCTATAATTGTGATCATAAGTTAGATAAGGTTAAACTCTTGTCATTAATTATAAAAAAGAGGAAGAAGAAGAAGTCAATTCATGTCAATTTTGCTACTATTTTCTACACCAAAAAGTTGTACTTACTCCTCTAGCACTATTGAAGCATTTTACAGCCCAAATCAATACTGTTAAATGTAAAGAATAATTTGTTTTGAAGATGGATCTCTCCTATATGGCCTTGTTAATTTTATAGGAGAAAACTCTTTCTTATTTTATGTTACTATTTTTTACACCTTTTTTTGTCTAGTTTATTTTACTTATTCCAGCAATTAGGGGAAATTACAATTTTCCACCTTAAATATACTACATTTTACACTTTGCCTTACAAAGAATTAAAACACACAATCAACCCCCCCCTCCCCCCAAATTGAAAATTTTGTAACACTTAGTTCATTGTCGTCTATTTTACTATTAAATCAAATGGAATGTAGCATTAAAAGACCAATTTACCCTCTCTAATGCCTATTTTGGATAGAAGGGTAAATTGGTCTTTTAATGCTATGTTGTGTTTAACTTAACATCAAAATAGATAGCAAAGGAGGCATTGAAATTGAGTTATTACTTTTTTTTGGGGGGAGCGTGGGGGAGGAGGTTAATCGTGCATTTCGATAGTTTATAGGATAAAGTGTAAAATGTGGTATAGTTTAGGGTGAAAAAGTGTAATTTTCCCCAATAATTATTTGATTGTTTATAAGGAAGGGTAACCCATTAAGTCAAATAATGAGAGGAATTCTAATTAGTTGATAGTCTATTTATTAAAATCTTAATATTGTGTATGTAGCCGCAAGGTGATCTTAAGACAATAAGCAAGGCACTTAAATGCACTAACCTATGTAGGAATGAAATAATAAAAATTTCTCCAAACTGTACAAGACTAAGGCGAGAGAAGGTATAAGATATCTATCAATTTTTCACTACAACAAAATGTATTTTCAGTGATGAAAAAATTCGTCACTAAAAGTCCAGTTTTTCATCGCTAAGGACCTTTAGCGACGAAATCTACTAATTAGTGACGAAACTCATTTCGTCGCTAAAAGTCTTGGTGACGAAAAATTTCGTCACTAAAAGCCCAATTTGTTTGTTTTTTTTTTGAAAAAAAAACTTTTAGCGACGAAAATAAATGTTTTCCCCGCTAAAACACTATTCAATGACGAAAATATTTCATAACTAAAAACACTTTAGTTTATAAAATCATGTTTAGTGACGAATAATTTTGTCACTAAAACTATTTTCATGTACATATGTTGACGAAAATGTTCGTCACTAAAACTATTTTTAAGAAAATCCAAGCACATATAGAGACGAAAATTTTCGTCATTAAAACCATTTCTTACAAAATTTTGCTACATTTAGTGACGAAATATTTCGTCACTAAAACAATTTTTTGTTGCTATATTTGTGACGGAAAAATTCGTCACTAAAACTTATTTTTTGTTTTTATTTTTTTCATGGCTTTGATATTATCCTGTAACCTGTCATTACATTATTAAAACCTCACATTTGAATAACACATTTATTTCAACAAAAAATTTATAAAAAAAGATCTGTACATTCCACAAGTAAAAAATAAAACAAATATCTTATTCAAACTCCTTCCATACAATAATTATTTGCAACACATACAATAACTCAAGATGTTTTATAACAATACAAAAAGTGTAGCATAATATAATTAGAACTAACGGAAGATGTCCTCATATGTCTTCAAGTAATGCCAAAAGTAAATCCCCTAAAGGCCCCCAACAAGAAATCTGCACAAATATAAAAACAATATTACATTAAAATCATAAAGTAAAAATATTAACTATCTAATAAGAAACATTCTAACAATACATTAAGAGTAGCCACACCAATGAATTAGTTTCAAATAACTCCCAATGTGGATTTAAACCACCTTATAACACCATGCAAGCCACCCGCTTGCTCCACAACAACCCATCACAAAACCAATCACAAACATCACAAGTATAGAGTATTTACTAGTATTGAAATCAATTAAAGTACTATTCATCACATCTAATTAACAAGTTTCATTCACATTTGTAAGAAATTAAAAACACTCCCAATATGAATTTAAATCATCTTATAACACCAAATTATCTTGTAACACCATGCAAGCCACTCGCTTACTCCAACACTACAACCCATCATAAAACCAATCACAAACATCACAAGTATAGAGTGTTTGCAAATATTGAAATCAATTAAAGTACTATTCATCACATCTAATCAACAAGATCTATTCATATTTGCAAGAAACTAAAGACACTCCCAATATGAATTTGAACCATCTTATAACACCATGCAAGCCACCCGCTTGCTCCAACACAACAACCCATCGCAAAACCAATCACAAATATCACAAGTATAGAGTGTTTACAAGTATTAAAATCAATTAAAGTACTATTCATCACATCTAATCAACAAGGTCCATTCACATTTGCAAGAAATTAAAAACACTCCCAATATGAATTTGAACCACCTTATAACACCATGCAAGCCACCTGCTTGCTCCAACACAACAACCCACTACAAAACCAATCACAAACATTACAAGTATAGAGTTTTATAAGTATTTAAACAAAGTTTACTTACTATGATCAAACTAAGCATACAACTCTGATTCGTTGGCTAAGCTTTGGTCTTTGACTTTCACAAATCTAAGCCTCTTTTTATTTCCCCATAGCAACCCAAACAATCACTAACCTTGTCACCAATACTAAAAAAAAAGCCCTCAGATTATGTCACCAATGGGCATTTATCAAACGCCTTTACAAACTATATGCAAAGAAAATTCAATTGATGGATCTCATATAGCCAACAATACTAATAATATCAACAAAGTGCACAAAGAGATAAACTCCAAAAACAATTCAATTATGTCACCATGTCCATTCCTAAAGTGTTAAGCATTAATTTGACTTACAAAAGGTTCCTATTAGAGAGCATTTCCGTTAAAATGAAAATAAATAAATAAATAAATAAAAGGAAGAAGAAGAAGAAGAAAGCAGTCAATACAGCTCAAACATTAAAAAAATTTCAACACGCATATCGCCGAATCAAGTGTCGAACATGATTTGCTAATGAATTCTTATTTATAAACAAATAAAGATAACCATAGCCATTCCGATATCACAGAAACTCAACCTTTGTTTTGAACCAAGTAGCCATATAATGAGTAACTGGTATTTAAACTCAACCTTTCCAGCATTTAATTGATCAAACAGTTGGTGAGCACAAAAAAACATTGCAGATGCATAAATTTCAAATATCAAGGCAAACATGTATCCCAGCTGATTGCTCAGTGTTAGCATCTTTAACAATGTATAAGCAATAGCAAGCTAACATTTCTTCAATAGCAATACAGAAAATGGGCATAAAGCATGTGAATAATTACTCCCACAAAAAATCCCAACAGCCCAAATAAGCAAAACCCATAAAAATTAAAGCCTTTCACATTACAAATTCACAGTATTTACCAATGAACTTTTGAGTGGCTGATTCAGAGAGAGACAAATGGAGTAGAGAAATAGTAGAAAAAGGGTGAGTGACTTACATTGGCGAGGGAATGCTCAAATTGGCGACGGAATGGGTTTATGATGGCTTAGATTGGTGACGAAATGCTCAAAATGGCAACAGTTGGGTTTCTTTTGGCTTATTGGCGACGGAATGCTCATCGGTGACGGTTGGCTTGGCTTATCGGTGACGAAATGCTCAAATCGGCAACAGTTGGGTTTCTTTTGGCTTATCGGCGACAGAGTGCTCATCAGTGACGATTGGCTTGGCTTATTGGCGACGAAATGCTCATAGGTGACGGTTGGCTTTAGCAACAGTTGGTTATTTTAGGTTATCAACGATGAAGAAGATGAAGATGATGAAGACAGTTCAGACTCTTGAGATAGTGAAATGAAATAATAAGAGGGGAAGTGAAATGTAACATATTTATAGTCATGGCTTTAGTGATGCAATATTTCTGTCGCTAATGCCTGCTTTCGTTGCAACAAGTATTACATTTTTTTGTTTTTAGTGACGAAGGTAAATTTAATCACTAAAAAATCCAAATTTTGTTAAGATTTTTAGAGACGAAATTAATATTTGTCGCTATAGCATACTTTTAGTGATGAATTGTGATTTCGTCACTAAAACAATGGAATGAAAAATTATGATTATTTTTAGCGACAAATATTTTTCGTTGCTACTTCTTCCTCATAGAGACGAAAGTATTTTCGTCACTAATACTATCCATGGCAATACCTATAGTGACGAAATATTTCGTCACTAAATATTTCAACTTTTAGCGACGAAATATTTATTCACTATAGATAAATTAAGTTCACGTCAAAGCGTCCTCTACTAGCGCCCATTTTTTAGATCATAATAGTGACGAAAAATATTTTTCATCGCTTAATGTTATAACTTTTTTTCATTATTAGTGACGAAATTCATATTTCGTCGCTAAAGTTGTACTTTTAGCAACGACAAATATTTCCTCACTAATTTTCATCGCTAAAAATACATTTTGTTGTAGTGGAATTCATTAGTTAAGACATTATTAAAAAGGGATTAACACCTGTTGAAATCTTCCATTGTAGCACACTGCTACATGCAATTGAGTTATAGTACGCACCATGGCATTGCAGTGCTAATGCACACCTTTGGTCTTGTTTGAATTTGTTTCTTAACAATGAAGTAGTGCTCTTAGGTATGTACTAGAAGAAAAATGTCACTAAAATTAATATCATATTAAATATTTCATTATGGTTCAGTCTTGAATTGCATACTTAAAAGCAAGATACAAGACTACAACAAGGATTAACATCATTTTGATTGAAACTATTTACTACATATATATCCAAATACTTCGTCCAAAACAATAATTGTAGGAAACAACTAGAGAGGATAATAGGGAATCCATCTATGGAACATATCATAACATTCCTTGTGTTTGTACTTTGTTGGTGAGTGTCCAGCTCCTTACACAAATTTAAAATAATTCATGTAATATATATATATATATATATATATATATTAATAGCAAAAATTCAGAGAAAATCTAATTAAATTTTAATTGGATTCTCAATTTTGTGCCACGTGTCCCATTTAATTTTCAACTTTGCACCGAGTGAATTGTTGGGTGTAAATATCGAAGAGTCTGAATCCAATTCCAATTTTCCACCATATGACCATCTAAATTTTTTTATTTTTATGGTAAGTTAATTATCGTGTGCAAAACCAATTAAATTCTAAATCATATATATATATATATATATATATATATGGGCAAAACTTAGATACAGTACCTTATATACTATTCCTTAGATTCCCCGCGTATATTTTAGCCCCCTCTCATAGTTGAAAACTTCAACAAACGGTGTTAAAATTTTTCTCTTTCTATTAATATTATTAGTTTTTCCCCTCTCACCTGCAATAAAACATCCCTTCATCTTCGCATCTCTCAAACTTCAAGTTGGACAGTAAAGAATGGCTAGATTTTTCTCCTGCTAAGAACAACTTGAGAGATCTTGATCCATATCTTCACAAAAAAAAAAATGTTATTATTTCAAAATTTTATTAATACAATATCCTATATCTATATTATCATCATCCTCAAAATCCGTAAAAAAAAAAAAAAAAAAAAAAAAAAAAAAAAAAAAAAGAAAAAAAGAAGCTAGTTCTTTTCTCTCTCTCCTATGACCTCCTTGGAAATCCAAATCTCCAAAATCAAAACCAATAAGAAATAAATGCAATCTAAACCCAGCTAAACCAAAACTAATTTCCCCAGTTTTCATGCTTCGTTCTTTGTTTTTTGGTTTTTAGTAGCTTGTGGGTTTTGGTCTTGGCCGCCAGAGAGGAGCTTGCAGCAATGGCTCGAGGTTTAGAGTGAAGTCCTGGTTATGGGACTAGGTCGGCGGTGGTAGGTTTTTATGGTGTCAATTTTCATTCCTTACCTTCTTCTTCTTACCCCTGTCCTTTCGTATTCTTTGTTTGACTTTACTGAAGCCAAAATGGTTCTTTCAATTCTAGATTGAGAAAGTTGGAGAGATAAAAGGCTGATGTTTATTGACGACTAGGAAAGATAAAATAAAGAGCAAAAAAGAAAAAAAGGAAATAGAAGGAGAGGTCTTTAACGCCGTTTGTTGAAGTTTTTAATTATGATAGGTGGCTATATATATAATTTTAGAAATGTATGGTTTAAAAAAGTTTAAGCTAATATCGTATATAATTTGAACATTTTCTAAAAAATATTTATAATTTGAATCGTATAGTTGTGATTGCTTTTAATTGTACTAGTGCATATGCACGGGGCTACACGCTAGTTTAATTTAATTGATAAAAATAAATATTTTTAACTAAGTGAAAAATTAAGGTTCATTTTCTTGCCTTTTTAGTTGCATATGTCAAGCGGTATCCACAATTTGTATATCTCCTAGTGTACCTAGAGAATAATATGCACATTATTAGTTATAAGAAAACAACAACAACAATAAAGCCTTAGCTGCAAGTGGAAAAAGAAAATGGAAAGAAACAAAATGCTTATGATGGACATCATATCTTTAAAACTCACCCTACAACTTGATCATCTACAAACCATGGTCCCCAGTCAGTGTCAATTGTTAGGTCTATTAATTTATCCATTGTTCAATGACAATATATGGGATAAACATGCCATGATCACCACTGCAGGAGAGAGTAAATTTGTAGTTACTAACAAACTTAGTAACTATCTGGCATAGACAATTTGTTGTATTTTAATTATGTGACTATTTCTTTATAGTTCTGTTTTGTTTATATTATTAATTGCGTAAAAAGTAATAATTAATAGAAATAAATACTTAGTGCAATGATTTTGCAAATTGGAACCTGAAATACTTATTTCTATTTTGTTTAGGGAACCACATCTTGAACGTTGTAGGTGTACTCGAAAGTCAAGGTGATGTTGCGTCTAAAGTGTTCTTTGACTGTTCCCTATTGAGGTAACTCACAAATCACAATACAAGTAGCTTAGTGCCCATTAGGTTTTCATTGATAGTACACAAAATATTAACAATTTTTTTTTTAGTTGTTGATGTGATGAATGTTATTTTGTAAAAGAAAATTTGTCCTTAAACTTGTGGTTTGTCATTGTACTGTATTGTCAAGAATCACCTTCCGGTTGAACATGAAGAGCATTTTGGACACTTTTATAGTTTATCCATATGTCAAAGAGCATATAATCAAAATTTTGCAAAAATAAAGTGACAAATAAATAAATAATTAGTTGCACTATTGTATAGTAACAATTATAGCAATTGCATTTGTTGGAGCATTTTAATATTAATTAATTAATGATATGTTGGAGCATTCAAGCTCGGAGTTTCGCATTGAATCAAAGCTTATCAAATGCACCAAGACACAGGTTAGTCTATTTCTGATTATTATTCTTAGACTTCTTCTATGTGCGAACAACTCTCTGCTGCCGATCCTCTACTACTGTATCCTGAGGACATTGAGCTTTTTGTCAAATATCGGGACTGTCGTTGATTTATGCATTTCATGATGGGTTTAAGTGAGGATTTTGAGCCTACTAGGGCTTCTCTACTTAGCTGGTCTCCTACTCCTTCTCTTGATGCTGTAGTTAAAGAGCTCATCTCCAAGGAGAACCGTTGGCCTACTTATCACATGTCATCCTCTGACCATATGTTGGCTACACCCTCTCCTCCCCCATAGCCTCCCATTATTGCATTCACTTCTCCTCCATAATTAACCTTTGGGCGTCCCACCTCTCAGTCTTCCAAAGGTACTCGCAGCAAGTTTTGCTATACCTTGGGCCATGATATCTCTATTTGTCACAAACTGCAGAAATTCATGCAAGAGCAGAACAAAGCTTATATCTCTTCGGGCAGCAGCTATGTGTCCCTCAAATCTATTGGTTTCTACAAGTCCATCTTTGGCTTCCTCACTTACTACAGCTAATATTGAGGCAGTAGTTCAACATGTTTTATCCCAAACTTCCATTGCCCTTTCTGTCACCTCAGGTAAATATTCTTGGTGTTTTGATACTACATGTTGTAACCATATGACCCCGATGAATCACAATTCTTTGATAAGGCACCCTTAGCACATCCCATCTTTATTTACACTGCTAATGGAACTCCTATGCCTGTTAATCATAAAGGAATAATATCTTCTCCTAGTTTATCCCTTAGTGACACTTTTCATATTCCAAAGTTTTCCCTCAATTTGCTTTCTATTGGTCAACTTTGTGAATTAGGAGTAGATATTCTATTTATTAATCATGGGGTGGATGTGCAGGATCCCCGGATGGGCTTAGTGCTTGGAATAGGCTGTAAGGTTGGACGTATGTTTGAGGTTCACAACTTGAAGTTTCCTTCATAAGTCGTTTTCGCTGTTGCTACTACTACCACCCTCTCGTCTTATTCATGGCATGCTTGTCTTGGTCATACGTCATTATCTCGTCTTTAGTTGTTAGCTTCTCAAGGTCATTTAGGTTCAGTTCAATTTTCAAAATTTGATTGTACTTCCTGTTATTTTGGCAAACAAACAAAATTACCCTTTAATAATGGTGACACTTTTTCATCTGCTCCTTTTGATCTTATACATTCTGATATTTGGGGTCTGGCACTCGTTCCCACTAAGGGAGGATCTCGATATTTTGTTATATTTGTGGATGATTTTTCTCGATATACCTAGATTATTCTGCTTCACCATAGGTTTGAACTTGTGTCCATTTACCAAACATTTCATAAAATGATTGAAACACAGTTTAATCACACCGTTAAGATCTTTCAGTTAGATAATGCTCAAGAATATAATGATAAATCCTTCTTATCCTTTTTAGATAGCAATGATACCCTCCCTTACTGGTTTTGTCCTTACACCTCTCAACAAAATGGTAGTGCAGAATGAAAACATCATCACATTCTTGATGTTGTCCACACCCTTCTCATTTCTGCCTCTATTCTTGAGCACTTTTGGGGTGAGGCAACACTCACTGCTATTTACACCATTAATCATATTCCTTCACTGAGTCTTCAGTAGTTTCCTATGTCCTCTTCCTTAAAGTCTCCCATTTCTACTGATCTTTTCCTCCCTCTTTATCCTGAACTTATGGAGGATTCTTCAACATCAGTTGCCTCTCTAGACGACTTATCTCTAGTTTTGTCCTCAGCACATGACCCGCCTGTTTTAGATCCTATGGCACCATCGTCTCCTGAGCCTCCTATTGGTCCTGACCTTCGTCGCTCTACTCAGGTAAGCATTCCTCCTCCTTATCTCACTTATTATCACTGCTTTTTTGCTCTTGCCACCCTTTATAAGTCTTACACCTATTGTATGACCCATACTGACCCTCTTTGGCAGTAAGCTATGTCCGAAGAACTAAATACCCTTCACAAAAATTACACTTGGGATAAGGTTGATTTGCCTCCTAGTTAGTCTGTAGTAGGTTGTAGGTGGGTTTACAAGATCAAGACCAAGGATGATGAATCTGTTGAACAATACAAGGATCGCTTAGTTGCCAAGGGCTTTACTTAGGAATATGGCATTGACTATGAGGAAACATTTGCTCCTATTGCTCGCCTTACATCTGTCAGATGTCTCATTGTTGTGGTTGTCATTCGCTGTTGGCCTCTTTATTAGATGGATGTGAAGAATGTTTTCCTTAATGGAGACCTCCAAGAAGAAGTGTACATTCAACCAGCACCTGGCTATACTTTGACATGGAAAAACGGGTCAGAGTTTGCTATCTCGATCCGAAAATACTTGACCTAAACTTGAATTTTTTGACCCGAAGCAAAAATGGGTTGACCCGTGACCCGACTCGATTTTTTTGCAGGCCAACCAGACCCTACCCGTATAACCCGTGACCCAACCTGTTTAAAAAAAATTCGCTTAAAAATATTTAGACTACGTCTTGAATGCTAGGTGCATAAAGCACAAAGCATGTGGCCGTAGCCAATAGATAGCAATAGCATGTTCATAGACATGACTAGACAACCCATTTAAAAATAAAAATAAAAATTCTGCCAATTCTCATTGAATTTGACTAGACACTTCATAGTTCTCACTAGTATGCTAAGTCACTAACATAGACTACACCAACACAGACTACACAAACCACACACACACAAACACTGAGACACTCACACAGTCACACACCTAAAAGCTTTCACAATTTCATAGACAGAGTGTTTCACTCTACGCCTCCACTACTCAACAGCAATCAACTCCTCTCCGCCTCTACTCTTTTCTCTTATATTTTTCTTTTATCTTCTTTTCTTTCAGTCCTTAAATCTTTAGACCAAGCTTCCTTTTTCTCGCCATATATGCTCCACACTTCACTGCACTTCTGTCTCACTTCTCTGTCTCTCGCCACCCACAGGCCACAGCCTCAATCTCGCCATCTATTAACCCATTTAAGAGGAGCACAACCACAAATCATCAACTATGGTAAAGGTAAGTTAAATCCTTTTCATTATTCTCTTAAATCCCTAAATGTTTTTAGTTTTGGGATGAATTTTTTAATATTATGATTTAGCAATAGTATACTGCTCTGCTAGCATTATATTTAATTGTTTGTGTGTTTGATTGTTGAAAAAATTGAAAATGTCATTGACTCATTGTCATTTGGATGAATGTCTAGTAATATTTTGTTATGTTCACAGTTTCTTTAGATGTTTTAAATAGACTAAAATTTTAATTTTAATTATATATTTTGCTTTGATAATTAGAGTATAGCTGCTTCTCCAGCTGTAAATTTGGAAAGTGATGATGATGCTATTATTATGGATGCTTCACCATCTTTAAGAGTTAATTCAAATTCAAAGTTTAAGAAACCAAAAAGAGTTTCAGGGAAAAACAAAACAAGAAATATAGCACACTTCTTCAATTTGGATTGAATTTGTGAAATTGCCTATTGATGCAGAAGGGTTAAGTAAGGCTATTTGTCAATAGTGTGAGAAATTGTTTTTGGTGGATAGACATAATGGAACATCAAACCTGCATTGCCATCTTCTCAAATTCTTAAAACGAAATGAAGTAAAACAAGATGGTGAAGAACAAGGCAAGCTGTTACAAAACAAGATAACTCAAGAAGAGTTTTGTGAGATGTTAGTGGAGGCTATTATTAAACATAATTTACCATTTAGCTTTGTTGAGTATGAGGGCATTAGAAAATTTTTTAGCTAACTAAATTTAGATGTTAAACATATTTCTATGAATACATCAAAAGCTGATGTTCTACAACTTTACAAGAAAGAGAATGATGATGTTAAAAATAAGTTGAAATCAATTCTTGGTAGAATATGTTTGACTTTAGATTTATGGACCTCTATTACAAGTGAGGGATATATTTTTCCTATGGCACATTATATGGATGAGAATTGGGAATTGAAAAACATCATCTTGAATTTTTGTCATATGCCACCTCCACACATAGGAACTTTTTTATCAGAGAAAATTTTAAATTTCTTAGAAGAATAGGGTATTGAGAAGAAAATATTTTCCATTACTTTAGATAATGCATCTAATAATGATAATTGCCAAGATTTCATAAAGCAAAAGCTTAATGAGGGGGGTTTATTGTTATGTGATGGTATCTTTTTTCACATGCGTTGTGGTACTCATATATTGAATCTTATTGTTCAAGAAGGATTGAAAGTAATAGATGACTTGGTGATTAAGATCCGAGAAACTATGAAATATCTTAAAGGATCAGAGAGTCAAATGTGCATATTTGATGAATGTACCAAGATAGTTGGTATGAAGAGAACAAATGGTTTAAGAGATATCGTTTTGTGTTGAACCATTTAGCAGAGGAAGATGCTAATTTCATGCATTGTCCATCAAGGGATGAATGGGATAGAGTTGAAAGGATAACTTGGTTTTTGAAACCTTTTAATGACATTACAACTCTATTTTCTGGAACTGATTACCTTACAGCAAATTTATATTTTCAAGGAGTGTCTCAAATTGAATTGCTCTTACTTGAAGAAATGGAGAGCCAAGATTCATTTATCTGTAATATGGTAGAACAGATGAAAGGTAAATTTGACAAATATTGAGATTGTTATAGTGTGGTGCTAGCTTGTGCCATTGTTCTTGATCCATGGTATAAGTTGGATTATGTGGACTTTACTTTCAAGAAAATAGAGCCAATTGAACAAATTGCTGAAATGAATGTGGAAAGTGTTCAAACTACATTGTATAAGCTTTTTTCAGAATATGAATGCCCCAAGCCTATGGCCACTACAAATGTTTCATCTTGCGTTGGGAGTTCTAGCTATACTAGTGGTGTTGTAGATGATCATGATAATGATGAATATATGGAAGATGATGTAAGTGAATTGCATTTTGTTTGGTATATGTTGTGCTATGTTTTTTAATAATAAAGATTGTAATGTTGTGTGGTATTATTTGTCATTGCAATTTTTTTTTAATGATTAGGAATTTGAGCATTATGAAAGTGGTTGTGGTGCCAAAACAAAAAAAATCTCAATTGGACTTGTATTTAGAAGAGCATAGACTTAGCAAAAAGAAAAATTCAAAATTCAAAGTTGGAAGTTCTCTCTTGGTGGATAGAGAATTACAATCAATTTCTAGAGCTCTCTTTAATGGCACGGGATCTTATGAGCATTCCTATAACTACTGTTGCTTCTGAATCAAGTTTTAGTATTGGAAAAAATATTCTTACTTCGTATTGATCACATCTTTTACCTAAGAATGTGGAACTTACATTGTGTACTAAAAGTTGGCTATATGGATTTAAAGGTAATTTAATTTATTTGTATTCATAATTATACAATTTTAATTCTTTATTGATTTGCTTTCATGGTTCCTTAAGTTATATTAAAATATTGTATTGTAGATGAAGATGCTGAAGAAATTGGCCAACTTGAGCTACAATTTGCAAGTATGAATATTTGTAGTGCTGAATCTGTTACCAATGTTGAGTAGTTTGAGATTGAGGTCTAATTCTTATAAAATATTTACTTATTCTTCTTTACTTAAAATGTTATATTTATTTTTAAAACTTTTTTTGGTTATTTTATCTTTCTAAGTAATCTAACTTTACTATTATTTTAAATGCAACTGGAACATTTGCACTTAACGAGGCTAATTACTTGACATGGTCCATGATATGTAATTTTTTTTCCTTTTGTGGGAATGATATTATTAGTGATGTAAACTTAAAATATATACTTTTGGTGCTCCTTAAGATCTATCTCTTTTTGAAGTTGCAAACTTGTAATTACATGCATTTTGACAATGAGTTATTAACAATAAAGACTTTTTCCATCATGAATTTATGACTCTAAAAAATTTTCATCATGCTCAAAATCATCGCAATTGAAAGCATATTAACAAGTGGCATTAAGTGCAATTCTTTTCATTAATTGATTTTATTCATTCTTTCTTAACATGTTGTCATTGATTTGTTTTTGTAATTAAAAAAAAAAATTTCATTTGAAAAATATGGGTCAACTCGACCTGACCTACAACCCGATTGACCCGTTTAAAAAGGGCCCGCGACCCATTTAACTTGCAAACCTGATTGACCTGACCCAAACCAGAGCCGACCCGCCTGTTTTGCCACGTCTAGCTATACTCACTCAGACCGTCAAGTTTGTTGCTTTCACCATGCTCTGTATGGCATCAAGCAGGCTTTTTGGACTTAGTTTGAAACATTTAGCTTAGTTGTTACTTAGCAGGGTTTCACTTCGAGTCCTTATGACACTGTTCTCTTTTTCCGAAGATCCTCTACTGGTATCACTCTTATTCGTCTTTATATTGATGACATGATTATTACTGGAGATGATTCTACAGGTATCCGCTCTCTTCAGCACTTCCTTAGTCAGCATTTTGAGATGAAAAATTTGGGCACTTTCAACTATTTTCTTGGGCTTGAGGTTACTGTTAGGATATGTGCCCTTTAAATCCTATTGTATGATGTATGACATAATGTTGTGATTGATAAAGTTGTTTTATTATTATCTAAAATAATGGTAACATGAATATTTGGACATTATCATATAGTCCATGAGATGCATAGTATGTAATTTATGTGATTTGTTACAACAGATATAAATCACAAGTTCTTTGTAAACTCAGAATTTTAGTTCGTAGTCGGTGATGAAATTGGGCACTTCATTTGCAAAGACTATAACATATCAACTAAGATGATTTGTCTTGATCATGGAAGTGAAAACTTCTAGTTGATATGTTGATATGTTTTAAGTGTTAAGACATATTAAGCAAGTCCACTGCGAGATTTATTATTTAACTAATGACTGTCAAATGAATAATAATTCTCACGACTTCTATTTAAGTCGACTTCTATTTAAGTCAACTTTTAATCTTGAGAGAATAATGAACCTGATCATAAAGTGTATGTTGCTTTGATATATCAAGAGTGAGATCTAAAGTCATGATCAAAACCTCAGTATGTTAGGCAGCCACATTTAGTGTTAAAGAAACATATATTCTCAAGATGGAATTTATAATCTCTTAACAAAGATATAAAATATTCCATTGAGATAAATTTAATGGGTTTGGTTATTCAGAATTTTAGGCCTAACTACTTTAGTAAAAGTTAATAAAGTATATATTTATGAAATTGGATTTCATAAATATATGATGAATAACTTGAAGGATTAAACTGGGTACTCAAGGATTTAGATATAGTAATCTTCAAAGTGGCAGTCAACCTTTATGACTTTGTATTACTACGAATATTTTATGAAGAGGTTGTATGTACAATAAAGTCTTGGGATATAATTTATTAATAAGGCCTAGAGTGTAATTATATTTATATAGTGGTGTGAAAGATGTGTCCCTCAAAAAAAGATATTCGGGTGCCTTTTAGGGCACCTCTCTTTTTGGGTAAGTGGTATGGAGTTGCCACTTATTTTTCTTTATACAAAAAAATAAGAAAAAAAATACTAATTAAAAAATACATGACAAAATAGTTCCATTCATTGATTAAATAAAAAATTACGTATCTAGAAAATTGAAAAGTTACATACCTTAGGGTCCTAGTTAAAATCTACCAAATATTTACAGGGCTTGTTGTCCTAGTTACATTCTACCCAAAACAAATGAAGACAAGGCTAGATCTACTAAACCAAAAACCTAAATCCGAAGGCTAGGTTATTGAATGGGAAGGTGTTAGGCACCCATTCCGCCCAAACAAAGTCTGGTCTTCTAGACTCTTGTGACTAATGTACTGTGCTATGCATGTCATGCATGATATGTTGAACATGTTAATGAAAAATTAAATCACACAAATTTATATATGGATGAAATCTCTTCTTTTGTTGAAAAAAACAGACCTATTTTTATTGTTAAAAAATAAAACGATTTTGATTTGTCAAAATATCAGATCTGCTTTGTGGGATGTAAAAAAAAGTTTTTGTGATGACAAAAATTCAGATTTGTTTTGTAATATATATATATATATATATATAAATGTGATTTTTGATGAAAAAAATTCAGATTTGTTTTATTATTTATATATATATATATATATATATATATATATATATAAAGGAGTGATTTTTTATGACAAAAATTCAGATCTGTTTTATTATATATTTTTTAAAAAAGATTTTCTAAGAAGAGAATTCCACTCATAATCTAAATTTATGCAATCATGAATTAAAATAAACACAAGCACAGCAATACACAATCTCTTTATTATTTCAACAATTTGCATATATTAAGAAAATCAGATTTGAGAAAAATTTAGATCTGCATCTCATAAAGATGCAGATCTCTTTTTGTTTGAGAAAACTCAAATCTACATCTTAAGAAAGATGCAAATTAGTTTTTGTATTGAGAAAAAATTTAGATCTACATCTTATAAAGATGCAGATCTGTTTTGTTTTAAGAAAAATTCAGATCTACATCTTATAAAGATGCAGATCTGTTTTGTTTTAAGAAAAATTTAGATCCACATCTTATAAAGATGCAAATCTGTTTTGTTTTAAGAAAAATAATTGTTCACATGCAAATTTATTGACATTCAAGAAAAAGATTATAAAAATCATATAGAAAATATCATGCTTTAAACAAAGGACAATTAACAATTCATAGATATTTGAAAAAGAAGGATATGTTGAACATGTGAATGAAAAATTAAATCACACAAATTTATGTATGGATGAAATCTCTTCTTTTGTTGAAAAAAAGAGACCTGTTTTTATTGTTTAAAAAAAAGATTTTGATTTGTCAAAATATCAGATCTACTTTGTGGGATGTAAAAAAAAGTTTTTGTGATGACAAAAAGATTTGTTTTGTTATATATATAAAATAAAAAAAATAAAAGTGATTTTTGGTGACAAAAATTCAGATCTGTTTTATTATATATTAAAAAAAAAGTTTTTCTAAGAAGAGAATACCACTCACAATATAAATTTATGCAATCATGAATTAAAATAAACACAAACACAGCAATACATAATCTCTTTCTTTATTTCAACAATTTGCATGTATTAAGAAAATTAGATTTGAGAAAAATTTAGATATGCATCTCATAAAGATGCAGATTTCTTTTTGTTTGAGAAAACTCAGATCTACATCTTAAGAAAGATGCAAATCAATTTTTGTATTGAGAAAAAATTCAGATCTACATCTTATAAAGATGCAAATCTGTTTTGTTTTAAGAAAAATTCAGATCTACATCTTATAAAGATGCAGATCAGTTTTGTTTTAAGAAAAATTTAGATCCACATCTTATAATGATGCAAATTTGTTTTGTTTTAAGAAAAATAATTGTTCACATGCAAATTTATTGACATTCAAGAAAAAGATTATAACAATCATATAGAAAATATCATGCTTTAAACAAAAGGACAATTAACAATTCATAGATATTTGAAAAAGAAGGATATATAATATGCATCACCACATCACAAGAGAAGGGTGAAGGAAACAACCTCTTGCATGAGTACACTTTGTTCTTGAGGGGATGTTTTAGGGTTCAAAGAAATTTGTTCAATTCTCATTGAAACCTAAAAACCCTAATTTTACTGCAACACTCAGAGAGATCATCAGAAAATATGTGTGCTCTCCATTGGGGGGGGGGGGGGGGTGAAAGGTGTGCTGAATTATGAGATGGCTCCTCTATTTATAGATGTTGGAATGCTGAAAGAAAAAAGCAAAAAACGTATGGGGGAAAAACCCTAAAAAAAAAAAAAATATTTGGATAAGAGTATGCTGATTTTTCAGATCAGAAACACTTTCATATTTTTACCATATCTCTTTACTCAAAATTAGGATTAAGACGAAATTCTGATATTTGAAGGGAAATTCGATTCTCTACAACTTCTCCAGAAATAGCCTAGTCGGAATTTTGTTATACTAGGCCAAAAGTACCTCAAAATGTGTATCTGAAATCTGTTGCTTGATTTGCACGTTTTTGAGGTGTTTTCCAACTCTACGATTGTATTTGGACGAATTTCAGAGTTATTTTCATGATAAACCTCATTCCAAAGTGATAATTACGACTTTTAAAATAATTATTTTGAATATAATTATCCCAAAAACCTAATTATCCACAGTCTTTAAATATTATCAGCTTATTTGTTTTAATCCTATGCAACAAATCTTACTTTAATAAAAATACTGCACCAATCACATAAATTCATTTAATTAATTTGAATCATCAACCAATCAAAATTAATTTCAATTAATCACACGTGATTGGTTTCACCCCATACAATGCATGCTAACCGTGCAAACTTGATCATGCAATATCTTTCAATTCGACTGCCCGATTTGGAAACCGGGCATACCGTTGCGACCATTAGAACCTCAAGATCATTTTCATGATATGAAATGAATTAATTAATTCATGTAATGCAAGAACAAAATGATGTATGTGATGCAAGAACAAAATGATGCATGCGATGCAAGAAAGATTTTTTATTTTATTTTTTGTACATGGATGGTCACTCCAGTAATCTTCCTTAATTAAATCATGGGTGCAAAATCGAGTGTCTACAGAATGCCCCTCATTGACAGAGCTTGGAAAGCGAATGTCAATGTAAAACAAAGACACTGATTTTAGTGACCATGATTTAATTGAGGTTGAACTTTCAAAGATTACCTAGCCCTCGAACCTAAAACTTTGGAATGTAGAACTAGTGCCTTATCTTTTGACAAAACAATGAAAATACTTGACCTAGTTGGTAGTTGTTGAACTCTGAAATGAATCTTGACTACTGATATGATTGAGAAACTTTCTTTTTTCATTCAAATCTTGATAATGGGGGAGTCTGTGATCAACTGGCATGATCTTGACTAAAGGAGCGTCTGCAACCAACAAGAATAGTCTTGACTGAAGGAACGTCGACAACCAACAAGCATGATCTTGACTAAAGGAATGTCTGTGACCAACAAGCATGGTCTTGACTAAAAGAGCGTCAGCGATCAACAGGCATGATCTTGACTAAAAGGAGCGTCGGCAATCAATAGACATGGTCTTGACTAAAGGAACGTCTACGACCAACAGGCATGGCCTTGACAAAAGGAACATCTACGACCAACAGGCATGGTCTTGACAAAAGGAGCGTCGGCGATCAACAGGCATGATCTTGACTAAAGGAGTGTCGGCGATCAATAGGCATGATCTTGACTAAAAGAGCGTCTGGGGCCAACAGCCATGATCTTGACTAAAGGGGTGTCTACGACCAATAGGCGACTAGTAGGCTTAATCTTAACAAAAGGGGTGGCTGCAACCAACAGGCTTGATCTTGACTGAGATAATCAAGGGCTTCTCGTCCTTGAAACCAAGTTATTGCCTGCAAAAATCAAATTTTGGAATTAGTCTTAACCTGATGAGTATTTTGTTGTCCCTTTGCTCTTTGAGATGTGTGATTTTCATTCACCCTTTCTTGATTTGAACTTTATCTAGAAAAGTTTAATTGACAAAAGATTTTTCTTTTAAGAAACATTTGATTTTTGAAACTTGGAAGTTTTGAAATTCTTATTTCAAATTCTAAGAATTTGGAACCTAGAAATTTTTACTTGAAATTTAGAACTTAAAATTTGAAATTTTGAGCCTTAGAAATTTTGAAAATTAAGGCTTGGAATTTCGATCATGAAATCTGAGGTTTGAATTTTTTGCAACTTTAAATTTTGAAAACTGAAGGTTTGGATTTAAAAATTGGGCATTGAGAATGTGGAATTTTTTAATCTTGGGAATGAAAATTTTGAATTGATAATTTGGGATTTGGAGTTGTTCTTGAAGATTTGTTCCAGAGATTTGTCCTTTGAAGATTTGTTCAGGAGATTTTTCCTTTGAAGATTTATTCAGGAGATCTATCCTTTGAAGATGTGTTCATGGAGATTTGTCCATTGATGACTTGTTCAGGAGATTTTTCCTTTTATGAAGATGTGCTCATGAAGATTTGTTCTAGAGATTTTTCCTTTGAAGATTTATTCAGGAGATTTTTCCTTTGAAAAACTTTTAGGAGATTTATTCTTCAAAACTTGGTTTAGGAGATTTATCCTTTTGAAAATTTGTTTAGGAGATTTACCCTTTGAAAATTTTGTTTAGGAGATTTTTTTCTTTTGAAGATTTGTTCAGGAGATTTTTCCTTTTATGAAGACATGTTCATGAAGATTTGTTCAGGAGATTTTTCCTTTTGAAGATGTGGTCAAGAGATTTTTCCTTTAATGAAGATGTGCTCATGAAGATTTTTTCAGGAGATTTTTCCTTTGAAAATTTGTTTAGGAGATTTTTCCTTTCGGAGATTTGTTCAGGAGATTTTTCTTTTGAAGATTTGTTCACAGAAATTTGTCCTTTGAAGATTTGTTCACGAAGATTTTTTCTTTTGAAGATTTGTTCACAGAGATTTGTCTTTTGAAGATTTGTTCATGGAGATTTTTCCTCCTTTGAAGATTTGTTCATGGAGATTTTTCCTTTTAAAAATTTGAAGTTCAGGAGAATTTTCCCTCTTTTAATTTCCTGATGAAGCTTTGTGGTGCAAAGGTTTGAGTTCTCCTGATAGGTTTTGACACGAGTGATCTTACCTAAACGAGGCATAGTTGAATGCCCCTACACTATAACTTGAAGCATGATTTTGAAAACCTTGATTTTTGAGGAAAAGATAAAATTTTTTTTTTCTCAAAATGGATGAGGCATGGCCAAATGCCCCTAGGAATGCATGATTTTTGGAAATCTTGATTTTTTTATGAAAAGATGATGATGATGATTTTTTTTTTTTTGAATGAGGCATGGTCGAATGCCCCTAGTTTACGAATTGATGCATGACTTTTGAAAACCTTGATATTTGAGGAAAATATGATTTCTCTTTTTTTTTTTTTCAAAATGGATGAGGCATGACCGAATGCCCCTAGTTCAACAATCAATGTGAATTTTGAAAAATCTTATTATGTAGGGACCTTAATAAAGAAAAATTTTAGTAAAACAAGTTCAAAATCACCAAACTAGGCAAAACAAGGATTGTTGAGATGATGGGCCAATGGGCTCAATTGGAGTGCCGATTGGCACATTTAAACTGAAGATTGATGGCGATTATTGAGTAGATGAAAGATCCATGTCCACCTCCTGCAAAAGATTTTTCTCATGAACTTGTTAGTACTCAGTTATTATAAAAAATGTTTTAGGCCAATGCCCCAGTTTAGACATGCTTGCATAGAAAATTGATGATATGTTTAATGCAAAACAGATGCTCCTAGCCTAAATCTACACAAAAAATATGTTTTGATTTTGAACCTTTGAAAAACATGTTTTTTGGATGATTGTGACTAGCTTTTGGAAAAGCTGCCTACGTACCACTTTCATAGAGGATCAGGTCCAAACATAGTTCGAAGGAAATGTTTTGAAAAAAAATCTTTTTTGAAATGAAGTTTCTTTTTGGGTAATTGTGGCCGGGCCTTTGAAAAGGCTGCCTACGTACCTCTTTCATAGAGGATCAGGTCCAGATGTAGTTCGAAAAAAAAAAAGTTTTTTGAAAAATGATTTTTTTAAAAATCTTCTGTTTTGAAATGAAGTTTCTTTTTGGGTAATTGTGACCGGGCCTTTGAAAAGGCTGCCTACATACCTCTCCATAGAGAATCAAGTCTAGATGTAGTTTGAAAAAAAAAAAAAGTTTTGGAAAATCTTTTGAAAAATGAATTTTCTAAAATAAGTCTTTTTTCTTTTGAAAAAGCAATTTACTTAAATGAGAGTTTTTTTTTTTTGAAATTTTATCTTTTTCAAACGAACAAAAGGTGATCCTTTGAACGACCTCTTTAAACAGTCATAATGCTCAACTGTTTAACTCGATCTCATTGGCTAGAAGGGATTTGAAATCATTACAAACATGTAATCAAATTTTCTTCTTCATTCTGAAATTTTTTTTAGATTAAGTCTTCAAAGACAATCAAAGGAATGAAATGCTTGGGAATCACACATATTGGGAGTAAGCAAGAAGGGAAAAAATCCTAAGTTTGAGGATTTGAAAAACTTTGAGAATTTGGAAATTTGTTCTCTTGAGAGTCATTTTCTGTTGGAAGCCAAAAAAAAAAAAAAAAAAGAGTGTTTGGGGCTTAGAAAAAATTTTTGGTCACTTGAGAATTTATGAAATTTGTCTTTTAAAGATATCAGCCAGTGGGGCTTGATAATCTTAAGCAATTTCTTCCTTAATCCAAGAGAAAATATTATCAAAGCTCAATGTGTGCTTTCAATTAGCAAGACTTCAAGGAGGGCTTTATTCAAAGGTTGTAATGTAAGCCGGGTTCAGGTTATTGAAAAGAAGGATATAAAAGACTCAAAAACCCTTATGATGTTTCCCCAAGTATGCTATACTTTAAATTCAAGCATTGGAAGATTTATCCCCATCTTTCATCATTGACTCTTGTGCTAAAATCCTTGTCATGTTCATCATCTTCTCATTGTCATTTGGTCTTGATCTTTTCAGCTTGATGACTTCCTCTTTTTGGTCCTCTTAGCATCCTATCTTGTGATCAGATTACTCACTCTCATTTTTTGTGAAAGAATTTTTCGATTTTTTTTGTTTCGTTTTTTTGCCCTAATTTTGCCTAGACCGCTCTTTCGGGTTTTCAGCCTAGCAGGCTCTATCTTTTTTTCTTTTTTTTTACTCTCCTTTTGCGTAGATTGCCTTTCGAGTTTTCAACCTATCTCCTTTTTTTTTTTTTTTTTTTTTTTTTTTTGACTCACTCAACTGCATTTTTTTTTTCAATTTGATAGACTTCTATCTTTCCTGGATGAATTTGTATTTCTTCTTGATATCCTCTTATCCCTTTTAATGCACTTTCATTTTTCTTGACTTGATTGAACACACATTTTTGATGAAATGTGTCTTATTTTTTATTTTCCTCATCTTCCTCAATTTGATTAAATTTCTTCTCTTGATGAATCTTCATATTTGCTCGTCCTTCTCAACTTGAATGATCTTTCATGGAATCTCATGTCTCTTGTGTCTGTTTATGAATCAGTATTCTCTCACAACTTGATGAAAATTCTTGCATTTACTTCTCTCTCCCTCTTTTGTTTTTGGTTGATGTCTTTTCTGGCTTGATGACCTTCTCTTTTTCTCACAGTTTGATGCTTTCTCAAAATCTTATCTCTCCTTGATGGATTTCCTTTCTACCTAACTTTGATGAATCTCTTTTCTAAACATGATGCCTAAACATGATGAAATCTTCATCTTTTTTTCTTTTCAAATTGGTCTCATTGTCTTCATTGAATATCTTACAGAGTGGAGCTAAAACCATAAGGTCAACACTTCCTCATCTTGAGATTTAAGCATGCATACTTCATTTTCCCACCCAAGGTTTAAGTTTTTAATGGATTCATTGAAAAACATGCTAATTGTTTAGGGGCTCAAATTGGCTAGCAATGGATAATTGTTGTAATAAGTGTTGAGGATTAATGTGGGTTACCAAAGGCAGCCTCCTATCCCTAGTGATGCTTTCTTGTAAGCACAGTGTCTTAAGCTCTTTTAATAAGTTATTCTTGGAATAAGAGTTCAAATGCTCCAATGATATGACAAAATCTTGAGAGATTGGGATTGAGTGTATGTGGTTTGAGAAATTTGGATGAATAGATGTAATTCTTTGATTGCCTTTTAGGACCTTTTCTTATCATATTTTGAATGTTTAACAAAAATCCTTACATGGATTGAATGAAGTTAAATCCCTCTTTGGAACAAATTGATTGGTAGAGCAATTAATCATCATGATTTGGAAGAAGCTTTGTAATACAACAAATATCAACCCCATGCTACTATAAAAACCCCAAGACCCTCACAAACCAAGGTACGCATAATTCTCTCAGCTCTGGCACTCTAGAATTGTGAAAGTTCTCTAACTTAATTTTCGGAGGGTCTTTAGCCGGTACCACACCGGTACTCTCCTAAGGTTTTCTTTGTTTTTGTTTCGTAAGTGTTGTCTAGAGCACGTGAGCACCATGTGACTTACTGACAATTTTTGGCATCATCAACCTCTATGATTGCTTTAGCAACTAATTCTACTCCAACACAGTCAAAATTGGATAAGTTTCCCTTTTTTTTTTTTTTTTTTACCAGATAAGTTTCCTTTCTAGTACTGACACATAATAGCCTTCCAAAAATCAACAGTCACACTCACATAACTATAATAATTTAATGGTGGGGCTATAGAACCTCAGAAGAAGTTACATCTTACAAAGAAAAGCCAGATCATGACAATCCAACACAATGTACTGTTTGTTTCCCAAAAAAAAGAAAAGAAAATTAAAGAAAACAATGTATTATCACAAAGGAAAGTTCGGTAGATCATGTCCCAATTCAGATACCAGTTCCTCCTCCTAATTTTTGTTCGGTCAAATATAGTTGTACATGACAATGCATGGTGCCGAATGGTTTGGGTCACGTGTACACCTACATTCTTGGTCTGACACAACTTGAATAGGAAGCAGGGCTGTTGGGGAATTTGTTGGGAAAACCACGTGCTAAACTATCTTCATAATTTCTATATATTTTTTTTTCGAAAATTTAGAGTTTAGCTGAAAACATTGGATAACTGCTCCACTGTCCCACAAGAAGTCTTTTGGGCTAACGTGGAGAAACTTCTATATGTTTCGGGTGTATGTTTCTTCACCCTCACATGAGGGTGAAGAAACACACAATACCATCTCGCTAACGTGGGTGTCACGATTTTTGCAACATTTGCAATTGTGTCACTCGGGAGCTATTATTCAAAAATATTGAAATCTGTTCCCATGTGTTTTCAAAATACAATGCTTAACGTTTAAATACATTAAATTGAGAATTATGACTCAAAGTACACTCTTAATTCAACACTCTTGTCTTTCTCAAAAAAATAAAAATAAATAATAATAATAATAAAATAATAAATTCAACACTCTTATAAAACACTTTTTTTTTTTTTTGGCCCTTACTTAGTATCCATTATAAATTCAAGACTAGTTATGAAGTTGAGTCTCATAAGTCCATGTGATAATAATAAGTAACCACTCTTCTTTGTCATGTCATATTTATGGCAAAATTGTGGTAAAAACTAAAAAGAAATAGTAGTCCTAAAAACACTATCAAGTTTTCATGAAAAAAATAAGTACAATCTTTTAGTGCCTTAAATTCACTTCTCCCCGTAGGTTCTGGTATCCAACTTTATAAGGTCCCCACACTTTCTCACTCCAGAAGCCAAAAATTTTCAGGCACTACCTTTTGGTTTTTTTAAGGTCAGATATGGTATCTCACATGCTATTTCCAAGAAAGTCTTGCAACACTGTCACTGTCAGTCTGCCAAGATGGGCCTCTTTGCATTGGCTTCTTGCGTTAATTCTCTCAGCAAACACAGTTTACTCTGGCTCCATTGTCAGGTATCTGCCTGGCTTTGATGGTGAACTACCATTTAAACTCGAAACAGGGTAAGTTTTTTGAAGTTTGAACAGTATTTTGAGTGTAGAATATATAGGTTTGTTTCATTGCGAAAATTTTAATGGGTTTTTCGTTTCAGATACATAAGCGTGGGGGATTCTGAGCTATTCTACTACTTTATTGAGTCTCAAGGAAATCCTCAACAAGACCCTCTTTTTCTTTGGCTTCCAGGAGGACCTGGTTGTTCCTCTTTTTGTGGACTTGTCTATGAAATTGGTACCCTTATTTCTCTCTGTTCTTGCTTTCATTGCAATCATTTAGGACTTACACTTTTCGATATTTTAACTAGAATTGGAAATTAACATTTGCACATAGCTGATGCAAACTTGCATTACACGCCTTCAGTTTCAATCAGGCTCCACATATGGTCGTTTTGGAAGTTCATCAATAAAAAAACGTGTGACATTATGCATAAAATTATGGTGGTTGTGTGTACAGTGTATATATTAACAAGGATGAAAAAACAATTACCGACTTAAGAATAACCTTTAACATTTGGTACGACAGGACACAGTATTATATTTTTTAAATTGTTATAAATGGTTAGACTAGGCAATACCATGGAGTTATAATACTCTTCACAAGACAGGATGATTATTCATTTTATTGGAAATACAATGAACAATTATAGGAAATGGCAAATTACAATTTACCCACATGTGGTTTGGCTGAAATATAAGTTGCCTACCTGCGGTTTAAAATTTGACACTTTACCCATGTAAAGTTTGACCAAAATTTAAGTTGCCTATCTGTAATTTGAAATTCTACAATGCAAGTGTTTCGATAGATAATTTTTTATCTTATTTGATCTTGTATTTTTATGTTTTTTGTGTTTTTGAAGGAGAAATATATAAAAGTGGAGCAAAATTACATATTTAGTTTTATTTTTAATAGAGGTGGGTTATAAAAATCTAATTGAACTAACCTCAGGCGGATAAAGTGTCAAATTTTAAGACACATGTAGGTAACTTAAATTTTGGCAAAACAACAAATGAGTAAATTGTAATTTGTACTTGAGGAAATCTCTCCTCCCTTCCCTTCTCTTCTTCCTTTCTTTCCATTTAACCCTTATATTTGGATATCGCTTATTTTGCTGAAAATTGAAAATATTGTAGCAAAATAATTTTTAAATGTGTGAATAGAAACGTGAGACCTATTTTGAATGAAAGTTTGTATGAAAAAAAAAGTTTGTGGGTCTCGTGAATAATACACGGGACCCACTGGAAAGCACTGTCTATTGCTTATTTTGCTAGTCAAGAGATAGTGGGTCTCGTGCACCGTGCACGGGGCCCACTAACAAACATGATGGAGTGCTTCTCAACTAAAAAAAAAAAAAAAAAAACTGAAAACGCAGATGCCAAATCGCAGCCGCTATCCAAATGCTGCTTTAAATATACACTGGTGATCAGTCATACAAATGGTTTCAATTCTGGAGCACCATCCGTTCAGGATGCAAAACTTGCGCAGAAAAGGTTGTTAGGTTGTGGACTAGATGGTTTGAAAAACTAAGTATATGTCAACTGTCAAGGCATGTTCGATGTATAGAATGTAGCGACATTTTGATTAAAAATATTCGTTTGGAAATAAAGATAAAATATTGTGACCAAAATTGCGGTGTCATGTCATGCATGTGTGGGGCTGATTCTTCCCCCAAAAAAAAAAAAGAAAAAAGAAAAAAAGGGGGCCGGATACAATTAGTGTGGCGCTAGAAATTTTTTTGAGGGTGATCATTAAGAAATTTAAATTATATAAAAATCTAATAAAAGAGAACTTTATATATTGACAAAAAAAAACACACATACACACATGTAAATATATAAAGTCTTATAATTTTCTTTTATGAATTTTCTTATTTTGAAATCATTATATTATAGTCTCATTATCAATGTTACAAACTACATCTCTTTCAAAATTTTAGTTAATTAATTTTTTTTTGGACTTTTTCTTTTTGTTTGTAAGAACCTAATATATTGTTAAGGGGACCAAAGTTTAAAAACAAAGTTTGGTTACAAACTTAGTTGTAGTTTGAGATTATAACTCTCACTAAAAAAATTAACATTGCTACATATTTTGAAAATCTAACCATTGAATTGCATAATTTCTATGTTTTTAAAACACATGTTAAATTTCATATCAATTGGATGTTATTTACTATTCGATCCATAAACTTATTTTATATGTATAATTTTAGACTACAAAAACTTGAAATTTAAACATTTGATTGATGACATAACTATTAATATTTAATTTTCTTTAAATTTTGTAAGAATGAATGATATAAGAATAAAGTGTAATAAAATTATGGATTTGTCAAAATTTACATTCAATAAAAAAAATATTGAATGAAGTTGTAGTCTTAGTCCACAACCAAATTTATTGCCAAAGTTTATCAAACGTTTAATTACGTTGTGCCTAAAATTTTTTTAAGGATAAAAAAATCATAAATTTTTAAAATTTATATATAATATTTATTTTTTTCCAAGTCAGGATGGTCTTGTGACCACCCTAGACTCTATGTGGAGCCACCCCTAGGTACAAGAATCTCTTTCTAAGGGAAAAATAAGGATGATTTATTAATTTTAAACATCTTATTATAATTATTATTATTTTGAAATACAAACACACACAAAGATGAGAGAATAAAAGTTCTAACACAAATGTACATTACAAACTCCACTCAAAAGTAATGAGAACTTTTAAGGGAGTGTGAGACAAGATATATTATATCCAACACGCTCTTTTAAGCAATCCAAGATAATAAAATGAGAACTTTTAAGAGAGTGTGCAACAAAATATATTATATCTAACACTCTTTTAAGCAATCCAAGATAATAATATGAATTTTCTTTCTACCCATTTGTTATTGTTGTAAGAAGTATAGTTTAACACTACAATTTTAGTAGTAGAGTTTTTCTGATATAAGGGAGTTTTAACTAAAAACTTTAGCATTTTTGAGCCTTTGTCAAATTATAGTGAATAGTGTCTTAAAGTTCTAGATTTATAAAGCATAAACAATGAATTGTAAACCCTTCTCCTCTCCAAAGTTACTCCAAAATTTTTAACTTTAACCTAGATAATTTTTTATTTAAATATATAATTAGTTCCTAAAGTTTAGTAAACAAGTGATTTTAGTTTTTGAGGTTAAAAATGATTACTTTTTGTCTCATAGATCATGACGACCAAACTAAAAACTGAAACATCATAAGTTTTTTTGATAGTGCATTTGTGCTAAAGCATTACTAGACACACACTTGATATGCCTGTGTCATGCAGTTGAATCATACAATATTTTTGAAAGCTTTTAACATTTATGGCCAATTTTAAGTTTGATAACTTTTGTGTATTTGATATTCTATAAATTGAAACCAAGAGATAGCTAGTCAAATTTTTAATTGAAAAGTTTGTGCTATTCTAAACATATCCTTTCACTCAAGAAATTAATAAAATCTTACGTGTTAGCTAGGGTAACCCTCGTTTGGTTTATTCCTATAAATAAAGGTGTTCATTGGTTGGCCAGACTCAGGTTTGGTGTAAACTTGACAATTGACCCGATCATGGTGGTCTAAGAATGCCCAACCCACTATTGAACGTGATAGTCTAGGTGGTTGATTGTCACAGAATGAGAGCTTTGTCTATTGACTTGTTGCATGGATCTAGAGGCCTTCGGCTTGGGTACTTTCAAGTTGGACAAGTTTGTCAAGTTAGGGTTTGGGTTGAACAATCCTACCTTTATGTGCGTCATTGGCTTTTACACAACATTGAAGATGTAATAAAAATGCTGTAAAGAGTTTTGTGTCTTAAAGGTATTTGTTGATTCATTTGTGGTAAATCATATTAGTATGAATCCCCAATTAGGGGTGCGCATGGATCGGGCTGAGAAATTTTCAACCCAACTCAACCTATCGCAAGTTTAAAAAGCAAAGCATTTTGTTGATTTGTTTGTTGAGTTAGATTCAATTTTGTTAGGTCTATAAAAAAATTATGGTTTCAATTAGTATTTCAACTATTAATTTTCTGTTCATTAAATGATTACTATTTAGGTCATTGCACATAATATTCCAATTTTGTCAAAATTTATTTTCAAAATGGCGGAGAAAAAGGTTGAATTAGAAAAATAAATTTTATGTTCAAAGACACATTGGCATAAGAGGCCAAGGTTTGGACACTAAAACCCTAATAGACATTCGTTGCAATTTCAAACTCGATAAGCCACACCAAATCCCTCAAATATCACCGAAACTCTTCATCACCAACAAACATAAATTGATGGAGGAATGGAGGCTTGACAGTGATGTTAACAAAGACTGAATGAGAAAAAGACATTTTCATTACCGTCTTGTTAACAAAGAATGATTGATGGAGGAATGGAGTTCCAACAACAATGAGAAGGAGTTCCAACGGTTAAAAAGTGTGAGGATGGAGTTTTGATGTTGGAGAGAGAGAGAGAGAGAGAGAGAGAGAGAGAGAGAGAGAGAGAGAGAGAGAGAGAGAGAGTACCAAATGTGAGATGAGAAGTAGAGGCTAGGTTACAAACTTAATATGGAGTCTACCGACTAATGTCTTAGAGATGAAAAGAGATGAAAAGAATAATTTTAAACAATCTTACTTTTTATTTCCCTCTTTAGGAAATGGAGCGGAATGAAAAGAGATGAAAAGAATAATTTTAGAATATTCTTCATTTCCCTTATTTGGGAGTTTTACCCTTGTTTGGGAGTTTAAGTAGGAGGGAATGAAATGGGTAGGATGGAATACTCATTCTTATTTATTCTTTTAAAACTTCAAATTTTCATTCCCCCGAAATTGGAAAGAATTTGATGGAATGAAATTAGATTTAATGAATTTTTTACTAAAACTCCCAAAAAACCCCTATATATTCAATCCTCTATTTTAAAATAGGAGTCTAATAGTAATATTGTCATAAAATGATTTCATTCATTTCCTTCTATGTTACTCCCAAACAAGACTACTTACATTCCATTCATTTACATTCATTTCCATTCATTTATTTTAAAACATCAAAATAAGGTTACTTAATTTCATTCTATTCATTTCCCTTATTTAAATACATTTTATTCCATTCCATTTCTTTCTATTCCTTTATAGTCAATTCATTCCATTAGCATGTTAGTGTATGTAACAAGCACTAACATTCCTTTCCCCTTAGTGTATATTTGAATGAGATATAATGTTTTATGCACAAGAACTTTTAGTATGTTTGGAACGGAGAGAGAGGAAAGAAGAGTACGAGGAAAGGTGGCTCGAATATACTAACATTTAGTATCTATAGAGATGGCTAGTGTCTTAGTACCAGTTTTTTAGGCTTAAAAAGGGAAATAAAACAAGTAAAAAGGTCTAACTTGGATCTGCTCAAGCAAAAAGTTTGCGACCGTGACTTCTTTAATTTATTGTAACTTGATGACCACCAACAATTTACTTTTTGCGGTGGATTTCATTAATATCAAAGAGCATTATAATTATTTTGTAAAATTTTTGGCACAGAAGGGTTTGGTTTGAAGAAGGAAATATTAGAACAAGTTAAATTCAACCTTAACTGTTTGAATAGTTTCATAGCCTCTGATATTTAGTGAAGAGTGGGCTGAGTGGCTTTCCTGCCTTTAATTAGTTGAGTGACTTCTTTCATAAGCAAAAAAGCTGTAATCTAATTTGATAATTCTGTGCAGGTCCACTGGAATTTCAGATTAACAACTACACTGGGGGCTTACCAAGATTGGTATATTACCCATATGCATGGACAAAGGTACTTATTTTGAGCAAGCAGCCTTCTCTACTTCTGTCCTTATTTCCTATTTTACAATTGTTATTAATCTGTCGTGATCATTATCTAGACAGCCAGCATTATATTTCTAGATGCACCTGTTGGCACTGGATTCTCCTATGCAAGAACTCCAGAAGGCTGGCCTACCTCAGATTCAGAATCATTTGAACAATCCTATCAATTCCTCAGGAAGGTGCGTAAAAGCTCATACCTTCAAGAAGGAAAATTCCTCTCTTTTTGCAGAAAATTATTATAGCAGAAATGTAGGAATCCAAAATGGTCCATTACAGATATTAATAAGAGGTCTTGGACAAGTTTAAATACTCATTCATGTGTTTGAGCTATGTTGCAGTGGCTAGATGAACACCCACAATATCTCCCAGTTCAACTATTTATTGGTGGTGATTCTTATGCAGGCATTATTATTCCATTAGTGACAAAGAAGGTCATAGATGGTAAGATAATTTATTGATAACTATTTGTGGAATTGTGGAACTTGAATTTGTATATTGGAGTTGATCCCCCTTTGAGTTACTCATTGATCTTGGAATGACATGTACTTGCAGGTATTGCAGCTAAAGTCAAGCCACGAATGAACCTCAAAGTACATGACCTATATTAATTCACTTAAATTATTTGGGCATTTCATTTTGCTGTTGCTTAGTGATCATGACATTCTTCTTTCAAATGAATTTAGGGGTATTTAATTGGGAGCCCACGCACAGATTCGGTTATTGATGAAAATTCCAAAATAATATTCGCTCATCGGATGGCACTGATATCAGATGAACTTTATGAGGTGAGTGGAGTTTACTTGGTATGCAGTATAGAATAATGGTTAAATAATTAAATTGAATGTTTACTAACAATTTAAAGATTTGGGACAAATGGTAATTCGCCATTTTAGGCATCCCGGGACTCTTATTATATACATATAGTCTGAAAATGTTGGCAAAGATGCCACATTAGCTTTACTTTCACGGTATTGAATTTGCTGATTTCTTATTTTTCATTTTGATTGGTTCTGATGCCTTCCTTATGGTTGTAACACCTTGGTGCTGATTTTATGTTTACATCTTTGCAGGAACTGAAAACAAGTTGCCAAGAGAACTATGTGGATGTAGATCCATCCAATACAGCATGTGTCTTGGCTCTTGCGTATTACAAAAAAGTGAGTTGATTTTTAATGATAATATTGTTTTACTCAATTTCTCCCAAACACTGATAGATTAAACGGAACTGCAGTGCATAAAAGATCTATTTCGTAATGATATTTTGGAACCAAAGTGCGCTTTTGCTTCTCCAAGCCTTAATACAGAACTGGATAGAAGATCTGTACAACAAAATTCTGCAGATTTCATACTCTCTCCACCAAGAATTCATGAATATTGGTGTCGGGTAAACATTCCCTCTTATAAATTGCCCCATCACATACAGTGAGATATGTTCTTGTGTGATTCATTTTGAAAGCTACATTACCCTTTTCTTGAAATATATAAATATATAGCTCTGTGTTTAACTAGTTCAATTTTAACTGCAGAATTTTAATTATGCATTAGCATACATGTGGTCCAATGATGACAGAGTTCAAGACGCTCTGCATGTTCGACAGGTACATAAATTCTTCAGGGTTATGTTATTTGAATCCGTATAAGTTTATTGAGAAGCCATCCTTGTGGCCCCAGGGTTTTGTCTGGGATTGGAAGAGGTGCAACAAGAGCTTATCATACACAAATGATATTTTGAGTGTGGTTGATATTCATCGATATCTCAGTAAGAAAGGCTTACAAGTCCTGGTGGAGAGGTAATCACTTGCGATTTTCTGCACTCAACATTGTCTAGTTGGTGGCAATTAGTGAATCAAACCACACAAATTTATATAATTTTTGTCAAAATGGGAAAATAAAGTAATAAACTAAAAAAATTGTCTAAGCTGAGTTGATATCAAGCTGATAAAATGAAACCAAGGGCATGTCTACTTTAAAATTTGGTGTATAAACATTGAAGCCAGTTTCGATTCCCCCCTCTACTGTACCAATTTACTGAATGTTACACTTACCATCAAAATATGGATGAAAATTGCTTAGTGGAGGATACTTGATAAAGGAAATTGACTCACATTAAATTTGCTGATCTTAAATTTCACTAATTTTGAGTGTATAACTATAAATTGTTTCCATCAATTAGATTATTTTTAGCTGATCATTTCTAAAGATTTTCTCATTTCAACAGTGGTGATCGCGATATGGTTGTACCATTTGTGGGCACAGAACAATGGATAAAGTCACTTAATTTGACTATAGTCAATGATTGGCGACCTTGGCTTGTTGATGGTCAAATTGCAGGGTGAGTAATTTATTGCAATCTAATCTTTCATAAGCTTTGAGTATTTTGGAAAAAAAAAAAGTTCCATTTCTCAGCTATGCCGCTTGTTTAATTTAGGTACACAAGAAAGTATTCTGAGAATGGATTTCGTTTGACATTTGCAACTGTAAAGGCAAGTAAACCATTCTCTTATTATTGATTCATCTCTATACTTTTGATCTACGAAGAAAAGTAACATTTTTTTTTCCTGTTGTATTGTATAGGGTGCTGGTCATACTGCACCAGAGTACTACCGTAGAGAATGTTATAACATGTTTCAAAGGTGGGTTCATTATTACCCTCTGTAATAAGTGGTTTTTTTTTTTTTTTTGGTTCCTCTCTCTCTCTCTCTCTCTCTCTCTCTCTCTGAGCTCTGTAATAAGTGATTGAAGCTTCAATAATTTTGGACATTTGATCATGAAGTGAGCTGCTTTCATTTGTGTAGTTTTTTTTAGATAAAAGCAGTTGTAATCTTTCAGTCATATAGTGCTTAGTTTGTCTAATTACAAGTTTACAACAACGTTCGAAAAACCACATCAGTTTCATATATAAATAAAAAAATCCACATCAGTTGGTCCAAATAAAAGGTACACGATATGTGTACATGTATGGTATACATGAATTTATTATAGCTTCAGTTAGTCTTTTTTAGTATTAATGTGAGATGGGGTAACTCCTAGTCTTCCTTCTCGCGGAGGTATCACCGTATAAATCCATCGAAGATTCAAAGGGGAATTTGGAACTATGCCTTTCTGCTTGTTTATTTACGGTCCTACCCATGTGGTTGGTCTAATGGTTCTTAATAAGCATCATGAGATACACGACTTCTTAGGTTCAAGTCTCTAGGAGCATTAGCATTAATTGTGGTAAAAAAAAAATTTTATTTTCACATATTAAAAAATTTATTTTATCTTTTTTATCACACGATTTTACAATTCACCTACATAAGATATTTTACTTTTCCATACAACACATTAAAATAACCTAAAAAAACTCATAATATATATATAAATAAATACAATACCTACAGTATCGCCCATAGCCCACCACCACCACCACCACCACTACCCACAGCCCACCCCACTAGATCGGAACCCCCATCACCATCACAACCCACCACTACCGCAAACCCACCACCATCCAAAATTAACCAACTACGACCAACCACCATAACCAAAACCCAAAATCAACACAATTACCACTTGTTGTTGATCAGCGCACAACCATTGAAACCCACCAAAATCACGCCACCACCAACTCATCAAAATCAATCAACAACAAAAAAAAATACCCTCAACAACTCAAAAAAACCACAACCACAACCTAAAACCTCCGATTAAGAGAGATCAAAGCTCTCAACGGCATGACTTAGGGAAGATGGTGAGATTGGTGCTTGGCTGAGGAAGTGGCTGAGATTGGCACTGAGATTAGAGGTGTGGTTGAGAACAATGACGATATGAGGAAGATAGTGAGAGAGGTTGAGATTGAGAGAGAGAGAGAGAGAGAGAGAGAGAGAGAGAAGTTTAATAAAATAATAAGATCATTTTTAGTATTTTTGAATGTACAGTTCTAATTGTAGAATTATACTGTAGCAAATGTCTTTTTTTTTTTTTTTTTTTTTTTTTTTTTTTGCATTTGACACATCTTATGAGGCATGGTTTTTGGTGTGGCATTTGGCACACATGATGTCAACGCTCTAATACAAAAGTAGCTTACTCTCTTTCCCATTTCAAAGAAGAAAACATTCTTAACTTCAATTTATGTCCATGTAATTTGAATAAAAATCTAATGTTATGTGGCTTTCTTCCGCACAATGTCCCAAATGTTAAGATCCAACAATAAGTCTAGGCCACACACAAACACACACACCCTCTCTCAAAATGGATTCTTTCTATAATACCTTTTAAAAAAGAAAAAAAAGTAAAGTTAGGAAATCAAAATTTTTCATAATCTTTTTCAAAATTGTTGCGAATTGTGATTTAATCAACATCATTTTCAATGAAAACAACCTTTATTAGCACTACTCATAAAATGTTACCTCAACTATTGTGTGAAAGATAAGGTTGATAGTTCAATGATAGTGACATTTTTTATGGTGCCTAATGATAGTTCAATGATAGTTCGAAAACGATGTTTATTTCCTTACAACTAAATTTTTTCAACTATGTCATTGAACTATGTTTATGGTGCCTAATGATAGTTCAAAAACAATGTTTATTTCCCAACTAATTTTTTTCAACGATTGTAAGAGATTGTAAAAATTTATTTCCTTAAGCTTATTGTTTTTAAAACCTTGTCCATTCCACATGTTAATGTTGAACATTGGGAAAATTCTCTAAACGTAACAATTGATACTCCGATTGGAGATGATGGTTTGTTAAATGTCATAATTAAATGTGTTGAAGGTTTTAAAGATGTGATCCTTCCCTTTTCCATTTTTTCAAAAAAGCGGCCATCAATAGCTTAAAAAAGAATTTTATTTATTTATTTTTTGCAATTTGCAATCTTGAAAAACCTTATAAATTTTATTTTTGAAAATAAAAAAAGATTGATTTTTTTAGAGCAATACTACCTATACAATATGTTTCGTGACTGTTGACTTGGTCAAGTTGTTAGCAATTCTCTTACATTGTCTCTTCCCAGGCCTTTTCTTTTACTGAAGGAATCTAATTTCCAAGCTTTTTCGCTTCGTACACAAGTCCTAGATTCCAAGTCCAAACTAGAAAAAGTATAAGCAACAGTATACGCACCTTCCAGAAATCCCTCCCCTTGTTCTCTTCTCTTTTGGTCTTTACCTTCTATATATAAACCTTTCTTACCCCAAACCTTCCTCACACTCAAAAATTCACACTGAACTAAAGCCTCTCTTCCTACAACTTTCTCTAACTTAATTTCCTCTCAAATCCCACTTGGGATACCAATTTCTTTTCGAGAAAGACAATCATGAATTCGATCTTTAGCTCCTTTGACGCTTGTGTGCGGAGTTCTTGGGCCAAAAAGTGAGGGCCTCCTTCCCTTCTGAGACCAAGGACGATCGGAATAATAACATCCAAGCGCAAAGACATGATGATGGGGTTATCAACAAAGCTACAGATAACGTGAACAAGAGGCAATATGGAGACCCATCATCATCAGTATCACCACCACAACCTGGGCCTGTCAGGAAAATTCAATAAAAGACACCTAGGTTCGCTTTGGAGTTGGATGGACTAAAATGTTTTGAGACCCTTGTCTCTTATTAACGTGATGAATGAATGGTATATGAAGATGCAGAAAATCATCAGTTGAGTTCTCATCTACGTAGAAGGACGATGGTGTTGGGTTTGTCGAGAGACGAACCAGGAATAAGATACGAAATAGAGAGAGAAATACACCGGTGTGGTGTTTACCAAAAACCCTCCGATGATTAAGTTAGAATGAAATTCAATTGAAGTATATTGCAAAAGAATTCATCTTGAGAGTAGTTTTTGGAATGAGAATTGTGTACCCCCTCCCTTTGGTTTGTGTGGGTTTTATAGCATTTGTATTCTTTGTCTGAATGAATAATTACATTTATGAGATATGGAGCTGTTGGTATTAATGATTGACTTTTATTGTTTGCCAACGACTATTTATCCGTTGATGCGCGTACATTACTTTTTAGCTATCTTGGACATTGAATGTCTTTTATGGTTTCGTTTGTAGTTGATGCTCGTATATTATGCCTTGCATTGAATAGCATTTGATTCATCCATCGAGAGATGGACAATCTTGATAAATTAACACCCATCAATAATGAATGTGGAGGTGTTATAAGCTTTAATGGTTTTTTGTCCGTTGGTTCATTAGTTACGCTTTTGCTTATCTGGCACGTTAACCGTTACTTACATCATTTATGGGGAACTCATTTAATATATGTTGTAATCATTTATCATATGGACGATGCTAGCTTGTGGACGATGTTGTATTCTCTTCTTTTGCCATATGATGGACGATGGTGATTTTTCTCCTCTTCAGTATATATATGGTGGATAGTAATAGGAAAAACAGTCATGGCATGGAGACCAAGAAAGATTGAAAATTTCTCTCACCAATACTTTGATTATATTGTTTCTGATGGCTATGTAAGCACATGGTTCTATATATGATTACCTATTGTTCTTGTTTATTAGATCAAATTGATCAATATCTCAATTTCTGGGTTTTTTTTTTTTTTACTAGGTTTTTTTCATTCATCATAACTTTGGTGATGAAATTCTCATACACAAACTCATTACTCATCATCTAACAAAGAATACACTGGATCATCGTTTCTTGTTCAGGAAGCTTAGTTTCTTTGTTTTTGTCTTTTTAGCATTGGTGCAAAAACCAAAAATTTAGGTTACCTTCACGAGGAAAAAAAACATAATCTCAATCTAATATGAATACTTCAAAGTTCGAAAAAGTAGGCCCAATACGATGTCTCAGTTTTGAACCATCGATCCCCAAGAATGTGCTATTGGGCCTTATGCAACATCACTACTGCTCCTACCCAATGATTAAACCCAAGTTACCCCATCCACATTCAACACCATTCTATAGCTACCCAAAAGGCCCACATGCGAACACCACAAAGACCCACCACCACAAAGTTCAAACCGCCACATGGTAAAAAGACAACCACATTGAACAAAAAAACATTCTCACAAAAAAAAAAAAAAAAAAAAAAAAAAACAATACTAGGGGTAAAATTTGAATCGTTGATTGTAGTTTGTAGATGACAAAAAGATACCTGTGGTGTTTTCAGATGAATATAATTCAAGACTAACAGTTCAAATATTGTGAAAAATTGAAAATTATTATGAAATTTGTTATGTTTATAACGTTACTATACCAAAAAAAAAAAAAAAAAGCCAAGCCATCAAAATAAGCCCCAACTATAAATAATTCTATGTAGCCTTTTCACTGATTTGGGCTTCAGCCCAATTAACCAAAGAACATGTTAAAATAATAAAATGGCTTTGGAGCACATGATGAATGATGACTGATGAGCAAAGCTTAATTGGGAATAACTGGGCAAGATTTAGAGAAATCCAAATGGAAGATCATAAAGCTAAGAAAGAAAAGGAAATCATGGATAAAATAGTAGCAAGGATTGGGGATGAAGTAGTGAAGGCAAGGTAAAAAAGAGGATTAAAAAAAAAAAAACTGTGAAAATGAGCTCCAAGCAAAGGGGAACTATAAGTACACACTCACAAGGTAGTAACAATTTTCGTTTTGAAGACAAATCATTCAATAGAAATAAAATATTCTCTCCAAAAAACAAAAATGGTGAAGTATCTATGACTGACTCACAAGACTTAAGAACTAGAAAAGACATCTTAAAAAGTAAAGAAACAATGGATAAAAGTAAGATAATTCAAATTTTGCTATTTTAGGAGTGCATTCTATTTATCGGAATACTCTCTAATAAGATGGTCATAACTTCCAATAGAAAACTCCAAATTACACATTGTTTTTAACGGCCCTACCTCAACTGTGTAAATATTGTCCGCTTTAGGGTCCGTACCCTTCACAATTTTGTTCTCCCCCCAAAGCACACAGCAGTGGGAAAAAGACATCTACACATTAAATGGAGGTCACTCCTTATAAGCATAACCCGATGTGAGATTCCATGAATTGTAAGACCTCCCCATTTTAGCAAGAAGTATGGGCCCCACATGCGAGAGCACGTGTCCGTAAGGGGAGTAGATTGTAGAGACCTAAAATGAAGGTCTTGCAATCCATGGAATCCCACATCGCCTAAGGAAACACATGGGGATGTGCTTATAAGGAGTGACCTCCCTTTAATGTGTAGAGGTCTTTTTCCCACTGTTATGTGTTCTAGTGGAGAACAAAATTGTGAGGGGTATGAGCCCCAAAGAGTACAATATTTACACAGTTGAGGCAAGATCGTTACTTCGTTTTACATGTTAGAAATTATAGACGAGTTTTAAATGCGCTTGATGAGGTTTTAAAAGAGTTAGAAGTAGTTTTTAAATTGAAGGGACATTTATATATATAATAATAGGTGAAACTGTGAGAAACTCAAATTAGAATTTTAATTTTGCGTCATGTGTTCTAAATTATTTATTCTTAAAGTGTTTTATTTCTTAATTTTAGAATCAAATGTGGGATCACATTATAAATATTTATCCAAGTGAGTTATTAAGTACAAAAACCAAAGAGTCTAGAGTAAATGAATCGTAGTAAAAAAAAAAAAAAAAAAAAAGCTTCACAATAATAAATAAATGAAAAAAACATGGACAATTTACATTTTATACCTAATAATATCCTTACAAATTTTTTTAAAGAGTTAACAAAATATAAAAATTACTATTAATAGTATTTAACTTATATATATATATATATGAATTATATTATACATCTTATTATATATTTTTAAGTGTATCCATGCAAATGCATTGGGTTACAAGCTAGTTTGGTATAAACTTAAAAACATATGTGAAATGTAATTAGAATAACTCTAGGCACAAAATTAGAGAGCAATTAAAATCTAATTCGTATTTATTTATTGAGTTTCGACTTTAACATACTACTAATCTCTAAGCTGTGCAACACACGGGAAAGTTTGACAAAATATATTTAGAAATACATATTTAAATATTAAGTATAAAAAAAAAACTTATTAGTTTAAATTAATTTTTTTTACAAGAAGATAAAATGTAATATAATGACAATTTAGTTAGTATTGGGGTGCTTTATTGAGCTGATGAGTTCTAATTAGAACTAACTAATATAGTTTAATACTATTTGTAATTTTAAAAATTAAATTAGAAATATATTTTATAATAACGTAGAAAAATGTGGATTTTAAAACTTATATGGCATAATTAAAAGAAGCCAACAAAAAAATTCATGATCATGGCTTTTATTTTATATTATTAGTATATAGATATAGACAAATTATAATCCTCATAAAAGCTAAATTAAGGTATTTTAGATATTTATATATTATTTTAATTTATCATACTAGACTTAATAGTTTTCCTTCATAGTAATCACTAACAATGGATTAGAATCCCATTGTACTGATTGATATTATTTAGATAATAATGCTTAGATTCACATCCAGCGCAATAGCTAGGGTATTGCACAGGGTGCAACACCTAAATTCTCAGCCATAGATTTAATCTAATGGCTTAAATCTTTGACACCTCACCCGTCCAGGTTGGCAATTCGTGTCTCACTTCCGTTTTCATTTCAGCTTCCCAAAATCTAAAAAAATCTCTCCTCTCTCACTTCAACTGGGTTCTCTCCCTCACTCTCCCTAACGCTCCACTCTCTCAACCTCCACGCTCTCTGCCTCTCCATCAACCCGTCGTCTCCACTTCTAGCATACCCAACTCAAACCCATCAGCAAAAAAAAAAAAAAAAAAAAAAAAAAAAACATTAACTCACCATCTGAGCTCTCGACACCCAAACACTCACATCCTTTTTAGACCCAGATTAGAGAGAGAGTAAGGGTTGCGGTTTGGAGAGAATCAAGTGTGAAGAGAGACATTGATGCTTTTCAGACCCAAATCAGAGAAGGTTAGGGCTTGGGTTTGGAGAAAATTGGAAAAGAGAGAAGTTGATGCTCAATCTCCATAGCTACAAGTAGTAGTCACCGTGTTTTGCTCCACCAATTCCGGTGGTGGTCCCGGTAAAGTTCCTCTGTCTCTCTCTTTGATTTTTCGTTCTTTTAATTTTCTCCAAAAAAAAAAAAAAAAAAAAAAAAATTGTTCTTTAAAGCTCACACTTGGCCGAGCTTCTTCTTGCACCCACACTATTGTCGGTGGCGGTGCATGTAGACGGTGTTTACACCATTGGTGGCCGCTAGTACCCTTCTTTTTCTCTTTATTGTCTCTTCTCTTTTTATTTGCTCTTTAGAAATGACCGAAACCCCCATTTTGTTTCAGTTTTTATTAGTGACTAGGTTTCTTCACTAACATAAAACAATCTAAACTTAGCACTAATCCCTCCAGCAAATGCCATTTCTCGCTCTTGGTGATCAAACGAAGAATAGCATTCCCATTTTTTTTTTTTTTTTTTTTTTTTTTTGACATCAAGAATAGCATTCCTTTAATCATGTCATTCAACTTGACAAAAGAACAAAGTGTGATTTCAATGATAAACATAAATCAAAATTTCCAATTAACAGCAAGCACAAGTGAAGCCATAAGATCACTATCACATTTTACTACTAAATATGTAAGTTTGTTGAGGGTTTAGCTTGGGAATTTTCTTCTTAAGAACTCAGCTAAGGGACTAACATTAATAGTGAAATACATAACAGATCATATAGTTTGAATGTTCATGAGATACATTTAATTCCTTTGTAATCAATGACATAATATGGTAGGTGCACAGCCAAATTTTAATGGGGCAATCAGACAATAACAAATGCATTTTGCATTAAGGAGAACCAAGACTAAAAAAAGGCATCAAAGTAAAATTACGTTCCAAAAGACACTAGTTAAATTAATGTGGAGAAATTGCTCCTCATAATTCCTGTTTGATCTACAGTACTGTAAACTTGATAAATTCCTGAGAAAGTTTATGAATAAGTCCTTATATGAAAGGCACAACCAGAGCACATAAAAGTTAATAATTCTTTCAAAGTCAAGCTAATATTTATGGTCTTTATACCATCTAGTAATAACAAGAAAAAACCATTTATACTCCGTAGTAGGGCCACCAAATTCACTTGTTATAAACAAAAAAATTTCATTGTAATTTTTATCCCCAACCAAATGAACAAAATCCAAAACAAAAAGGCTTTATAGCCAACTAAATTAGCTTCACAATGTAGATATGTGGTTTCAATATTTCAAGATTAAGAGAGTCAAAATAGCCACATCTTGATTATGATCCCAACAAAAATATATGAGGCATGTTCTTTATATCTAAGCTCAAGCATATTATTTGTTATTCTTGGAGAAGTACGAGTTAAAAGGTTAAGCAAACACATCTACATTCAGAGAGTTTGATTTTCCTCTCATTTCAGATATATTCAAGCATTACCTTTCCAAACAAGTTCAACAACAATATCAAAATTGCTTGCTTATTGTACAGTAACAAAATAAACAATGGGCCTTTAATTAAGAGTTGCATCAGAACAAAATAATATGTACAGGAAAATGTAACAGATGTTTCTTGGGTAGATATTAGGGTACCAAGTTGAGAGAATCAGCTCGAAGGGCAGCAAATTTTGACTCTCCAGTGACTGCGGAATCATCAGGTAGAGCTAGCTGCTTCTTCACAATTTCAGACACCGTCATCACTGTCTCTGGTTTGGCCTGCACAGGAGCATTAGCATTCTTGTTGCTAGTTACATCAACATACGAACACTATGCTTGAAATCTATATATATGTACCAGTTTCATCATTTAAAACCACATAGTATGCCCAAAGAAAAAAAATGTTCACATGGCCAAAGACAAAGCAGCTTATACAATAGGTTGGGAGAGAAACACCCACTTTCTTATCTGGACTAGTAATGCATGAACTTAATTTCTTTTCCAAGAAGTAGAATGAGAGTATAAAAGACAAACTGAGAAGCTGAACAACCCCGAAAATCACATGTAGCACATTTTAGACAATTAGGAAAACTTTCTGACTGACTGCCACTGGAATCATAAGGTTAAGATAGGCTTTTGTTTAACAAGCAAATGATGAATCAGCTAACACAATGCTAGTGGATATATCTAGAATGCAAAGAACAATATAATATGATTGTTGAGAGGTCAAAATATTGATAAATTTGATATGTTCTGGAATAGTGAAGAAATTACCGCACAAGAAATACGGAAACGTGCTGGCTGCATCCTTAGAGTTGTAAAGCTTTTGCCACTAATAGGAAAGGAAACTGATTTCAGATTAGAGAAATTAAAAACTGCTTATCCACATATTTATTCAACAAATTAAAAAGTAAAATCTAGTCATCAGTTCTGGCACCTTACAATAAGAGAAAATAGAATTAAATTCAGCACCAATAAAACAATCAACAAAATTGTGACACCATTATTTTCTTTCCTTCCTTTCCTAGCAACCAAACAGAGTTTATTAAAAAAATTAATAAAAAAAATATAGATAAAAGAAAACCTACCGGGTGGTGGTCTCCCTCTGAAATAAGCCCAAGTCTCTGAACCAAATCGGCAAGGCTGGCTCACCGCAACCACCACCTCTGATGGTGGCTTCTTCTCTCCTTCGATCAAAATCTCTTTCTCTGTCTCTCAATCTCATTTCCCTTCATAGATCAAACCTGAAAGATAATCAACTTCTCTCTTTCCCGATTTTCTCCAAACCCAACCCAGACCCTAACCTTCTCTGATTTGGGTCTGAAAAGCGTCAATGTCTCTCTCCAAACCCCAACCCTTACTCCCTCTCTGATCTGGGTCTAAAAAGGATGCGAGTGTTTGGGTGTCGGGAGCTCAGATGGTGAGTTAATGTTTTTTCTTTGTTTTTGCTGATGGGTTTGAGTTGGGTATGCTAGAAGTGGAGACGACGGGTTGACGGAGAGGTAGAGAGAGTGGAGCATTAGGGAGAGTGAGGGAGAGAACCCGGATGAAGTGAGAGAAGAGTGATTCTTTTAGATTTTGGGAAGCTGAAATGAAAATAGAAGTGAGACAAGGATTGCCAAACTGAATGGGTGAGGTGTCAAAGATTTAAGTCATTAGATTAAGGGTCCGTTTGGATACAACTTATTTTGCTGAACTGAACTGAACTGAACTGAAAACACTGTAGCAAAATAATTTTTAAATGTGTAAATAGTGCTGTGGGACCCATTTTTAATATTTTTTTAAATAAAGTGTGCGTGAACAGTGCGCACACAGTGCGTGAACAGTGCGCGCACAGTGCGTGAACAGTGCGCGCACTGTTTATGAACAGTGCGCGCTGTCCCTAAAAGCAGGACAACTGCGCAAGTGCAGAGAGAAAAAAAAAAAAAAAAAAAAAAAAAAAGAAAAAGGAGAAAACGCAAACGTGGGACGTGGGACGTGAATCCAAACTCAACCTAAATTTATGGTTGAGAATTTAGATATTGCACCCCGTACAATATCCTAGATATTGAACTGGATGTTAATTTATAACGCTTTAGCTATAAGAAAAGAAAAACAATAGAATAGACTCAAGTTTATGTCACATGTGCAACATGCAAGAGATTGAAATAATTTTTAAAAATACAGGATAATCTGAAATGTTGGTCTATTTGTCCTTAAACATCTCTCTCTTATTTATTTTTTTATTTTTTTTATTTTTTTGGTGCAGCTTGCAAGTCTATTGGTCCAAGTTTGAAGTCGTATTGACAATCCTATAAGGTTGACTTTCTACAATTAGGTGCACCAAAAGTTCAAACTGACCAGTTATAAATAATACATTTTCTTTGAGACTCTGATATGAAATGTTAGACAATAGCTGAAGGGACTCCAACCCACATTCCTAATTCAATAGTTTGAATTAAATTACTATTCTTATTCAACATGATTCTCGTTTGTTCATTGAAGAAAACTTAAATATACACATATATCATTTCAAGTTTGGGATCACTAGGAGCTGGAAAGGCATGCTCTTAATAATAAGGGCAAATATCGTATTTTGTCCGCTATCGATTTCTATGTCAGACCTAAAAATTTTCAAAAAAATTAACTTTTCTTTAAGGGCCTCGGAAACATTTAAATTGACGTGGCACAACCTGTTCGAGCATTGGAGCACTCAAAGTGCCATTTCAGGTCAAATTGACCAAAATGCCCCTAGTCATTCCTGGGTTGACCGAAAGTCAAAATTGGTCAAAATAATCACAAAACTACATTTTTCATGTTTCTACACCAAACTCGAGCTACTCGGTGATTTTCGTTAACTTTGACCAAGTTTGACTCAAGGTTGACTCTTGAGGGCACGCAAAAACCTTAATTTTGATCTAACCATCGAAATGGGTTGAAACTAGCATCATTGGAAAGATTATTGAATTCCCTTTCCAATGACTATTCATGAGTCGAAATCGGAGTCAAAACGGTCAAGATATCTTGAAATCTGTGCAAGGCGCATCAGCTCGCTTCTCGAGGTCATAACTTTTGATCCAACCGTTGGATTTCAAATTTCTTTAGTTTTTCGGAAACTAAACATCTAGACATTTTCACGAAAACCAAGATCAACCCAATCGAAGCCCGGGAAGGCCTCCATCAAGCCATTACAAGTTGGCAGCCACGGAACTGAAAAGTCACTTTTTGCCTATAAATACCCCAAAGCCCCTTGAGATTGAAAAAAAATGAAAAACGTTTTGGAGCTGGGTTCTTGGCAGATTCTCTCTATTTTCTCTACATTTTTTTTTTCCCAAAAACATATCAAAAACCTTTGATTCCTCTCTTTTCTCAACAATCAAGAGGTAGTGTTATTACACTCTTTCCCCTCTCTTTTTGGTCTTAGGACCTTAGATTTGAGGTTTGAAGGTGTAGATGTAGCTTTTTAGCTACAATCTACACCCTTTGGTTTATCTTGCTTCATAATATGCTTTATTGCTTTTCTTAGCTTTTTCTTGCTTTATCTTTCTTCTTAGCATGTTCTATAGCTTTCCAAGCATGTTTACTTTGCTTTTTACCATGTTTTAATGCTTTGATCATTGTTATTAATTCCGTTCCGTTCCGGCCGGAACGGACAGAATTTCTCGTACCGGTATATAATCTGGAACCGGAATACCCTTTGTTCCACCTCGGGTCAAAATCCGGCCAGTTCCGAGGCATTTCGGTCATTCCGGTGTGTTTCGGCAAATACCAGCCGAAACTAAAGATTCGGCTGGTATGTGTTTTGGTTTTGCTTCACACTTCAGAGTTCACAGAGATCGAAGGAAAAAAAAAAAAAAAGAAGAAGATGAAAGATAAGATTCACATCAGATCGAAGAAGAAGAAAAAAAAAAATTCAAAGTCATGGACAAAGCTCAAGTGCTGCCATTAAAACTCACTTCTTCAAGCTTGTGTCTCTGCCACTTCCAGAGTTTCTCCTTCAGCTTCATCCTTGTTGCTTTGAGCAACCATACTTCTCTGTTGGCCTTTGTTTGTGTGAGGAAGAGTTAAGACTTAAAACTTAAGGATTCATTAAAAAAAAAAAAAAAAAGATGAAAAGTGGAGAAGTTTGTGAAGTAGAAGAAAGGAGGAGATCAGTCTGATCAGATGAAGAGGAAATGATAAGCACAAAATACGTGTTGGCTAATGGTAAGGGTAAGGAAACTTCTAGGAAATTTCCTACTTAAAAACTATTCATAGATACTTAGTTATTTACAACAATGCCACAAGTAAAAAGTTCAAAAATATTTATATAATTTTTTTTATCCACTTCATTGAATATTTTTTAAGGAGAAAGTCTATTCACTATATTTATTGTATTATTTGTAGAAAAATTATAAATAAATATTTTTTTAATCCCACTTTATTTAATATTTTTTAAAAATAAAATAAAATTAATTACTTTATATAATAGTAATAATATCTAGTTATATATATATATATATATATATATATATATATATATATATATATTGTTCTAAAAAAAATATATATATATATATATATATATTTTTTTAAGAACTCCGAAACACCTTGAAACGGTACGCCGAAATAGGCTGGTACCGAAATATTTCGTTCCACTAGACAAACCGAAATGGGCTCCGAAACGGAATTAATAACATTGGCTTTGATGATGTTGGCCTAGCCTTCTTGGGCTAGGATATGTCTAAATATTGTGTTTCTGCTTAGATCCATGTGTTTATGTGCTTTTTGCCATGTTCTTGCTTAGATCCAAGTGTTTATGTTCTCTGTGCCATGTTTGTGCTTAGATCTACTTGTTTGTGTGTTCTTTGCCATGCTTATGGTCAGATATATATCTTTGTGTGATCCTTGCCATGTTCATGTGTCTAGATCTACATGTTGGTTGCTGTGCCATGTGCTTCTAAAGCCTTTATATCTCTTGTTATCTCGTTTTTCTTGTGTTTAGGCCTTTTTGGTAGGGTGTAGATCTAGATCTTGTGGTCTAGGCCTATATAAAAGGTTTGGATCATTTCCTTTATGCACGTCTATGTATGCTTGCTTACTTCTATGCTTTATGTCCATCTTTGTCTATCTAGATCTAGGTTTTGCCATGCTTTGTGCCTTTCGTGGGTTTGTGCTTATCGATCTTTGGGGCCACATGCTTGTGTGGTTGTACCCGTCCCTTTTGTGGATTGTTTGGTTGTGACCACTTGTGAGATACACCTCCGTGGTGTCGGTGTGCTTGATACACACCTTTCTCCACTCCGTGCGATGTTGTTATGCTTGCCTTGCTGGTTTTGTGTCACCAGTTTGGCTTTCTTTGATTCTTTGCCTCTTTGCACGCTTGCCTACATGTTCATGCATGAGTCTGTGCGTCGTCCATACTCCAATCTCATGGAACTATGGCCACCCGATCCAAACCTACATTTGTCTTTCTAGGACACCCTTTTTTGTTTGATAACATGTTTGTTTGCCCCGTTTGGCATCTTTTGCTAGCTTATCTTTTAGCATGCTTTCCTTCTCTTTGTTTCTTTGCTTGTTTGCTGACTTATTTCTTTTGTCATTGCATGTACACGCATGGAGCATAGACACTTGGAGTAGGGGTGCGACCTCTTAGGTGCAAGCAAAAGGGTTAGGAAGTAAGCAAAAAGATGCTGGCCCACAAAGGGCAATGTTTTCTAGATTAGGGGGCCTAGCCCCTCCTAAGTGGTTTTCTCTTTCTCTCTCTCTCTCTCTCTCTCTCTCTCTCTCTCTCTCTCTCTCTCTCTCTCTCTAAGCCTTTTCTTAAATTCGACTCATATTCCAATCACACACCTGAGGTACGACATTCCTCATACACAAAAAAGAGAAAGCGCACGAGCGTTGCCGCGTTGGGTGGTCGAGTAGCTGCGAGGCATCGACAGACTAGCAACTCCACTGGGGACACTTAGAGAGTTTAGGCTTTAGATCTTTTGATAAGATACTAATCTTTGGACATTGGCTTTCAAAAACATTGAAATTGGCATTAGCCTCCAAGGCTTTCCTTTTGAAATATGCTTTTACTATACCCTAGTAAACTATTTTTAAAACTCAGAAATATTTTCCAAAAATGCTTTTCAAATGGTTTTCCAAAAACTGGCTTTGAGGTATTTTTGTATGTGTAAAGCTTTATTGCTTTCCTAAAGCATGCTTTATAGCTTTCCTTCACATGTGTGAACCTAGGGTAGTAAAATTTAATTTCTACTTCACCTTTATCAGTGCATATATCCGTTATGCTTGGAAAGTCTTTCCCCTTTCATTTCAAAATGCATGACATCACCCCTCATATTGGGTCGAACCCAGACTCAGTGTTGAAGGCAAATGATGGATGTGTATATCCTAGATAGTTACTGGTTGCCGAATTGTAGGCTTTCCTGGGTTCATGGGTGGACATGATTATGTTGAAAAGGCCCCCTTGATCCGCTCTATCCCACAACTTCTATGAAGGGAAGGATTCAATGATCAAGGTCCCCCCTAAGAATATGACCAACTTACTAGTTAAGCTGTGTCTCATATAATTGGCCTAGACTAAGTCAAAACCTGTGAGGACTAGGAAGAGCCAAAGCCAAGTGAACATCCTAGCCTAGGGTAGGATATCCTTCATAGGATTGTTTTCAAAATGAGTCAAGGGAAAAGTGTCCAGTTTCTGTTTGTAGGTTTGCCCTTTTTGTTTGTGTTGAAGAAGTTTTGCTCTACTCTAGGTTTTATCCATCCTGTTTACACAACATCTATGATTAACCCTTACGGAGAAGTAACCCCGTTGCTTACACATTAGATCATACGCAATCTCTAAGGGTTTCCGACCCTACAAGGGCATGCATGCATACACTAATCGCCTTGTCATGTAAATGTGTACTAATAAGCCATGGTCAGATTAATAGGGAAAAAAAAAAAAAGATAATAAAATCAACTATAATAAGTAAGAACACTTAATAAATTATTAAATAAAGAATCATGTGAATCCTATGTAGCAAAGTGGGAAATCATGGAAAAGAGACTCACCTTACTTTAGAATCACAGATTAGAGATTGTTTAACGGACCCCTTGGTAACTACTACACAAAGATTAGATGGAGAAGACAAAGATAATCAAAGAACACAACAATAGTTAGTAATCACAACTCAAGAACAAAGAGTTTTGAAAAAGGTATTGAGAAATCAATTTAGAAAAATAGTTTTTGCATTAGATCTAACTAAAGAGAGCTTTTTTATTTGTAAAAAACGTGCAAAGGTGCTACCCTAGGGTTTTGAAAAGAGAAAATAGGGTTTTTGAGAATGAAGGCCAAAAAATAACTATCTCTAGCTAGCATTTTGAATGGAGACATAAGATGAGTATTTATTAGTTAAAATTAGGGTTTTTTTTGGGGGGGGGGGGGGGGTTTAATGGTCTTTGGACATTCCCAAAGGTCTAAGGGCCGACGCACATCAAAGAATGATGTTTTAGACCCTTAAAAATGAAGTTCTTGAACCCAGAAAATCGGCCTGCATATGCAAGTCCCGACCATGCGTATGCAAAAACTATGTTCAAATTGAAGCCTAAGATGTTTACTTTCCAATGAAACAGACCTCACACAAACTTTCTTTGTGGATAAAAAGTTATGGTCAAAATAGTGAGAAAAGATCATTTTTTAGTATCGATTTCAAAGCGATTTGAGTACGTTTGAATTGTGATTGCTTCCAAACTATTGTGAACTCTTTAATTACCTTTGGTTGACATATGTCAAGCTCATCATTAGGGCCGATGACCAAAATTTATTAACGGATACAAAATGTAGTGTATACACCAAGCATGAACAATTAAGGCAAATAGTTCAAGCTCTTATCTTTGAAAAGTATGATGAAGGAAAAAGGAAGCTAAGGTACCCAAAGGAATTTAGGACAGGAAGCTCATGAAAAGGCAAGTCAAATGATGTTACTATTGTTCATGCTCACAATGGACCAAAAGAGCTAACCCCACTAGGCATGCCTTTGTCGAAAGTATTCAAGGATTTATCGAGCAAAGGAATTATTAAGCCACTAAATCTTGGTAGGTATACTCTAAATATCTCTTCTCCAACTTGCTTTGCCAACGAGTATTGTGAGTACCATCAAAGCAAAGGTCACCATAAGGATAAATTTGCTCGTCTTCATCATGATGTTGAAGACCTTATCGAATAAAAGAAGATTACAAAGCCACATATTGGAAATAATTCTCTCCTAGAATGCCATGTTGTGCCTCCCCCTACTTGGGGTTGATTGATTAAGAAGTTTAGTCTTTGTTATTTCAATTCAGAAATGTCTTTGTTATTTCAATTCAAGTATGTCTTTCAATTAAGTGAGTCTTTCAATTCATGTACTCTTTTAATTCATCAATAATGTGGTTTGCAATGATTTGAGTTTTATGATAAGTTCTCAAAATTTTAAGTTGATTTGATTCTCAATATGTGATGTTGCATGTTTGCTTATAATTGAACAATGGAAATTGGGATGAAGAGAGGCCGTTATTCAACTATCCTAAACACATTTCCCTTTTCTCACCCCTTTTGAGCCTTCAAAGTTGTTTTATTTTGAAGTAACCATTGTCAAGGATAACCCCCTACACAAGGGGCAAGAAGTGGAATAAAGTGATTAAAAAAAAAAAAAAAGAAGTGAATTAAAAGTTGACCAAAAAAAAAAAAAAAAAGGAGAGGAGTGAAGTGAAAAGCAAAAAGAAAAGGAAAAAAAAAAGTGAAAGTGAAGAAAGTTCAAAAGTGAAGAAAAAGTAATCCTTGACCAAATTGTAACCCTAAAGAAAGTAAGTTTGATCCTTTGTTATCTATTCTTTGTGAGCCATGAACCTAACCCTTCATTACAAGCCAAGTAAAAGTCCTCTCTAACCAATTGAAGTTGTTCGTGTGAACTACGTTAGGCTTGATCCTTTTTGGGTATGTAGGCAACCTTATGAGGTGCAGCCACATCACATCATGTAAATTGTGTAACTCACGTATTGAGAATTTGAATCATCAAGATTTTTTTAGGATAAGCTGTAGCACTTGTTCATTGCATCTCATTTGTTTGTTTCTTGTAAAAGTGAAAGAGCCCACAAGACTAAAAACTCGCAAGGGTGGTCTAGGCAAAAGTTAGGGCCTAAGAAAAAAAGTAAAAAAAGAGTAAAAATTTTTTTGCTAGGTTGAAAACCTGTATGGGTGGCCTAGGCAAAAGTTAGGGTAAAAGAAAAAGAAAAATAGAAAAGAATAAAGAAGAAAGGAAAAGAAAAGAAAGTGAATCGATCAAGCTAGGGGCAAGGTGGATCCCACAAGGAGGATGCGTCCTAATGTTTGAGCTTTTTGAAAGTTATTCACAGTGAATCAAGTGTTCGGTTCCCATTTTTACCATGCCTATTAATATGGTCTTGTTTCATATCTTCTTTTCTTAGATTCCGTTCTGTGTCCTATTGTCATCTTTGTTGCCCTTCGTTCTTTGAGGTTTTGTGTGTTTGTTGCTTCTTTAGAAGTTGTCGTGTCTGTCCTTGTCTTTGGTGTCTTCATGTTTGCTTACAATCTTTGCCTACAACCTTTAACTCCTCAGGGGCTTCAGCAACTACATGACATGATAGCATACAAGGTAAGTAAGGGAGATATGCAACAACATAAAAAAAAAAAAAAATACAAAAAAGAGAGAGAGAAGAAGAAGAAAAGAAGTGGTAAAGATAGAAAGTTCATACCTATGGCCCCAGTGCTAAGCTCTTTATCAAAGGAACCCTTAGAAGCAGAGGCCCTAGTGTAGACACCATATTTTGTACCCTTTACGACTCGGGCCCCCATTCCCCAATGATGTTGAAATTCTAAGGCCCAAGGTTGGTTTAGGGCCCGATCATATTACAAATTGACTTGAGAGATGTTAAAATGAAAAATATAACTTTTTATGAGCAAATAAATCTATTTTTTTAAAAATAAAGGCCAAGGAAACCCTCGTTTTGTGTACGTAGGTTTAATTCATGCGTACGGAGGCACGGACCTGCGCACGTAGCTAGGGTTTTAGAAATCTATGAAAGATAAGTTTTTTGCATTAAAGACTGAGATTTAGAATGAATCCCACATTGATTGGGAGTTGTTCTAAACCCTCAGTTTTCTAACTATATAAAGCCTTACATGGTATATTTCAACAACACACTGAAAATCCTAAGGGAAAACCTAAGATTCACTAGAAATAGTGAATCAAAGAGAGAGTTTTTCACAAAACATCTCCAAGTCAATTCTATTTTGATTGGGACCTTTTTTGGTCTTGATCCTTGAGTTTTGAAGTTTACTAATTATTTTTGTTTTGTTGTGGATAGATTTAACTGAGGGGAATGGTCAAAATCAAGCTAAAGAGCTTTTTGTTTTGAGGTATATGTTCCAACCTTTTTTTCCTTTCACTTTTGCTTTAATCTTGTTTTCAATCTTGTTTCTTTGCTTTTTTTGTGTTTAGATATGTTTGTTTAGCCTAGGGTTTAGTAGTTTCTGTGTTTAGAAGCATGCTAGGTTGCTAGATTTGTCGTTTTAAAGTTTTGCTCTGTTTGTGTTCTTGTTTTCTAGGATTAGGGTTCTTTAGGGTGTGTGTGCGTGTGCGTGCTTCCTATATGCATATGTAGGCTTGAAGTATGTGTACGCATACAACTGGTCTGCGTACGTAGGCCTATGTATGCATACGCATACTCATGCCCAGAAACCCTAATATGAGTTTTCTGCTTTTGTTTCTTCTTTTCTTTTACATAATATACCTCTGTTTTGACATTCTTGTATGTTTTTAAGTATCTGTTCCTCTGTGTAACCACTTGTTTGCCTTTAACATGCTAGATTAGGGTTTTCCTTGTATTTCTTGCTTTGATACCATGAACATGCATTCACATGTCCATTCATTGATGCATAGATGCTGAGATGCAATAAGGTAAGTAAGGTAAGTCATGCATTCACGCGAACATGCATTTGTTTGTTATAAGATCTTTATCTTCCTTTGATGAACATGTATATGTAAGTCTATATGCCATGCTTTGAATGATAATATGATTTGTTTGCTGCATATGTCTCTGCCTTGATATATACATGTTCCTACCATAGATGTAATGTGATGAGATGCCATGATAGATTTATGCTAGGTTTGATGAGATGCCATGATAGATGTATGTTAGGATTTGTGATGATAGGAGATGCATGATAAATGTATGTTAGGGTTATGGGACGTTTGATGCCATGTTGATTGTTAGATGCATATTAATGTGTGTGTGTGTGTGTGTGTGTGTGTGTGTGTAGGATATAATGTTGAACATTCCTTTAATGAGATTAAGACGTAAACACAATGACTGGAAGTCAACCCACAAGTCGGGTGGGATTGGGTGCCTAACACCTTCCCATCCCCATACCTAAACTCTGAACCTATACTCTGGTAGTAAGATCGGTCCTTCCACGCAAGGATGCTATATTCATGTTTCCTAGACCATAAAACTAAGTGGCGACTCCTTTGTTTCTTTGCCTTGGTCCACTCGGCCGATGTGTACTCCCTAAAAATGTGCGTTACGCCCACATTTAGCCCTCTCAGCTGGCTCATCATCAGAATCCTTAGGGGTCTCATCAGATTCCTTATTTAGGGACAACTCCATATCCAACATCTGAGTGGCAGAAGTAAGGATAGAAGATGGAGTAACCACCAATGAGGATCCACCCGCAACTACTTGAGAAAGGGCAGCAAATGGATCATTGGCAAAAACGACTGGCGGAGGGGTAGCAATAGGAACTCCCTCGGTCTGGGCCACCATGGGAGAAATGCCTCCTTTTGAGGGAGTGAAAAACTTAGCAGAAATAAGGAAAAACTCCTTAACGATGTTCTCCTTAATAGAAACATCCTCCTTGGGGAAAATAGGCTCTGATTGAGGAACCAAAGCTTCGACAGAAACCTCTCTGGTAGTTACAACTATGGCGGAAGCCATACCCTCTACAATTACATCAGCACAAAAAAAAAAGCCCTCTATGGAAGTGTCAGAAGCTACAGAAACCTCCTCTTTCTCAGGAACATTGCCTTCAGTAGAAACTATTGCCATGCCAACGGTGGGTCCAATAGGAGCCTCTTCACTTATGGGAGTGTAGACAGAATTAGCCTCAACGTCGATCTAAAGATAACAAGATGAAGAAAAGAATGAATAAGCAAAAAAAGAAGAAGGAAGGAATGATGCAAAAAGAAAGAAAATGGAATAAAAGAAAAGGAAAAACGCACCTCAGCCTCGTCAAGTATAATGGGCCGAGTGGCTGAAGTGTTCCCTTTATGCTTGGACTTCCAAAAAAGAGAAGGATACATGCACATAGTTTGCCGTAGAAAGAGACATCACATAACTAAAATAAAGACGATGAAAAATTTAGAGATAACATACTCTCCTCTCAGAAGCGGCAGATGAAACTGGGGGAGATGTCTTTCTTTTACTGCCATGGGTTCTACTAGATGGACGGGCATTTGAAGGTTACCTCAGCAATGGAGGCCTAGATTTGGCCATAACAAACCTCCTAATAGAACAGATCTTAGCAAAAGAGGGAGGAGTACTCTCAAGGACTATGTTGCCAATAAGAGGAAGGTCTTCCCTGTAAAGGACTATCTCTGAACAAGCCTTAGGAGCATCTATAGCAGCACCTTTACCTTTCTTGGCAGACTTGGACTTGGCGGATTTAAAGGCCGAGCCCTTGTTCGCCGGTGGAGGCAGGTTCACCACCTTCACCTTCTTCTCCCAACCAAAGGGCAACTCACTTGCATACAGGAACCACCCCTCTTCCTTCTCATACCACTCGAATATGGCCGACCTGTTCTACATCCTAACATACGCGATCAAAAACTTGGTAGGAAGAAGCAACCGAGGATTTGGAGAGATTATGGCATGCAAACCTCGAGGAGGGATGGGGGAGAACCCCCGGTTACCTAAGAGATCCTCACTAAAGGAAGTCATAACAGCCTACCAATAAGCATGCATAGGAGCAGTGCAAAGACCCACTCTATGGGAACTCGGAATAGTGACTGCAGTAAAAAAGCTTGCAGTAGTGCTTAAAAACACAAGGATGCAGAATGGGGTGAACTGAAGTAGTGGAGTCCAAAACTAGTGTAAAGTCATTAGACACATTCTGGTCAAGCCCAAATTGCCTCCTCACTCTATGGGTAGAATAATGTACATGCCTTAGCTCCTTGTTAGTTAAGTAAGGTAACCACCTAGCATTGGTAGTAACCAGATAAGTGATCCCCTTCTCGTCATAAGCAACAAAGGGAGTAGTCTTGCCAGCAGTGCCCATGAAAGGCCCCATCGCTGAATTGGTACAATTAAAGCCAGAACCAAAACTTCAACAATCTTTCCAAGAAAAGCCCATTCCTTTATCAAAAAACTCTACAGTAGGATTACTAGAGGGTTTTAACCCGAACCAACGGTATGCCAAAGGGAACTTCTCCTTGGCATGACGGACATGCTTACACTTAGCCAAGTACCTAGCACAATGATCCTAAAGGAGGTGCTTCAGAATAGTACTATGAATGAAAGAAGTTACTATATGGTAGGAACCCATCGGTCTTTCATCACTCTGCAAGATATCCAACTGAACATACAAATGGCCCATGAACAAGGGGCTAATGGAAAACTCACCGTGGCAGAAATTTTTATGGCCAACTGGAAGTACACAAGTTTTACAGCATAATGGGGATAGGAACCAAAAACAAACTTACATAGCCAAAACAAGATGAAGGCAGCACGACGAACAACAATAGAAGCCACTAAAAAAGCCCCTATCCAATTGGAAAGCTTTGCATTCCCACCACTAAGCCCCCTTCCTCAACTCCATCTTTACTGCTTCCTCTTTAGCGGAGAATTGGATGTCCAAGGGGTCCATGTCACCAAGAATGGTAAGCAATAATTGATTTTTCACATCCTCTAAGGTCACGGTGAGTTTGTCGCAAGAAATAAAGAAGTTATGGGTAGCGTAACACCACCAGCGAACCAAATGGCAGAGGTTGAACAAATCACAGTAGTTGTGCAAGCACCACGAAGAGACAATGGCCTTCAAAATGCCAGCTCGTTGGAGCACCTCCATGAAACCCATGTCGGAAAGCTCCTTATCAACCTACTCCTTCCAACCCAATGATGTACTTAACCTAAATTCGAAAAGAATAAGGCCAGGTAAGGTCTCTCCTCGATGAATGGAATGATCAGGGATGGAGGTCGCTAATGGAGCCCGAGAAATGTCAAAGTTACGCTACTCCAAAGATAGACAAACATGGCCCGGCGGAGGAGGTGAATAGTCACTAGGCACCACCGAAAAATGTGAGTGGGTGTCATACCATTAGTCTATGAGGGGAGGGCATTCACTATCGGGGTCGCGAGTCACTTCTTCCTCCTCGGAACAATTCGATTCAGAATGGGGTGCCTCATCAACAACGACAAGAATAGCCTTCGCTTTTCATTGGCGACATGAAGAAAGGATTAGGTGATGTATGTGGGGGTATGAGAGAAGAAACGACAAGAAGAATGAGAGAAAGGAGTTGTAAAAGAGAAAAGGTATTGTGCGAGATAAAGAGTAAAGATTGGGATAGGTATAAACATTTGGAAGGGAAGTGACAGAATAGTCATCAAAAGAGGCAATGCATTAAATGAAGCAGAGACGCTACTTCAAAATAATTGATAAACTGAGAAATTAGAAAAGACAAGTCTATTTGTCACAGAAAGTAAGCAAGGTGGGGACCACTGTTCAAAAAGGCTGTAAAAGAAACTGTAGAAATATTCGCATATGAATTGCAGGAACAATTCACATGCTCAGGGGGCTGAATGTTGATACCTGTTTTTGATAAAAGGCCCAACAGCAAAAAAAAAAAAGCCCAAAGTAAAGGGAGATGAAGAAGGAAAAGAATGGAAGAAACAAAATAGAAGTAAATGGGCCATGAAAGCCCAAGGAAAGAGGTAAAATCCCAATGGGCCAATATGGCAGGAAATGATAACCAGTGGGCCCATAGGCACAAAAGAGGTAAAAGTAAATTAAATGAGCTATGAGAGTCCAAAGGAAGAAAGAAGGCCCAATAGGCTAGCAGGTCAAGAAACACAGCAAAAGGTGAAAAAGGGGAATAATGTGCAAGCCAGTAGGTTATGAAGGCTCGAGGAAATAAGAAAGAAGAAGAGTAGAAGCCCAATGAATTGTGTTAGGACATATGTGTTTCACTTGTTAGGAACATATGTCACTATTTTATGTAATTGGCTAATCCTTTGACAAAATGCACTTTACTTGTAATTGGGTAGATCTAGGTGTTTTTAATACTTCAAGAAACAAGGTTTCAAGATCAAGTGTTAAATCTATTCAAGTCTGTCTAAGAAACAAGCTGAAAAGTGCAAGTTCATTAAAGCTCGACAGCTGCATCTATTAAGCTTAAGAAAGTTGTTTCAGCCCCGTATGCTCGACACCTGCTTGACAGCTCCTATCTGTCGAGGTTTAAGAATTTCAGAATTCTTATATGATTTTCTTGGGATCCGTGAATGTGTCTTTGGGCTTTCTTTTCTCCTAACACTAGACATGTAAAAGGATTATTTTAAGGGCCATAAAAGAGTTCACAAGTTGCACATGAATTGGAAAAAGTTTGTTCAAGCAAATTGTGACCGGAGACAAAGTTTTGCCATAGTTCATCATTCTTGAAGAAGTTGCTGTGTATATGCACTGTAGGGTTTTGTAACCAAGCATCTTCTTGATCTTCATCGTCTGGATGAACTGAAGAACTTTGCAGCCAACAAACTTCTCTAGTTGGTAATTGAAGTCACGTGTTGGGATCTGCGTAATTGGTTAGTCACGTATTTGGGAGCCATGCATCAAAAGGAGGAATTGTCACTACAGAATAAGTCCAATTGGGTATTGGGGTAAAGGTTCAACTGTAGGTTGCTATAAGGTACTAGGATTCCTTTACTTGTAACCGTTTGTTGTGATAATAGTAGAGTTTCAGGAGTGGTGACCTGAAAATCACCCGGTAGGGTTTTTGCCGTGTAGGTTTTCCCTATTCGTAAACAAATCACCATGTCAAATTTATTTTCCGCTGCACTTAGATTAATTGGTGATTTGTTTGTGCTACCACATGTTTGCATGTTAATTTGATTAATTAATTAAACTTGGCTAATTAATTAATTAATTCATCACAAGGGGTCAATACGTTTTTGGCCTATCAAATTGGTTTGGCAAGAACTTATGCCAAGTAAATACACGAGCCTAGGAAGGGATGAAAAGAAATAAGGCAACCTAAAAGCCCATGCCCTCTTCCGTAAAGGATAAACATGTGCAAAAGAGACATGTAGCAGAATGGAACAAGGCTAGTCTACTACAGTAGAAACATTGTGGGAATTAAAGAAAAGAAAGACAGAGGATGAGCAAGCACATAATGGTCGGAGTACCACCAATCTGTACCCAGCTAATACAAAAGAGGTGGGACCCACAATCAAGGGGGTTCAGAGGGTGTGGTTTGGTGGTGGGGAAAAAGTCTATTTTTGTTTACCAGCCAGAGCTTCTATTGAGAAAATGCCTTGCTGAGATGGCATTTTGCCAAAAAGTGGTTGTAGACGGCGGGGATCACCTGATGCATGCCATAGAGGTAGGTAGTGAAAGATCCAAGTTCTTATCCATCCCGGCAAAGAGGGAAAGGCTTATAGCAAGATCAAACAAAGAGAGATTTTGACATGGAATGGGTAGTGAAAGAAAGATAATACACTGGATTTACCCAGTAGCAGTAGTTAGGGGTGTCCAGGACTCGCTCGACCCACCACCACCGGAATCGAAAGCCAACCGACCCGAGCACCACCGCAGTCGGTGACGATTTTGTCCAATGAAACCCGACCCTCGTTGGTTTGAGTTTCGGTTTCACTTCTCTCAACTCGCCGAAGCTGACTCGACCGAAGAATAGGTAGATTTGTTTGATTTTCCTCCTTTTGTCTCTTAGATCAGCTCAGTTTTAGTGGAGATCTCCCTTTCTATGCCCAGATCTGGAGGAGATCTCAAGTTCTTCACCTAGATCTGGTGTAGATCTCGCGATTTTCGCCTAGATCGGGTGGAGATCTCGAGTTCTCCGTCCAGATCCGGTGGTGACCTCGACGATTTTCGATGCAAATGGAGTGAGTTTTTGCAGATTCTGGCGAAGTCTTTGAAGATTCCAGCAACGTTTACAGGATCCAGCGACTCTCTCCACCAACTGAACTGACCCGAGCATAACCAGAACTCAAAACCGACTCGACTGATTGACGCCGGCAGTCGGTTTCAAGTCCCTTCTCCTTCCATCTGACGCTGACGAGTTGGGTTCAGGTTGGGTCCAAAATTGACCCGGCCCGACCCCTGGACAGCCTTAGCAGTAGTGGCCAAACAACTAATGGGTTGGTGGGTAGCCTTGAAAGGATGCCTACAACAAACCAAAAAATAGTTGGTGAAGCCCTAGAGGTAAAAGGGAGAAATCCCATGGAATTAGCTCACTATAAAGAGGGATAGTTGCCATAGATGAAAAGGAAGAACCCACGATAAGACAATAGTAAAAGACTGAGAGTGAAAGAACTAGAAAAAAGAAATAAAGTTGTAAAGGAAGAGAGAAAAACGGTAGAAAAGAGGCATGATCAATAGACCATCTTTTCCCTCCCTCTTAATAAACCCATTCTCTAGAATCCCAAAAGTGGTAACAGATAGCCATTTAGGCCCATTCTCCAAAATGTACAACTTTGATGGTAAAAGCCTATGACAAGGTTATTTAAGTTGGGGTTCGAGTTCCTTCTTGGTTCACTTTTTGTGGAAAGATTCGACACACTACTTTGATTGTGAACGCATATAATCTCACTCAGTAGAAATTATATTTGTTGTATTAGTTGTTTTGTCGTGGCATCTTTTATTATATTTGTTGTATTAGTTGTTCTGCCATGGCATCTCTTATTATATTTGCTGTATTTGTTGTTCTAAAGTGACATCTTTTATTATATTTGCTGTGTTAGTTGGTCTGCCGTGGCATCCTTTATCATATTTGCTGTATTGGTTGTTCTGTCGTGTCAGCTACATTGCCACTTCACTTCCTTTTGCTATAGCTGGCCCACTTGACCACAGACCAACTCTCTTCTTTATGTGCTTCATTGTCTGCACCCCTGCAATGCTTGGCTTGTGCACAAATTGGTCTATAGCATGGTCCTACTAAGGTATTAGGCCAGTCCCAACTTCCTGACCCACAACTCAATGGGCATGAACATGGTAGAACGGGCCTTGGTCTATTAACACAAAAGGCACCCACAAAGACAAAATGTAATTTAATCAAAATTTGGTTAGTATTGGGGTGCCTTATTGAGATGATGAGTTCTAATTAGAATTAACTTATATAGTTTAATACTAGCTATTTGTAATTTTAAAAATTAAATTAGAAATATATTTTATAATGACGTAGAAAAATGTGGATTTTTAAAACTTATATGGCATAATTAGAAGAAGCCAACAAAAAAAAAAAAAAAAAAAAAAATCATGATCAAGCCTTTTATTTTATACTAGTCGCTAACCCGTGCGACGCACGGGAAAGTTTTTAGTAACTATAAGATTACAACAAATCAAATGCTTTAAAATTTGAAAATCTTAAAGAACTTACATTAGTACTCATCAATTTGTTTACAAAACCAATGCTAAATAGATCTACAAATTGCATTCTCATATCCTCTGTCATTTGCAAGGTGACAGGATTCTTTTCATTACGGTTTGCATCCTTCTATCCTTCAAAAGCTTTAAGAAGTTTCATGTGGTCAAGTGCATGTTTCTCCCCATATGATCTCTTAGGCAACCCTTTATGTTGACCATAGACTACCCAATTTCCTAAATCAAAACCAATCCACCACAATATCAAAACCTAAGTCATATTTAAAATCCAAATTAAAAAAAAAAAAAAAAAAAAAAACCTTACCGGTGGATGTATATAAATGGTTGTATATAGAAATGGACCCAAGTTAGGGTTTCAACCACTACAAAACCAATTCTAATTCAAAACAAAATCTAACCCAATTACATACACTTCATTTAGTGAGTCATTGTGGTGTAATGCATGGACTTGTTTGATAAAATATGTCAAAGTATCTGTGTGGAATTGGGGGAAGGAGAAATAAATTGAAAGCAATGGAATAATGTTACTATATTATTTTCTTGGACACCTGCCATGCTTGGTTAGTTAACAGTCAATAGTATTTTTGTTTTAATGTAGGATGAGAGCACAAGTGGTGTTTCATTGTAAACCATAAACCATAAAGTTAACTTAAAATAATGTGAGAGTATAACTATCAAATTCTAAATAAAAAAATAAAAATGCAAGAGGGAGTGAGATTTTTTTTCAAACAAAACCCACAAACCAAATAGGCAAACACAAATTGAATATACCAATATGAATATGTATGTAGAGCTTACATAGGTCAATCCCACATACATATAAAAGATGTGATTGAATATACCGATATGAATATGTATGTAGAGCTTACATAGGTCAATCCCACATATAAAAGATGTGTTCAATACATCTATTCCATAAGAAAATTTTAGATAGAACCTAACATTATTCGGTGATATCCATAGCATTAGAGTGCTATTACATAGCTTTGCCATTTACGCTACATACATTCAGATAAAAATAATTTATGTAGTGAAGTCATAGGTTGCAGCATCATTTTCAGCCGTTTAAAATGATTGCTTAAATAAAAGCACAACAATTAAAAAGAAAACCAAAATTCCAAAGAACTGATCAGTAAAAATCATTACTCTTAACCAAAATTCTAAACGCTTATAGTTCTCTATTAACAAAATTATAACTCACAGTTCAAGTTGCAATACAAATTCTCACCAATAGTACATGCTGTAATTCACAGATAACCCAAAAAAATCAACTTATAGCAACTAATAACCTTAAATACTAAACTTAACAGCATAATAACATATAAAGAGATCAATAAAAAACTCCAAAATTTTTCAACCAATCCAAGCATATTCTAATTTTTACCAATCCATAACAGAGGACATTTACTAAACAGATGTAAATTTTTTACCAAGCCTTTAATCTACACTGATTCTAATTTCATTGAGACATTTTATCAAACGCTTAGGGTTGGCCTATTTTCAAAAAGGATACCAATTCTTATATCATTCTTTCAACCATTATACCAACAAAAACATGAGAGAGAGTGAGAGAGACAAAGCAAGAAATCCGGTGAATTTGTCAAACAAAATTGGATTTTGAATAACATAGCTCTTCAAATTGTTCATCCTACTACAGTTCCATAAAGTGTTGAATACATACTTCAAGAGTAATGTCTAGTATCTACAAATTTCCTCTACATATAAATTTTGAGTTTCCATTTTAAAGAAATACATTCAAATGTTTTCTTATTTCAGTTGACAACCCATGTACATAGTTACTCTTGTAGGCCTTTTGTCAAACATCTAACAAATATGGCTAAGAAATAGAACTTAGTTGATATATAGGTGCTAAAACAAAGGAACTTAAAAAAAAAAAATTATAGTAATGTAATCTAGAAATTAAAAACTTATTGACAGAAAATTGATATGCCACCAATTTCAGGCTTTAGCCAGAAAATACAATTTATATTCAATACATACAAAAAAATAATTGGGCATGAGGATAACCTTATTGCAAGTCTATTACCCCACTCAGCAAATCTGTCTCAAAGAGCTCCTTGATGGTCATCGCAATCTTCTTCGACACAAATATCCACCTTAAATCGCCAGAACCAATTTCTCAAAAAAAAAAAAAAAAAAAAAAATTGCCAGAACCTAAAGCAGAAAAAGAAAAAACCCCAATTTTACTTCAAAACCGAGATGGAAAAATAAATAACACAAATTTCCACCTTAAATTGCTAGAACCTAAAGCACACACACACACACACACACAAAAAAAAAAAATTTCAATGCCGGCAAACCAAAGGTCAACCATTCAGCAAGAGCAACCCAAAACACCAAAGTAGATCACCCACAACCACAAACAAAATTCCATGAACAATTGAAGTGGAGAAAGAACAGTATATTGGAAGTAATAACTGGGTAGGTAGGTTTTCAATTAAAGAGCAAATCAGAATTCTTACCTCGACTTTGGACTTCCTCTACAGAGCAGGCTCGCTTCAGTTGCAATTGACAGCCAAAACCCAACACATCCGAGGGTTAGGAAGTGAAATCCCAAAAATGACAGAAAAACCTAATTAAAGACGAAATCCCTAAATTGACAGAAAAACCTAATTAAAGACAACAGATTAATTGAGAAATACTAAGAGAGAAGGGTCTAATATGGAGAACGGCTTTGGCTGAGCTGTATTTTAAAGACAATAGATTAATTGAGAAATATCGAGAGAGAATGGTCTAATACGGAGAAGGGCTTTGGCTGAACTGTATCTGTGATTGGAGTGAATCACTTCAGAGGAGAAAGGGAACGGGATCAGGTTTTGTTGGAGCAAATATGGGTCTGGATTTTGGATGATGGAGAAGGGGTTTGGCCATGGGATGTATTTTGGATGATGGAGAACGTTTCACCGTGGGGTGTGTTTTGAACTTGGAAGGATCATGGGAACGGGAGAAATAGAAGACTTTTTTGAGAAGGAGAGTATATATTCTCATAGACGGAGAGTATATATTTAATAAAAAGAAAAAAAATCAGATTTAAAAAAAAAATGCTAATGTGGAAAATTGTGGAGCTAGCAAAAGATTCGGTTTTATATATATATATATATATATATATATTATTAGTATATAGATTATTAGTATATAGATATAGACAAATTAGAATTCTCATAAAAGCTAAATTAAGGTATTTTAGATATATATATATATATTATTTTAATTTATCATACTAGACTTAATAGTTTTCTTTCATACTAATCACTAACAATGGATTAGACTCCCATGGTACTGAATGATATTATATAGGTAATATAATACCGCTTTAGCTATAAGAAAACAAAAAACAATGATTCAGCAAAAAAAAAAAAAAACAATGGAATAGACTCAAGTTTATGTCACTTGTGCAACATGCAAGTGAAAGCTCTAAAATCGTGTTGAAAACACAAGAGCTATTTAGACCCCCAAATTAAAGTTACGGCTTGGTAGATTTTACACTAACTTAATACTAAGTGCGGAATAGTGTAAACACAAGCGTATAAGCAATACAACTACTCTAATCCATATTTAAAGCAACACAGCAGTAAAAATGAAATAAACAAGAGTAGGGAAGAAGGGTGTAAACACAGAAAACACCGAGACGTGTTCTCGAAGAGGAAACCGAAGAACTCGGTGAAAAACCCCTCCGCCGCCCTCCAAGCGGAAATCGATCCACTAGATAATTAGTTGGGATACATGGATTAGCAAGAGACCCTCCAAGCCTAATCTACCCGATGCACCTAAGCCCTCCAAGCTCCTACTCCAACAAGGCTTCTCGGAACCGTGTCTTGTCTAGCTCTCCAGATCCCGCAACAAGCTCCATGTTGCATTTGCCATCCTTGGCTTCTTCCAATGCTTCCCAATAGCTCCAAAACACTCTCTACACTCTGAATGTGTGCGGGTTGTGTTTGGGTACAAATCTCCTCTCAAGGTATGATAATGGGAGAGGGATGGAGAAGAGGCTATAATGATTTCTCACTAAGGAGGAGTAGCTCTCTCTCAAAAGAGGGGTGGGTGAGTTGTAGAAAACCTATCTAGGGTTTTTCTCTGTGAATAGCCACACCATCATATGTGGGTAATGAGGGTATATATATAAAGTGGGTGAAGGGTAAGAAGGTCACTCATAAAAATCCTCCAGGCAGAATGTGTCACGAGTGTCTCGCGGGAAGGCCTTACTAGCGAGACACTCGCGAAAACGACAGCCTGGCATGACTCTTCAGCTTCCAGCACGTGCAGGGCACATGCACCATTTCGCGGGATGCTTAGTAGCGAGATACCCGTGAAAACTCTTCAGTCTTCAATTTCTTGAGTCTTCACACACTCTCTCTCTCTCTCACAACCCTTACAATACATCCCACAACAAATACAGGGTATAAACGATTGAAAATAATTACAATCAAATTTGGCACGAAATAAAAGTCAACAAAATATACATAGTTGTAAATTACAATTTTACAATCTCCCTCTTTGGCTATTCCATGACAAACCCCTAATACAGACTCTAGACTTAAACGTGAGTTTGGGAACATAGGCAAAACTCACTCACACTTAATATAGAAGGTTTGAAGTACTTGCACGTATATACCTGTAATTTGAAACACTCGTACACAAACAAAACTTTCATTAAGCTTATGACAAGTTGAACACAAGGTACGTACATGAACAAGTAACAATGTGATCAAGTATAAATGGGATAAATGAATAAACCATGCCTTGACCAAACAAGCAATCACTATACATAAGTGATCACTATGCTCATTCACACAGGGAATGAACATCCGGATATGCAAGATGATTAGCCCAATTGAAGAGAATCATTTGCAAATCCAACACTCAACCAATGCAAAATACACGAAGTATTTGCATCTAGGAACAATCCTACTAGGGCACAAGAGTGACAATACAAACACAAACAAAATGCATAGCATTAAGTTAGAAGTACTGATTTAGCAAAGCACAGAGGCTGCATAAACAAGGTACTGCATATGCATGGCACAAACCATTAAAGCCTACAAACTGTGCATGCAAACAAACTCTTAATAGCTTACATAAGCATCATGGGTACAAATTATCAAGTACTTCCCTATCATATCACTCCCCCTATCATGAATCATAGGAGCTATGATGAACTTGGAACATATATACTTGTAACCTGAAACACTTACACAAAACACATTAGACCCTCAAGGTAAAGCAAGTAATGAATGGACAAGTATAATGTAACAAGTAAATTGCGATCAAGTAAACATGATGTGAAACATGTGAGCAACTTGATCATACACTAAACAGTCATATGAAAATGATTATAATGATCATATAGCAAAGAAAGTGATCATCCGAACATGCAACCAATAAAGCACAATAGCATAAGGATAAAAGCATGTCCAACACATAAACACGATGCAATGAGAGCAATAAAGCATATCAAAGCATCATAAAGTAACGAGAAAACAAGCATAAAGTAAATCAAGGTTTTCTCAAAACAATGTCTTCTCCCTCTTGGTATATGCATCTCCCCTATGGCTTTCTCCTCCTACGAATGTGCACAAGGTAGAATTTCTCCCCCTAAGAGTGTGCACATGAGTCATATAAAAATGACAATACTCTCTCTAGGGATGGCAATTTAGATCCGGCCCGCGGGTACCTGGCCCGGCTCGACCCTAATGGGCCGGGTTTTACCCGGTCCGATTAAGAATAGGGTCGGGTATGGGTTTAAAAAAAAAAAAACCCGAAGCGGGTCTGGGTTGGGTCCGAGTTTTATTAAAAAAACCCGAGACCCGACTCGAGACCCGACCCAAAACTTGGCCCGGTAAAAACCGGTTAATTAAAATTACTAAAATACCCTTATATATATATACCTAACATTTCTAACCCTAATTGGCTAATTCCCATTTCTGCAGCCTCACTCACTCAGCAGCCTCCCTACACTCCCTCCCTCTCAATTTGACGGCCTCACAACACCCTCACTCACAACACCACTGCCTCACTCCCTCACCCTCACTCCACCGTGAACCCACCAAAAACCCAGACGGCCTCACAACACCACCCGCCTCACCTCGGGCTGTCGCCGTTTTTCTTCGCCAAATCAGAGCTGTCTAGTCGCTTTTCTTCACCAAATCGGAGCATCAGTTTTTTCTTTAAGCTTGACCAAATCGGAGAGCATCAGATTTAGCTTCAGCCTTCAGCCAAATCGAAGAGGATCAGCTTCAGCCAAATCAGAGAGGATCATATTTTCTTCAGGTATTTTCTTCAGTTTGATGATGTTGGGTTTCTCGGATTTCAGAGACAGATAGAATGAGAGATGGGTTTCCTTGTTTTTTGTTTTTGTTATTTTTGTTTTTGGGGTGTTATAGAATTTCCTTTTATGGAGTTTGATATGCATGATAAATTGATAACCTTGTTTTTGGCTGTTCTTGTCAAAGTTTCAAAATCTATGAGCTTGTTTTTGGGGGGAGAGTTGGTGTGAGACTAGTGAACTATAGGTTAATTATTTTGAGTTTGCTCTAGATGTTAGTTCTGAGAAAGTTTTGTTGGTGTAGTGATTCTTATTGGGCTTTTTTTTTTCGTTGAGTTTCTTTTTAATTTTATTTATTTTAATTGGGTTTTTTTTTGTTTTTTTTTTTTTGGGAAAGTTCATAATCTCCATTAATTTAGTGTGGCATCCATGTTTCTTATATCTCACAGACTCAGTGATGTTTATTTGAGCAGGATTTTTATTTTTTATTGTTAAGATCATCTGGTTTCTGGTTCTTTAAGCAAAATTTTCAAGTTACCCTGCAGTTTACTCTGAAAGGGTGTTAAATATGGAGATAAGACTGTTTTAGATCCTTTAGTAATTTTGAATATTGAAAATCATGTACCATACATGTTTAATTGTGTAGAAGTCCTATATTACCACATACAACTTGAAAAAAAAAAATTTGTGTGATTTTAGTTCATCCTTTTGAGTTATATAGGTATCAAGCATATAATGGAAAAATGGAGGTCTTTGTAAAATGACTTGATGCACTCAAGTAAAGTTATAAGCATCTGACTATGATATTACTTATGAAATAATTTGGGGTTTCAGAGTTGAGTCCTCTATGAAGTTAAAATTTTAACATAGTTCATCCTTGTTAAGAGTGAAAGGGCTTGGTGAGCTAATATTCATAGTAAAAATAGAAGCCTTTGAACTTTTAGTAATCTGCTTCTGTCACAACTTGAATAAGCACTAGCTATATTGGCGCTATACCCCAAATAGATTTGTCAAATTACAATTAGAGCTTATCGTAATCACTTATATACCCTAGATTGTCCTAGTAAATATTGTTAAATATTGTTTGGGTTGTGATGACAATTGTAATGAAATATTGTTTTTTGTGTTTGTTGGGAATGCAGAGCCTAAAATTGAGATGGAAGACACAAACACAAACAAATCTAGCTCTTCCTCGCCAAGCAGCTCTCCCTTGCCAACTATGCGGTCTCCGTCGCCATTTTCATGATCACCCTCGCCATTGTCGCCTGGCAGCTCACCCTCCGGATCACCATCACCTTTATGCCCATTAAACAACCAGTAAGTGTTTGAATTTGTTGTTAATCATGTTTAATTTGTGAATTTGTGTAATTATGAATTTGTGCCTATTAATTAATGAGTATGTGTAATAATAAATTTGTGATAATTTGTTTTGATTCTAACTCCCAAACTTCTGAATTAATTAGGAGTCCGAATTCCCCGACGGTGGACTTAGAGGTAGAGGAAAAAGAAGGGAGTCAAGGGAGTCCAAGGACAGAGGAAGAGAGTGAGCAAGAGCCTACAAATGAGGACTTGGATGCAAGTAAAAAAAGAAAGACTACCTTGGATGTTTGGACTTATTTTACAAGGAAGAAAGTTGAAGGAAAAGTTAAAGCTCAGTGCCATCATTGTGGCAAACTTTACTTGGGTGATTCTAGCCAAGGTACAAGTCATTTGCGTAATCATTTAGCAAGATGTCCACGGATGAAGTTTAAAGATATACGACAACAAGTCTTAATTAAACAACAAAATAAGGTGGATGGAACTATGAGTTTAAATAATTACCAGTTTGATCAAGCTAGAGTTAGGAATAAGCTTGCTCGTATGGTCATTTTACATGAATATCCCCTTTCAATGGTTGATCACATTGGGTTTAGAGAGTTTGTGACTGATCTTTAACCTATGTTTAAACTTGTCACAAGAAATACTTTGAAGAGTGATATTTTGAAAATCTATGATAATGAGAGGGAGAAAGCTTTGAAGATCACGGACAAGAATGGAAGTAGGATGGCAATTACAACTGATATGTGGACTTCAAGTAACAAAAAGAGAGGGTTTATGGTCATTACTGCTCATTTTATTGATCATACTTGGACTTTGCAAAGTCGGGTTTTAAGGTAATTTTTTTATCTATAAATTGAATGTTAAAGACTTTACATTTAGAATGTTTATTGAGTCATGTTAAATTGAATGTTTATTTAATTATGTTATAATTATTCCTATTATTTTTCTAGGTTTGTTTATGTTCCTTCTCCACACACGAAAGATGTCCTTGCTGAAGTCCTTGTTAATTGTTTTTTAGAGTGGAACATTGATAGGAAGTTGTCCACAATAACCGTAGATAATTGTAGTACTAATGATGCCATGATAAGACTTCTCTTGAATAAGCTTGATACTAGTTCTCTTATGTTGGGTGGGTCTATGTTGCATATGAGGTGTGCTGCACATATTTTGAATTTGATTGTTCAAGATGGGTTGTTTCTTATTGGTGATGGTATTGAAAGGATTCGTGGTAGTATGATTTATTGGATTGGATCACCAAAAAGGAGGCAAAAATTTGAAGAAAATGCACGTCAATTGCGTGTTCAATGCACCAAAGAGTTAGTCTTAGATTGTAAAACTCGTTGGAATTCAACTTACTTAATGCTTTCTACTGCATTAATTTATAAAGATGTTTTCTCGCGTTTGGCTAAACGTGAAACATCTTATACTTGTTTGCCATATGATCATGATTGGGAGGTAGCCAAAGATATTTGTGGGAGGTTGGAGTTGTTTCATAGTGTGACTGAGTTTTTCTCTGGTCGTAAGTATCCCACAACTAATATGTATTTTGCTTTGGTGTGTGAGTTGAAAATTGCATTGAATGAATGGAGTTTGTCTTCAAGTGAGATGATAAGTACGATGGCAGACAGCATGCTTGCTAAATCTAATTCTTATTGGGCTAATGTTAGTGTTGTTATGGCTGTTGCTGCTATCTTAGATCCAAGATATAAAATGAAGTTATTGGAGCTTTATTATCCTAACATTTATGGTGATAATTCTGATTTGGAGATTGAAAAAATTAAAAATCTTTGTTATGATTTGCTTGATGAGTATGGAGATGTAGATGAGTCTCCTGTAGGTAATGAAGGAAGTTCTCATATGCCTGCAAGTACTTTAAATCAAGTGGCACAAATAAAATTTAGGTTGATTGGGTCAATGTCAAGGTTTGATGGGTTTGTGAACAATAGTACAAGTAGTTCAAAGAAACATGGGAGTGGTAGAATGGAATTTGATCATTTCATTGATGAGGGAGTGTTGAAGAGGAGTGAAGACTTTGATGTTTTGGCATGGTGGAAAAGTAATGATCTCAAGTATCCTACTTTACAAAGGATTGCAAGAGATATTTTAGCTATTCCCGTCACAACTGTTTCTTTAGAAGCTGCCTTTAGCACTAGTGGGAGACTTTTAAGTCCACACTGTAGTAGACTACATCCCAAGACTATAGAGGCAATGATGTGTGCTTAGAATTGGTTATGGAGTGAAATTAACGGTTAGTAATTGTCTAATATCTGTTTATAAAATCAAAGTGTGTTTTTATATTTGCTAGTTACAATTTGATGAAGTTTATTCCATTTTTTAATTCATTGTTGTTGTAGGTTCTTCAACTATATATAGGGATAGTACATTTCAATCAATTCTTGATGATGGGGAGCCAAATGAAGAAGACGGGAGTTGTGTCACAATTGATGGGAGTTGTATCACAATTGATGAAGATTAAACATTTTGTAATAATTTAGTAGTTTTTTTTTAATTTCTTAGACTTGTTGGATTAATTTGTTAGTTTGTAATTATTCTAAACTTGTAGGATATATTTTTATTATTTTGTAGCTTTTTAATTTCTTGGACTCGTTGGACTTTTGATACTTATTTCTTGGATTTGTAGGATTTATTTTATTTTTATGTTTAGACATTGATTTTAGTTATGATTTTGTTGATTAATGATTAAATGGTTATCTTAGCTTGGTAATTTATTGATTTATAGATTTGTAATTAACAGGTGATTTATTGATTTATGATTAGTAGTTTATGATTGATTTGGACTGATTTGGCAATTGGGCCATGTAGGCTTAATGTAGGCAATATGCAGGCAAAAATAAATTTGGACTGATTTGAGTGATTTGGCTAATAAATTATAGGCTTAATGAATTGGACTGAATGCAGGCTTAGTTTAGGCAAAAAAAATCTGGGCTTAATAATTTTTTTTTTTTTTTTTTTTTTGAGGTTGGGCCACGGATTGGGCCCAATCTTAAACGGGGCCCGGAAAAAAACCCGGTACCCTAAACGGGCCGGGTCCAGGTTACGGACTTTGCCCCGCGGGTCGGGTTCGGGTATGGAAAAACCCAGCCCGAACCCGACCCGTTGCCATTCCTAACTCTCTCCCTTTTTGTCACGAATAGACAAATTAATCAAGAGGAAGGAGGGAAAGAAAAGAAGATATGAAGATGATGCATGAGGAGTGCAAGATGAATGAAAAAATGAAGCTCAAACATAATACAAACATTAAAAAAATGCTACAAAGCATAAAAAACATGACATGCTAAGGATGATGGAACATGATATGGACCTAGGCATGACATGGACACAAGAACATGTTATATGTGCTAAAAGGTCTAAAAAGACTTAACTAGTGTGAGTGAATGCAAAAACATGTCAAGTGTTAGAGTGTGTGCAGCAAAATGCATCTAGTGTGCGTGTGTGATGCATGACTAATGCATGAGCAAGGCACTCAATGGGCAAGGTGTACAAAACACACCACAAATGTTCAAAACATGATAAACATGAATAATTATGGTGATCCCCAAAGTTTGGTACTCATCGGAGTCCAAAACAATGAGAAAATGCCATTTGGGCATTTTATCAAACACTTAGAGTGCACACACTATACATGTATGATGAACAATGCAAGAACATATGAAAATTTTGCCTAAATACATGTTATTTTTGCCACAAGGGGCCAACAACCAAACCAAATCATCATTTAAAACAAAGCCCAATCAAAAAGATTGATAGAAAATAAGTTTTCCAACTCCTATTTGAGAAAATCCCAATTATGAACATAAAACCCCCAAAAACGTAATCTAAGGATCAAAATCAATGAAAAGAGTTAAAGATTATCGTAGAGATGTTTATGGAATGAAAAACACTTGAATTTAGTTGGGTTTTGATGTAGAAACATTAAACCAGAGGTTTGGGAGAGGATGGGAGACGTTTAAGACAAATGACCCACGAAATGCCCTTTAAAAAGCTGATTTGGAAATTTTCGTTGGTATCTCGCTACTTAGAATCCCGCGAAAATTTTGCTGGTATCTCGCAGGTAAGCCTTACTCGCGAAACAGCCGCGAAACAGTCGCGAAACTCTCTGTCCAAAACTGAAAAACTTGCGAATTCGACCCTTTCACTCGTGACTGAACTTAAACATGAAATAAGTCACGAAAACACCCAGAAAACATGTTTTTCACACAAAAACAATTTGAAAACTTTGAAAAACATGGGTGATACAAATCACTTCCAAAAGCAAACAAAAAGAACAAAAAATGTTTTTGATTTGATCCACATATGGTTGAGCACACATACATCACATTTGAACATGTACAATCACACAAATGAAATAAACATTCATTGAACAAAAGTCTTGTGTGTTGTGTGTGAGGATCAAGTGTGGAATAGTCCTTAGACTAGAGTGAAGCTTCAATAATCAATTCAATCAAGTCATACACAACTGATACGAAATCAAGTGAACTATCTCCATTATAGAAATGAGTATATATGACCTCCCACACAATGAATACATAACTTAGAAGCTTTTCATTTGGCTTCTACATAAAGCATAACAATTGGTCCATTTTATTTTGTATGGACAAAACATCTCATTTTGAGATAAGTGCTTGAAATTTATGATATTTCAACATTAATGATTAGCATTTGGCTTTTTGAGCACCATAAAATTTACATTAAAAGAGTCGCTTTCCCTTTTTCCTAGTCAAATACTAGTATGTGCGACAGGCTTTTGCAGCTCAATATCTCTTTTCATTTTAAGATTTACATTTAGTGAGCTCTTTTTGCAAAAACATAAAAATAAAGTGGGAAGAGATATAGACACAAGTCTATGCAAGTATCAAGACCAACAAGACTATTGCCTAATCACTTATGACAAGCTTGAAGATCTATTTACAACAGTCACACATAGTTTTCAAGGTTTCTTCCACATAGAAATAGGTGCATACATAACAAGCTAAGCTCGTAAATGCACTACGCCATTAGTACGAAGGTACTAGGCCAAACTCACATGAGATATGTGCTCAAACATATACGATCAAACTTTTTGAATTTTTAACTTTTTATGTGGTTTTGGCTTTTTACTCACACAAAACAAAAGCAAAAAAGTAAGATAAAAAACAAGAACACAAACAATGCATATAAAGAGATGCATGATGCACAAATGTATGACAATGAAGCATCTAATGCATGAATGGTCCTACAAAGATCGAAAGAATTAGATCAAGGACCAAAAGAGCATATGTTCAACCATAAGAACCCTTCCTCATCCAAACGGAATGATTGTTTGGAATGAGCATCTCAAGAGAAGTGAGACGAGGGTTGGAAGAATGAGAACCGGAGATGCACATAGTCAAGAGTTAAGAGCATTAAACACTTTCTTTAACAACATGCTATTTTCACTTAAATCCGGTTTATCATTTTTAGCACAACTTCCAAGAAGCTCAAGTTTCTCTTTTCTTTTGATTCTTTTAAAAGCTTGAAACTTAGAGCAATGAGGTCTAAAATGACCAAAGGCACCACAATGGTGACAAACAATGTGTTTAGGTCCATTAGGCTTTTTGGGAATGGATTTAACAATTTGGTTTTGTTCTCTCTTCAACTTAGAACATTGAGGCCTTATATGACCAATCACACCGCAATTGTGGCAAGTTAGAACAAACTTAGATCTATCCAAAGCCTTAAGTTGAGACCTAAACAGAGGCTGTGGCTTAAGAGCCTTTCTCTCAACTTTTTGATTTCTTTTATGTGGAGGAATTGATGTACACCGATTTGTCCTTTGAGGCAGAACACACATTAGGCACAAAATTGGGTACCACAACATGATTGCAACACATATTTTCATCCTTTTTAACAATAGGTTCAGCAATCAAACACTTGGCATGCATCTTAAGAGATTCATTTTCAGATTTAAGATCATCAACAAGTTTATTAGACAAAACAAGTTTAGCATCCAAGTCCATATTCAAACATTCAAACTCTTTCAGCTTTTCAAAAGAATTTTTAGCAAGTTTCTTATATTTTTCAACCAATTTGATGGATTCGTTGAGCTTAGCAATCAAATCATCATTTTCACAAAATAACTTGCTTAAATTCTTTTGAAATTTCTTAGCATTTTTCTTTAAGAGTTTAGTGTTAGGAATATCAACAACACCCAAAGATTCATGTAACATAGCATCACAATTATGAGGATTATCACTCATAGAGGCATTTTCACAAACACGTGGCATGTTACATTTATCACCAACCAAATCATACAAAGAGGCATACATAGCACAATCCATGGCAAATAAACACAAGGGGTCAAGGATCACACTTAGGTATTTAAACCAAAACAAGTGTACCCGCTCTGATACCAATTGAAAGCTCTAAAATCGTGTTGAAAACGCAAGAGCTATTTAGACCCCCAAATTAAAGTTACGGCTTGGTAGATTTTACACTAACTTAATACTAAGTGCGGAATAGTGTAAACACAAGCGTATAAGCAATACAACTACTCTAATCCATATTTAAAGCAACACAACAGTAAAAATGAAATAAACAAGAGTAGGGAAGAAGGGTGCAAACACAGAAAACACCGAGACGTGTTCTCGAAGAGGAAACTGAAGAACTCGGCGAAAAACCTCTCCGCCGCCCTCAAAGTAGAAATTGATCCACTAGACAATCAGTTGGGATACATGGGTTAGCAAGAGACCCTCTAAGCCTAATCTACCCATGCACCTAAAATCCTTCAAGCTTCTACTCCAACAAGGCTTCTTGGAACCGTGTCTTGTCTAGCTCTCCGGATCTAGCAACAAGCTCCATGTTGCATTTGCCATCCTTGGCTTCTTCCAATACTTCCCAATAGCTCCAAAACACTCTCTACACTTTGAATGTGTGTGAGTTGTGTTTGGGTACAAATCTCCTCTCAAGGTATGATAATGGGAGAGGGATGGAGAAGAGGTTACAATGATTTCTCACTAAGGAGGAGTAGCTCTCTCTCAAAAGATGGGTGGGTGAGTTGTAGAAAACCTATCTAGGGTTTTTCTCTCTGAATAGCCACACCATCATATGTGGGTAATGAGGGTATATATATAGAGTGGGTGAAGGGTAAGAAGGTCACTCATAAAAATCTTTCAGGCAGAATGTTTCGCGAGTGTCTCGCGGGAAGGCCTTACTAGCGAGACACTCGCGAGAACGACAGCCTGGCATAACTCTTCAGCTTCCAGCACGTGCAGGGCACATGGACCATTTCGCGGGATGCTTAGTAGCGAGATACCCGCGAAAACTCTTCAGTCTTCAATTTCTTAAGTCTTCACACACACTCTCTCTCTCTCACAACCCTTATAATACATCCCACAACAAATAAAGGGTATAAACGATTGAAAATAATTACAATCAAATTTGGCACGGAATAAAAGCCAACAAAATATACATAGTTGTAAATTACAACTTTACAGCAAGAGATTTAGATAATTTTTAAAAATACAGGAAAATCTGAAATGTTGGAGTATTTGTCCTTAAGCATATCTTTTTTTTTCGTTTGTTGGAGCTTGCATTTCTAGTGGTCCAAGTTTGAGATCGCAGTGACAATCCTATACGTATGACTTTCCACATTAGGTGCACCAAAAGTTCAAACTGACCAGTTCTAGTACATATCTTAGAGACTTATGACATGAAATGTTAGACAATAGCTGAAGGGACTCCAAGTCTCCAACCCACATTCCTAATTCAAAGTTTGAAATAAAGTACTATTTGTTCATTGAAGAAAACTTAAATATACACATATATTCATACTCGAAGCTGAAAAAGTTTCACCTAACATTTCCCTCCCCCCCCCCCCCCCCAAAAAAAAAAAAAATTCGTTTCTCCTAACTTTCTATACCTAAAATTCGAAGCCTAAAACTATCGAAGGACACGCGGCTGAGATAATTACCTATTAAGTTGAAGCCTAGCTAGTTATTGCATATTATAGCAGGGGGATGAACATCTAGACCAACGGGCCTCTTAACAATGGCTACAACACTAAGTTCAGGATACTTGTGTTGCATGCTTCTACTGCTTCTCTCAGGCACTGCATTCTCTCAGTCGATTGTCAAGACTCTTCCCGGCTTCCCCGGCGAATTGCCATTTACACTTGAAACTGGGTATATGTTACTTTTCTTTGCTTTTGTATATAATGTAGCATACTAGCGTTCACAATAATCCTAGTAGGGATTAATTGACTGGTGATTATGTTGATGGGGATTTGTATACAGATACATAACTGTGGGCAATGTCGAGTTCTTCTACTATTTCATTGAGTCGGAAGGTTTTCCGGGAGCTGATCCTCTTCTACTCTACTATAATGGAGGCCCTGGCTGTTCTGGTTTAAATGGATTTCTTTACCAGATTGGTATGCCATTCTTTCTTTGTCTTCTTCTTCTTGTTCAATATAGCTATACTCTAATTAATGAGGTTAATGTAGTGATCAGTGAATCTATTCTTTTAGGATTTATGTTCTTGTCTTTGACAATGAACATGGATAACACAGGGTGCCAAGTGATCATACATATATACATGTGCAAGGTGAAGTATAAATTTAGGTTCGTAATGGATTTTCTGTAGGTCAATTAAGACTTATGAGCTCATGTGCCAATCCCACATTTGAGGGGGAAAAAAGAACAAAAAAATGGTTGGATTTATAGTTGGGTAGGTACTCTCCAGGAATTACTTGGGGACCTCCTATACTAGTTCAAGTATGCCCATCAAGATAAAGTCATTACTTAATCCGGCCACAAAATTTTTTTCCCAACTAATGACATGGCCTAGTATCTTATAAATAGTGTCAAATCATGAGTTCAGTTGAAAATGATGTTTTAATCTAACTTATTACCATTGCAAGTTGTTGAAAATATGGTGAAAATAATTGTGCTTATATCATTATACTTTTATCTGGTTAAATCGTTTTCCTAAAAATTGAATAAAAAAGTATTAGGTACCCTCAAGAGGATAGCAACGTGGGTCCTAGTAATTGAATTTATAATGAGATTTACCGTAATATCATGTAATAGAAAAAGAGTACAACGTAACTGTAATTCAAGAATATTGAATAATTACTTAGACACAGAGAAAGGTAATAGATGCAGTTTTTATACAGTCCAAATATACTATTTGACTCATTAAGTCTCCAAACACCATGCACTTTGTTTTATGTGTACTTTGTCCGATGCTGGAAGTAAGCAAATGGCCTTGATTTGTTATGGTTCTAGCTTGTAATTAACCTTGATGACTTCTATGATCTTCTGTAGGTCCATTAAAATTCAATATCACTGATTACACTGGGGGCTTACCAACATTGATATATGAACCAAGCTCATGGTCAAAGGTACAAAATATAGCATGCATGCATTGTTTAATTTTTGTTTGTGTTGTCAAAATTTTCATACAATCTTTTCCTTGTTATTGTACCTGATAATAAATGATAATGCCTTTTCAGACTGCCAACATAATATTCTTGGATGGACCTGTGGGTGCTGGCTTTTCGTATGCAACAGCGCAAGAAGCTTGGGACACAACAGACACTCTTTATGCAGCACAGCTCTATGAGTTTCTAAGAAATGTGAGTGTAATTTTTAAATTAATCTAGAAGATGCTATATATTTCCTTATTCTGTGCTTGGATGAAAATATTTCTCATGTCGAACCTGCAACACAGAGACTTGGAAGGGTAGGTGGGAGATGGGGTGAGGTAGGCGACATTGGGTTGCAAGTCAATTAGAATGTTAGTAGATTTTCATGAAGGGAAAAACATGTTACTCACATATGTGGATGTGGATCCATACACTGCCAAAATGAACTGAACTTGCGACTTTAAGTTACGATTTAAAATGAAAAGCTTGTGTATTATATTACTTTATTACTCAATATTTGTTTATTTATATATATATATATATATATATATATATTTTTATCTATGATGCAGTGGTTGAGCAAACACCCAAATTTCGTGAACAATCCAGTCTTTCTTGGAAGCGATTCCTATGCAGGAATAACTACTCCAATTCTTGCTCAAGATATCATAAATGGTAACTTACATTTAAAATTCCAGCATCCAAATGCGATAAATTTTGCCTCATTGAAACCAAGCCTATGGTAAACTCATTTTGAATCACAAAAATAAATAACGTGGTTCAATTTTATTGATTTTTTCAGGCAATGAAGCAGGAGTTGAGCCGTTTGTGAATCTCAAAGTACATGATCTAACCTTAGGACTTGAATGACTTCATTTTTTTTTTTTTGTTCTTATCCTTTCAATTTGTTACTTCAATGAATATAATTTTCTTTAAAATTATATCAGGGATTGGTGCTTAGTTGCCCTCATACGAATACAGATCTTGAAACGAACGTAAAAATACCATTTGCTCACCGGTTGGCTCTAATATCGGACACCATGTATGATGTAAGGGTTTTTATTCTCTCACATTCATATTTTCACATCCAACTTTATGTTATAAATGTGAATAGTATTTTTTCACCTTTTTAAAATGTGTACATCAGTTTATTAATTGTAAATATTTGTGTAAAATAGTGGATTTACAGAAGTGTAAGGGAATATTTTGCCTTTCAGGTCTTGACTCAAGTAATTTTCTTTCTTCTTTGTTGTTGTTTATTACTTTCTATTTCAGACAGCCAAAGATAGTTGCCATGGGAATTATGCTTATCCAGACAATTCAAACTGTACAGAGGCCCTATCAGCAATAAGTCAGGTTTGTGGATTATCAGTTTTTTTGGTACTAAAACTTGGAATTATTTTTTTTCTCAATTCTTTGAGTAGCACAAATGAATGATCCTTAATTTGAATACTCAGTGCATAGAGCTAATAAGTGATCAAAATATATTGGAACCCGCTTGTGCTTTCTTGTCACCGAAAGCAAAAGAAATGGCAAAAGAAGAAAGAGCTCGAAGATCACTAAGAGAAAAATCAAACAATTTCATTCTACCATCAACTAGAATCGGTGACTTTTGGTGCAAAGTAAATCTCTCTCTCTCACTCTCTTTTGCACTTATTATAAATGCAAGACCATATGATAGTGCCTCTAATTATATTATTTGTCACTTTATTTTGGCAGAATTTTGATTATTTGCTCTCTGACATATGGGGAAATTACAAAAGTGTTCAAGAAGCTCTTCATGTTCAACCGGTTGGTACATGCTTCATGATGAGACTATTAGGCGCAATGACATTCTAATTGGTTGAACAAATAAATCTCATGCGTTAAGGTGTTTGTGTTGTGACAACAGGGAACAGTGAAACAATTCTTTAGGTGCAATGTCACCATTGAGTACACAGTTGACACAGATGATGTTGTCCCAGTTCACAAAAATCTTACTGCCTCAGGCTTGCAAATCTTGGTGTTCAGGTTCCTATCTTGAACTTTTCTACTGTAACTAGTTGTTTGAATTAATTACTGATTATATAGCTTATACCATAATTTTTTTTTAATAGAATGCATTAACTGAACTATATAATTTAACACACTTGGTGGTAAATATTTCAAAAGATCAAAGCTACATATACAATATCTTTCATAATTTATGACTTTGGGTTTATTATTGATACTACTTTATTGTCTATCATTTAAGACTTTCCATGCCCTTTCTCAAAAAAAAAAAAAAAATAATAATAATAATAATAATAATAATAATTTAAGAATTTCCATGCCAGTTGCCACCACATTAATTGTAAAAAATTTTGTGAAATGAATTGTGACTCTAAGACTTGTTTCTCAAAAAAAAAAAAAAAAAAATGATTTCGAATATAGAAGTTAGAACGTTAATATAGTTTTTCGTTGTAGGACTTGCAAAGTTAACCAAACTTGTGTATGGATTAAAAGTACAGTCACCCAAAAAAAAAAAAAAAAAATCACTCGCATTATAAGATTTATACCAAATCTATGAGCCTAATAATTAAAAATTTTGCTCTCTCTCTCTCTGCAGTGGTGATCATGACATGGTTATTCCTCATATCGGTATTGAACAATGGATACTTGCTCTAGACCTAACAATTGATACTGATTGGCGACCGTGGTTTGTCGATGGTCAAGTTGCAGGGTGAGTTTTTAATATATCAAATATTAGCATTTTTTTTTTCTTTCTATATTTTTGTTGTTTACAATTGTTTTATATATCTAATAATGTGCATTATCATGCATCTAGGTACACAAGGAAATATACAGATGATGGGTACCGTTTGACATATGCAACTCTAAAGGCAAGGAAAAAAATTCTTAACTCAAATTTTCACCTCATTGGTCCAAACAATTAAATAAATTGTAGATAAAAACTTATTGTTATTATTATTATTTTAAATTTTTGCAGGGATCTGGACATTCGCCACCAGAGTATAAACGCAGGGAATGTTATGATATGTTCGACAGATGGATCCATTATTATCCTCTGTAGTTTTTTCTTTATCTTTTTAATTCTTAAATTTAGGCAAAATTTTCATATGTAGTTTAATAATTGAAATTCAAGTTGATGCGACAATTGTCTCCAACAATGCAATCCTTGTTTTGTGTTGCTGTCTTGTATGCGGTATATGAACTTTTTTATATAAGAATGAACCATAATGAAAAAGAACTAGGTCATTAATTTCTGGTGATTTTACATATGCTCTTCAGCCTCTTCTGTATTCTTCTCTGAAACTTAATTGTTTTCAGTTCAATTGTAAAGACTGTGTCTCTGTAAATAATCTATAGTCTCTCCATCAGTCTGGTTATGGTTCCGACCGCCGACTCACTGGTTTGCTGCTCTCTCTTTTATATTTGGCTAAATTACATATTTGGTCTATATCCTTTAGACCGTATTTCATTTTAGTCCCTAACCTTTCAATTGTGTCAAGTTGGTCTCTAACCTTTCAATACCGTGTCAATTTAGTCCCTACCGTTATCTTTTGGATGGAAAAATTTGACGTGTCAAACGGCCTAAATAATAATAAAAAATTGCCACATCATCTTAGACCGTATTTTATTTTAGTCCCTAACCTTTCAATTGTGTCAAGTTGGTCTCTAATCTTTCAATACCGTGTCAATTTAGTCCCTACCGTTATCTTTTGGATGGAAAAATCTGACGTGTCAAAAGGCCTAAATAATAAAAAAAAATTGCCACATCATCTGCCACCTATCAAATTCTTAAAAAAAAAAGAAAAAAAAAACCCAAGTCAAATCTTTGCTTATTTCATTTGATAGAAGTTATAGAACCACGTCAATAAATTTTTTTTTTTTTTTAATCAAATCTGTGATAGAACTACATAAGTTAAAAAAAAAAAAAACAGCCCTTGAAGTTTTGGTTCCCTTTGTTAGCAAATCCATTAACTCACCCGTGATTCACTTAATTTGGGTAAGTCTTGACTCAACCAAATTAAACATTTGGGTTAAATGGGTAAAGACTCATTGGGTAATCTAGTTAAATGAGTCTTAATGGGTAAACTAATTGGGTAGTACGTGGCAGAGCTATAATTTCAGTTTAGGGGGAAGATTGAAAAACAATACTAATGACAAAATTAAATTCAAAAATATGAATCGGTAATAATAACAAAATATTCAGAAAATTGAAACTAAAAGTATATATTTCATATTATTAAAGCAACAAAACAAAAATAATCAATCATAGTTACTAACAATCAAGGTGGGAAATTAATTTGATTGCTTAAAATAAATCAATCTAAAAAAATAACTATGGGACCTACAATAATGCATACCCACCTTTTCACAATTGTTAAAATAGTGGGCTGTGAATTGGGAAGGAAATAAGTTCATGAATGTAAGTTGTTCACCACTCAATTAACTATTTTCTCAATTGCAAAATTTATTGTGAAGAAAGTTGTGTTTGTCTACTGGTCCTTTGTGTTTTCGACTTGGCCATGTTCTTCTTGACATCCAGGCACTTCTTGCCAATCTCCATTGGTTCTCTGTCTCTACTATTCTATATGATGCCAACTCTATGGCTAATGCTTTAGCCTGCTATGCTAGACATATTTCTTCTGATGTTTTTTGAATTGACAACTCTCCTCCCATTGCTATGGAAGCATTGTATTTTGATTTGGGTCAATTACAGTTATAACCGATAATTTGGTTTGGTATAACAAAAAAATTTCAAATTAAATCCAAAGTTTAAAATAGTTACAAATTAAGTTGTATAGTTTTTTTAATTTCAAATTAAATCCTTAAAATTTTAAAAAGTTTAAAGTTTAAATTCATATGATTTATAATTCAAGGTTCAAGTTTGAAACTAAAGAAATCTCTTGAAATTTAGGGTTTAATTTGAAACTTTAAAAAATACGGGGTTTAATTTGATCCCACCGGCCTCCCAAGGCATACACTGATACGCATACCAAAAATGGGAAAAAGTCCAATGGTACAAAACAATCTGTCTCTATACCTCTCTTATAACTCCAAACTCAACTCAACAACATTTCATCAAACGTTCTTGAGCTCTGCTCACTTGTCATTCTCCTAACCTTCTATATAAAAAAAAGACTAACATCATAGCTTAAGTGGTAAGTTTGAAACCTGGTTATTGAACCTTTACAATGTCTTCCAAAGCAATTTCGGCATGCTTGTATATGCTGCTTCTACCGCTTGTATCGGCTGGCACTGCAGTCTCACACTGGATTGTCAAGACTCTTTCGGAATTCCATGGCGAATTGCCCACTGGGTATGCGTTATTAGTTTCTGCAGTTAAGACTCTACTTTATTTATTTTCTAAGGAAATTATAGAGCACGAGTTAATTGATTGGTGATGATGTTGATGAGAATTTGTATATAGATACATTAGTGTTGGTGAAGTGGAATTCTTCTACTATTTTGTCGAGTTGGAAGGGATCCCGGAATAGGAAATATTTTAGTGAATAAACAAGTTTTGATACAACAAATAATATCTTAAATAATTAGCAAGAATATAAAATAAAGATAGTTTAGAATAATCTCACAATGCTGTAGAATTATGTTGCGAAAGCGTTGTAAAACTCGATGCGACTGGTTCTCTTGGCCAAACAACCCATAAGATTAGATTATAGCGTCAACCTTCGTGATAGACGCACTTCCACTCACGAAGGTTCAAGAACAACCATCTATTGCCTTTCTTTAGAACAAATATAAATTGTAGCAAAATATATGGGAGAGACATATAATAGTATTGTGTATATATAAAATATAGAGCAGTAAAATATGACTTATAAGAAATGGTGTGATGATGGGTATTATATAGGTTATTCACGACAATAATGGTCTATAGTTATCGGTTACTAATAACCCATAAAAGCCCAACAACTATATTATCCATTATTGTCCAACGACTATTTTTATTTTAATTGCCCAACAACTATTTTACTCATAAATTTCCAATTGCTAGAAATTAAATAAATAATAAAAGTGTTTGGAACACACACCCACACCAACAATCCCCCACATGTTACAAATACAAAATAGGAAAGACAAGCAGCTAAAGAAAGCATGCATCAATATGGTACCAAAAGGTTTTAGCCATACTTAGGATAAATAAGTAGAAACCAAAAGACAATGGTAGAGTGTTTCTCAAAAAAAAAAAAAAAAAAAAAAAAAAGGTAGAGTTAAAACTCTTTTAACCAAGCTATTAGTAATCCAAACTTACTACCCACATAACTTTCTTTACCAAGTTTGTTCTTAAGCGGGTTGGCACCTTATCCAGGCCATGCGCCATTAGGTTTCATGAGAGTTCTAGAGACCTACCAAAAAAGTCTCATAGGAAGCAGCACAACTTCCACTCACACATAGTTAGCATCCATCAAGAGTGCATGCAGGATACCTCATCCCAACAGGTAAGGAGTATGGGTCCATTAAGAGCCTAAAGCTCAACCTCCAACAATTTGCAACTTAGCCGATGACATACATTAGGAGTGCGTGCGGATACACCCCATCCCAATAGGTAGGGATATGGATCCATTAAGAGTCTAAGCTCATCCTCACTAAATTCTGCAACTTAGTCGGTGGCATCCATCAAGAGTGTGTGCAGATACACCCCATCCCAATAGATAGGGATATGGATCAATTAAGAGACTAAGCTCATCCTCACCAAATTTTGCAACTTAGCACTGCTCACACTATAGGGATGGACTCATTACTAATCTCCTTACCAAGATAGTGGAAAACACATAACAAATTACAGTGCCTACATGGACCACTAATGACCTTTACCCATTTAACTTCTTGCGCGGAATCACCCATCATAGAGGTTGGGCATTACCCACAGTGTCACAACTTGGGTATCAGTCCAATTCCCCTAAATTTCTCACACACTAGCCTTCTTACTAGTGGTTTGGTCAAAGAATCATCCAAATTCTTTTCAAGCCTCACAAAGTCCAATGACATAACATCATTATCAATAACTGCCTCAGCCTCAATTGGATATGTTGACTTTTCCCATTATAAACTTTGCTCTTAACACGTGTTATTGCAACCTGACAATCACAAGGAAAGCAAATAGAGACAATAAAGTTAGTAATGGAAGCATATCAATTAATAAACTTCTAAGCCACACAACTTCGAACTCAGTCTTCCTTAAGGCCACTAACTATATTTCCATGTTAGATCTCTATGCAAGTCTTCTTGGATGACTTCCAAGAGACAACCTCTTCAACTAGTGTGAACACATATACACTAGTGGACTTTACATAATTTGTATCAAAGATCCAGTTTGCATCACAATATCCTTCTAAAACAACAGGATAACCACAATATGGAAAACAAAAATAAGAAGTCCCCTTTAAATATCCCAATAATGGAGATATTGCATTCCAATGCTCAACACTAGGATTATGAGTATATCTACTCAATCTACCAACATCATATGCAATATCAGTGCGACTACAGTTTGTCAAAAATATTAAACAACCAATAATTTGTGCTTATTTATCTTGTGAAACATTATCAGCACAATTTTTTACTGAGTGCACCTTTAAGTCATAAATAATAGACATAGGTTACATTTCAAAGTGTTCAATTTTTTTTTTCTCCACTTAATGAGATTGTGATAGTATAATGCAATCATTATCCCTAAGAATCTTGATGCCTAAAATAACATTTGCCTTAACCAAAATTTTCATATCAAATTGAGAGGCAAGAAAACATTTAGTATCATGCACAACATTAAAGCTAGTCCCAAATATAAGTAAGTCATCAACATATAAACAAATAATAACACCTTCATTATTATTTTATTTATTATATATGCATTTATCCTCATGACCATAAATCAGAAATCCATGTGTAAGCGTCATATATCAAAATTTTCATGTCATTGTATAGGTGCTCGTTTTAATCCATACAAGGATTTAACCAATTTACAAACTTTAAGGTATTTTCCAAGGACAACACAACCCTTAAGTTGCTCCATATAATTTTTTTTTTTTTTTTTTCTAATTCATCTATTAGAAAAACAGTTTTAACATCCATATGATGTATAATAGGTTTGTAAATAGATACAATGAAAAAAAATATTCTTATAGATGCAATTCTAATAACTGAAGATTAAGTATCAAATAATCAACATGATATTTTTGCTTATAGCCTTTAGCTACCGAGCATGCCTTATACTTATCTATCATCCCAGTCGGTTATAATTTTCTTTTAAAAACCTACTTGCAACCAATAGGCTTAACCTTAGGTGGAAGCTCAACCAATTCCAAGTGTGATTAGACATAATCTAATAATATGTTAAAAGCTTCCAACCATAATGGTGCATCAACACCTTTAATTGCATCATAATAACTTACATGTTCATATTCAACAATATAGGTCAGAAAATTGTTACCGTAACTCTTTTTCTCCCTAGATCGCTTACTTCTTCTCAATTCTTGCACATCACAACAAGATCATTAGAAGTATCAATAGGTTCATGAAATATATTTTCCTTATTTTTCAAAGAAACTCATACTTAAAGTAAATATTTTTAAGATTTATAATAGTATTAAATTCTAAATACATCACTATTGATGAAAATAATTCTATATCATGAACTATGATGATGCGAAAATCGTCAGTAGTGTAGGTTCGTCCAGATGAAGTAAGAATCTCATCGCTGTATCTGCAAGTGTAGTGAAAAGTCGACTTTAGGTGGTCATCGGTGTAGTGCCTGCCACAGAGTCTCCAATTATAAAGTCAGTGTATAGAAGCTTTTTAGGAAGTAAGAAAACTTGGATTATCAGAGTTACGTGCGCTAATAAGTTTTGGTTATGTATCTATGTACCTTGTTTGGTTATGGTCAGCGTGTATATATTGCTTCATAGTTTCTAGCCGTTGGGGCCTTAATTGTGGCTTTAGTGCTCTCTTTGTAAAGCCTCAGGGCTTATTAATGCGGGTTTTGATGAGCTACCAATGGTTTGACAACTAATTGGAAATTGTCCAAGGCATTAAAACTTCTTATTAATGACTTGCCTTCCCTCGTCCATGTTGTGGCTAGGTGGACGAAGGTGTTTGATGAGGTCGTTTGGGCAAGGGAGTTCGTTGGTCCTGTCAAACTATATCAAACATAACCAATAACACACAATCACATATTTAAGAATCAAGTTTCCTCCTTTTAGGTTCGTGTAGCATGACCTTAAGCAAGTACCCCCACACTTTGAGGTATTCTCCTTTTAGATTTAGGTAACATCTTAGCCAACCACCCACACAATTTAAGGTATACCAAGTTAGGCTTACACCATTCTCAACTTCATTTTTTATATTTTATAAAAATTTCCAAAACCTTATCTTTGGTTCTTAATAAACAAAGCTAAGCAAATATAGAATGGTCATCAACAAAAATTACATAAAATCTCTTTCCACCCCTAGTCATTGTGTGTTTTAAATAATCCAAATTACTATGTACCAAACTAAGGAGTTTGGTTTCTCTTGTTACAAATTTGCAAGGTTTTTTTTTTTTTTTTTTTTTTCAAATTTACAAAGAACAATCTACCATCTCTAAACAACACATACAACCAATAAAAATATGTATGTATGTTTGTGTGTGTGTATATATATATACATATATATATATATATATATATATATATTTTAATATCAGTCTTGCACGTGGTGGATAAGAGGAATATTTGTTCTCACTAAATCTTATCCACTAGTCCAAAAAATTAATTGGATCATATGTTTGTTATATAAAGAAACTTTTAATTATTTTCCATAATTTCTCATCTCATATATATGTGTCAAGAGATGTAAAAAAGATAGCACATGTACATAGAGCCAATAGCCTCTAGCTACTAGAAACCACTCTTAGGAATGTCCAAAATTTTACAAGAATAAGACACTCAATATTTTTGTAAAATTTGACATATTATACCACAATTGTATAATACAAATATTTAATCATTCACAATTTCTTTTTCATGCAACCATAAATAATTACTTGAGAACTTTGGCAAGGAAGATAATATTTAATTAAATTATGATATCATTGTATATTCATCATTTATGAGAGCCAAGTTCATATGGCACCATTTTTCCCACTTAACAATAGGAATGCCTTCACCATAAGTCTACAACAATTTTTCCTCTTTCAGAATTGTACAAAAAAATAAATTTTTATTTCATTTCTCATAAAAATTATTGCTAACATTTATTTTTTTTTATGAATTCCAAAAAACATTTCTCAAAACACATATGTTTTTCTTCAATCTCATGTTCTTTAGATTTCAATAGACACAAAACAATTTCACAAAATATAACAAACATATAGTATCATATAATTTATCACACAAATTGCAAATGCAATGATTTAGTATCCACATTTCAAGACAACGTTGCATAATATTATTCACATATCAATGAATCAAAATCACGATTGGATGGACATCAATATTTTTTCTTTTCAAATTCTTAGTCCACCAAATTGTTTGGATTAAACTTATAGCAAAAGATACTCCACAAAAGATATAAGTAATTATATCTACGAATATAACTACTAAGATTTTTTCTTTACAAACATAATATCATACCACAATATAAAATTTCATGATCAATAACTTGTTTATCCATTTTGAAGCATGAAACTCAACCTTTAAAATTGTAGGAAATATTTTAGTGAATAAACAAGTTCTGATACAACAAATAATATCCTAAATAATTAGCAAGTGTATAAAATAAAGATAGTTTAGAACAATCTCACAATGCTATAGAATCACGCTGCGAAAACGTTGTCTTTAAAGGTTGATTTGTGCCACCCAGAGTAAAACTTGGTGCGACTGGTTCTCTTGGCCAAACAACCTCCTGGGATTAGACTATAGCATCAACTTTCGTGATGGACGCACTTCCACTCACGAAGGTTCAAGAACAACCCTCTATTGCCTTTCCTTAGAACAAATATAAATTGCAGAAAAATATATGGGAGAGACATATAATAGGATTGTGTAAATATAAAATATAGAGCGGTAAAATATGACTTCTAAGAAAGGGTGTGATGATGGGTATTATGTAGGCTATTTAGGACAATAATAATCTATAGTTATTGGTTACTAATAACTCATAAAAACCCAACGGCTATATTATCCATTATTGCCTAACAACTATCTTTATTATAATTGCCCAACGGCTATTTTACTCATAAATTTCCAACAGTTAGAAAATAAATAAATAATAAAAGTATTTGGAACACACACTCGGGAGTTGATCCTCTCTTCCTCTACATCAATGGAGGCCCTAGTTGTTCTTCATTGAATGGATTTTTATACCAAATTGGTATGACTTTCTTCTTTCTCTTCCCTTTGCATCAAATTAACCCTACACTAATTTCAAACTATATCATAGTTGTTAAGAATATAAAGTGAAAGAGAGAAAAATTGAATAGTCTATAAATAGATGTATATTTTTTGTAAACAACACTGTACAATAGAGAGCCTTATGTAGGCTAAATATGTGTGAAGTACAAGTAATATGAGTATACTACAAGTATAGTATACTGGGCTAAGACCGGTGGGCTAGGCTAGACTAAGCTATATACTAACTGAATGTTCAATTTAGTGTGTAAAACACCTTGAACATTTAGACTTCTAAATTACAAATTATCAATTCAAACTTATTATCAAACAATATATGTGCGAAATATGAAAATAAGCTAAAACAGAATTGATAAAATAATCTAAACCAAATAAAATCACAACCACAACAGAAATTAAATGGCAAAGATTAAGGGAAGAGAGATGCAAACACAAAGACAACACAGCGATGTGTTATCGAAGAGGAAATCAAAGTCCTCGGCATAAAACCTCTCCGCCGCCCTCCAAGCGGTTAATAATCCACTAGAGAATGAAGTTGGGATACATAAATAAGAGAAGACCCTCCAAGCCTAGTCTACCAAGTGTACCTAAACCCTCCAAGCTTCTTGCTCCAATGAGGTTACGCCGAACCTCTGTCTTCTTTAACTTACCGAATTTCGCTATAGCCCATAGCATCAACCAATATCAATTGATCCCTTCCTAATTACTTCCTAAGCACCAAATAACCTTTTCATAGATATGGGTATGGTGAGAAAAGGATTTGGCTAAATGTACCTCTCAAGGATGTATCAATGGAGAGGATGAAAGTAGAGGAATTTGGAGAAACAATGATGAAGATTGTAGATGACTCAATCTTATTTTTCTCTAGGGTTTCTCTCTCAAAATTCTCTCTAGAAGCTCTCTACAATACGTGGGTATAAGGGGTATTTATACTGGTGTGTGTTTGGAATGTGAAAGGTCAATTTTTCACAAACAAAATGGTCAGGCGACTTGGCCTCGCGACTTGACTGAGTCGCGAGTCTAAGTAGCGAGTTAACTGCCTAGTCAGACTAGAAGTTTTGTCCTGTGGTGCTCCAACTGGCGTGACTCTTCAGCTCCTCTACATGATTCACACGTGTGCCTCCTTTGGTGACTTGTCAGCCGCGAGCCAGTCGCGAGGCCCTGCTGAGTGCACACTTTTGAGCTTTTCTTTACACTCTCTCACACACTATCCTTACATGATTCCCACCTAAATATAAGGTTTCTAAATGCTGAATTACAAGCAAATTGGCATGGAATAAAGTTAACAAAATGGTTGATTAAATTCAACCTTACACTAACATCGCCCTTAAAACTTGAGGTGGCAAGGAGGAAGCCAACTGGACTTTGGATATCAGATCTCAAAGACGACTAGGTAAGTGAGTTTTGGTAAAGATATCAGCAAGTTGGTCGGCAAAAGAGATGGAGAACAGCTGGAGATTGCCTTTCTTAAGATGCTGGTGAGTGATGTGGCAGTTGATCTCAATGTGCTTGGTGCATTCATGGAAGACATCATTATGAGCAATGTAGGTAGCACTACAATTATCACAATAAAGAGGAGTGGCAGTGGGCTATGGAGTATCCATGTCAGCTAAGAGCTATCGAAGCTAGACAAGCTCGTAACAGGTGTTAACAAGAGCACGATACTCAGCCTTGGTACTGGATTGGGAAACCACGTCTGGCTTCTTGCTACGCCATGAAACAAGAGAAGTACCCAATAAGAAACAAAAACCTTTGATGAGGCATCGATTAGTCAGGTCACCTGCCCAATCCGCATCTGAATAAGCATGAAGCTCGAGAAAAAACCGAGAGGAGTAGTGAAGACCATGATAAAGTATGCCCTTGACGTATCAAAGAATCCGAAGAACGGCAGTATAGTGAACAGAATGAGGGGCGTCCATGAACTTACTAACCATACTCACAGCATGTGAAATATTCGAGCGAGTGACAGTGAGATAGATCAGACTACCAACCAACTGACAATAACGAGTAGCATCTGACATAGGTTCACCATCCAAGGGTGTGAGCTTGGCATTGTATTCCAAGGGAGTCTAAATAGTTTTGTTGTTTATGATACCGGCTTTGGAGGGAAGACTAGAAGTATATTTAGTTTAGGAAAGATAGTATCCATCAGAGGACGAGGTAACTGTTGGAAAAACATGGTTTGTATCTCATACAAAACATACACAACAGAAAATTAATGGATCTACTTTATTCGTAATTAATAACATGTACTATATAAATTTCAGAATTCAAGATCAAGAGAGTGTACCTTGGTGAAATGAAATTCAAAACCAAAGATTAGAAGTACTTGGAAGTACTTGGAAATACTCTTAATCTTCACTCCAATTCCACTTATACCCAAGAAGTGTGGTCTCTCAATCAGTATATATATATGTGTTCAAGGGAGAATAAGAGAGTGGCTTACACTCACATACACATCATTTTATTCTCTTACAAAATTCTGTATGTTTCTCTCCTTAATAACTAATTATCTAACTGGGCTAGCCTTTTGGGCCATTCCAATTGGGATTTAGTAGGTGGCTTAGAGTGGGACTAAAAGGGAACAAATAAAACATTAGCTCCAATGGGTTTTGGGCTTTTCGGTTATCTCTTGACAAGCCCAAAATTACCATTAATTATATATAATACCACTATATAAATATAATTACACTCTAGGCCTTATTAATAAATTATATCCCAAGACTTTATTATACATACAATCCCTTCATAAAATATTCATAGTAATACAAAGTAATAAAGGTTGACTACCACTTTGAAGATTGCTATATCTTAATTCTTGAGTACCCAATTTAATTCTTTAAATTATTCATCATATATTTATGAAATCCAATTTCATAAATATATACTTTAGTAACTTTTATTAAAGTAGTTAGGCCTAACATTCTGAATAACCAAACTCATTAAACTTATCTCAAATGAATATTTTATATCTCCGTTAAGAGATTATGAATTTCATCTTGAGAATATATGTTCCTTCAACACTAAATGTGGCTGCCCAATATACTGAGGTTTTGATGATGGCTTTAGATTTCACTCCTGATATATCAAAACAATCTACACTTTATGATCAAGTTCATTATTCTCTCAAGATTAAGAATTGATGTAAATAGAAGTCGTGAGATTTATTATTCATTTGACAGTGGTTAGTAAAAAAATAAATTTCACAACAGTTTAGTTCAATATGTCTTAAAACTTAAAACATATCAATATATCAACTAGAAGTCTCCACTTCCATGATCAAGACAAATCATCTTAGTTGATATGTTATAGTCTTCGTAGATAAAATGCCCAATTTCATCACCGACTACGAACTAAAATTCTGAATTTACAAAGAACTTGTGATTTATATCTTCTATGACTAAATCACATAAATCACATACTATGCATCTCATGGACTATATGATAATGTCCAAATATTCATGTTATCATTATTTTAGATGATAATAAAATAATTTTATTAATCACAACATAATGTCATACATAGCATCATACAATAGGATTTAAAGGTCACATATCCTAACAGTAACCTCAAGCCCAAGAAAATAGTTGAAAGTGTCTAAATTTTTCATCTCAAAATGCTGACTAAGGAAGTGCTAAAGAGAGCGAATACCTGCAGAATCATCTCTAATAATAATCATGTCATCAACAAAAATGTTAGGTTCTAAGGTCTTAGGATTTTATGTATTTAGAACTCTAATTTGTAATGTTGGCAAACCATGATCAAAACAATGTATTTAGTCTTGTTTAAGTTCGCTCAAAGTTGGTTAAATATTGTAAAGTTGGAATCGAGTGACTGCAGAAGCATTGGGGCTTCTCAGCCTGGCTCGATCGATCGAAGGTTAGACTCGATCGATCGAAAGTCGGCCCAGATGCGTTTTTCTGCAGAATTCCAACTCAGCCTTAACTCTTTAAACGTTTAGGGTTTTATGTTTTTGCCCTAGGTATATAAGGCAAACCCTAGCCACGTTTTTCAGAGTTGCACAAGTTGTTTTGTTGCTCATACATTGCGGTTTTGTGTAAATCTCTTGTGAGATCTAGAGGAGCTTTCCTTTACACAAAGCTTAGGGTTTTCAAGATTGAGATTACATTAACATCTTGATGATCAACTTGGTTGCTACCTTTGAAGCTTAAAGATAAACAAGCGAGGAGCTTGTAGCTGATTGAAGGGATTCAAAGAAAGAAGTAGTCCGTGGATTCGGAGCCTACGCGTGGTCGTGTCAGGAAGTTACTACTGGTGGGTAGCATTAGGAAGTCAAGCGGGGAGCTTGTAAGTCCTTTTGTAAGAACTTCAATTCTTTCTTAGTGGATTCCGTTTTGCCTTGAGGATCGGTGGGTAAAATCCTCCCCAGGTTTTTTACCGGTTTGGTTTTCCTAGGTGATCATATCACTGTGTTCTTTATTATTTCCGCTGCTTTATATGTTTATATGCATGATATGATTTTGTGATTGTTTTAACCTAGAATTGCATAATTTGACTAAGTAACAACTTGGCTAATTAATCTAGGCTACGCAATCTGGTTATAGTTTAAGGGGTCTAAACCGTTCAAGTGGTATCAGAGCGGGTAGCTCTTCTTGTTTGAGATCTTTATCTCTGAGCTGATCCTTGACCCTAGTTGTCATGGAGCATGGACACTCTTTGTTTGTTCCTCCTCACTTTGATGGGAACAATTATGCTTACTGGAAAGTAAGGATGAAAGCATTCCTGAAATCCATTGATGAGAGGGTGTGGAATTCCGTTGAATACGGATGGGAGAAGCCCACTACTCCTGTGAGTGAGTGGCAAACTTCTGAAAAAGAAGCAGCAGGCTTCAATAGCAAAGCTATGAATGCCATCTTCAATGCTGTTTCAATGGAGGAATTTAAGAGGATCTCTAATGTTGAGGTTGCTCATACTGCTTGGAAAATCCTCCAAACTGTGCATGAAGGCACAAAGGCTGTTAAAATTAACAAACTGCAGCAATTAACTTCTAGGTTTGAAAACATTAGAATGTCTGATGATGAAACCTTTGATGAGTTTTATGCAAAACTAAATGATATTGTTAATTCTGCTTATAATTTGGGTGAAGTCTATGATCAACCTAAAGTTGTTAGGAAGATTCTTAGATCTTTGACTGAAGACTTTAGACCCAAAGTAACAGTCATTATTGAAAGTAAGGATGTTGACTCCATCCCTGTGGATGAGCTTGTAGGATCTCTTCAGTCCTATGAGTCTGACTTACCCAAGACTGTCAAATCCAAATCAATGGCACTGAAGTCTGTTGATGATGTTGAAGCTGGTGGATTTGATGATGAGCTCTCTCCCACGGAGATAGCTTACCTTGCCAAGAACTTTAGAAATTTTCTCAGCAACACTAATAGAAAGGCAAGGAACACCAACACTGCTGAACCTAAAAATTTTAGGAAGAATGATCCCACTAAGGTTAACAATTTTGAAAAACCTAGAGAACAAGTAGGTCAATCTTCTAATAACTCTTTGGGTCCTCAGTGTTATGGTTGTCAAGGGTATGGTCATGTCAAATCTGAATGTCCTACTTTCTTGAGAAATAAGGGTAAAGCTATGGCTGTAACCCTTAGTGATAATGATGTTTCTGATGATGAGTCCGGATGTGACGAGGATGGAAACTTCATTGCTTTCACTGCTACTGGTACAGTAGATGAAAGCATATCTGCTGAGGAGAACCCTGCTGATGGGGAACTCTCTGAAGACGCAGATCTTCAAGAGGCTTACAACAAACTTTGCAAAATTGCTGCAAAGGATGCTATGAAAGTTGATTTAGGCCTAAAGAAAATTGATGCTCTTGAGCTTGAGAAGAAAAATTTGCTTGTAAAATTGTTTGATGCTAATGATCTTTTGAATAATGTTAAATATGAAAACATGTTGTTGCTTGATAAAGTTAGAACTTTGGAACATGATTTATCTGTTGCTAGATCTGTTAGTTCTAAACTTGATCACATGTTAAATATTCAAAAGTATCCTTCTGATAAAGCTGGGTTAGGATATGTTGAAAGCATCTTTGATTCTGGACCCCATTCCACTGTCTTTGTTCCTTCTTCTTCTTCTTCTGAACCTCTTGTGAGTAAGGTTGTGAGTGAAACTATAAAACCCCCTGTGAGTGAGGTTGTTAAACCTGTAGAAGTTTCACCACCAAAGAAGATTAGGGTAGACTTAAGAGAATCCAAACCTAAGGAGCCTACCAAACCGAAGGACAAGATGCATGGTAAACCTGCATAGGTTTGTCATTATTGTGGTAAGTCTGGACATATCCGTTCTAACTGTTACAAGCTTCATGCTGATAAGAGAGCAAAAAGACCAAAAGTGCCTGTGCCTCAAGCACAAGATCCTATGGCACTAATTGGTGAATTGGTAAAGGCGTTAAACCTTTATTCCATTCTGGAGTTGGGAATCACTCTAATGTGAATAAGAACTCCAATGCTCGGGGTGCATCTAAAAAGTTTTGGATGCAAAAGACTCGAACTAACTGAGTCTTTCTGACATGGTCCTTGTGCTTCATTGCTCTATTCTGTGTGACCATTGTTATTTGGTTTTTGTGTTTTTTTCTTTTGTTCCAGGACTTGCATTGCATTACATACATGCATTTCATTCTAGGATTTATTTGTTTTCTCTGTTAAAAAATAAAAATAAAAATAAAAAATAAAAATAAAAAAAAGGAGGAGAAAGCAAAATCTGTGTTGAACACTATTTTTCTTGATTTTTGAAAACAAGGTTGGTCATTCTTTTTACACATGTCATGCCTTGTGTACCTTGTTTAACTTTGATGAGCTTACTATATTGCACTAAACTAGTTGAAATTTTGTAGTGCATGTTGTGTGTGAAAGATGTGTGTGGTTCTTAATCACTTTGCCTTAATCATGAAGTCACATGTTGTTGACTGACGGACTTGATCCTTTTGAGAAAGGCATAAATAACCATCTCACCACTGTTCACTAGCCAATCATGAACACCTTAATGCATATCATAAGATTTAGTGCTCGAGAAAGTGTAGCACATGCACAAAAAGAACATAAGGTGTAGCCTCAAATTAAATTAAAACTGGTGTGTACTATTAGGCTTGATGCCATTTCACTTAATTCAAACCGGTGTGTACTATTAGGCTGAATGCCATTTCATATAAAAATAAGAGGCAAAAATGAAAGAAACTTACATGATTGCAAGCTTTTGATCTAGGAGATGTGGGAGTTATAGGATGTAACTCTTTAGGTGATAGTCTCTTTTAATTCTATGTGATGAATTGTGTAGACTTTGTGCTTGATTGCCATTCACATATCACCTCACATGTATCTCAAGTCTTTGCTAGTTTCACACACTACATAAGTTACTCTTTGTTAAACACTGTACATGTTAGTGTGTGCGTTCTTGGTCTGACCAACCAAGTTTGAAAAATATCTTGAGATTTGTGCACAACATATTTGTTGCTTGAGAAAATTAAATGGAAGAATGATTGAAACTTGTGTTTGAGAGAATTGGGTTTAAAATTTTGGGTTTTTGAAAAAGCATTCCATCTCATACTCATGCATTTTGTATTCATTGTTCAAATGCTTTGAGGAGTTGTTTCAAAATTGGGTTTGCAATTTTTCAAAACTGTGTTTTTTCCCAAAATTCAGTGTGCCTCTGCCCATTTCGATCGATCCAACCTGATTTTCGATCGATCGAAAAAGTGCCTCAGAAAGTGCTAAAACGACTGTCACATTCGATCGATCGAATGTAATTTTCGATCGATCGAACATCGTGAAGAAGCTTTTTTAAAAAAGGGAAATCTGACTTTTTCAAAGTATTAAAATTTTTCAAAAACTTTCTTTTTCTCTCTCTGACGAGGCAAGACCAATTCTTCAAGTTTTTGTCGTTTTCTTCCAAACTTTTTGCATAATCTCTCTCTCCTCAAGCCGGTATGTCCTTTTTACCCTTCCTTTTCAATTGATTTTCATGATTTCATGCATTTTTCATGCATTTTAGAAGGTGATTTTCGGACTTTTCTTTTTGGGATTTTTGATGATTCGGACCTAATCATGTGGAATTGATCAATGGGTTTTGTTGGGGACACCCTATAGACATGTTCTTGATTGATTAATTTGATTAATTTTGTGTTTTGTGGAAAACTTAAATTTCTAGGGTTTATAATTGATCCGAATTGGGGCTTTTTGTGAAATTGGGTTTAATTGATGAAATTGGCTTGTGTAATTGATGTAATTGGTTATGATAAACTGTTTCCAATAGTGTATAATGATTGATTCATCAATTTGATGCAAAAATTTTCAAGTGGTTCTCAATTTTTTAGGGTTTTTATTAAGAAACTCTATGTTCAAGCCAATTTTGTGAAAATTGAACTTCATTTGATCCTGGTTACTGCATTAGTTCATGCATCATAACATTATTAATGATTCATGCATCATATAGATTTTCATTCTATATTTTTTTGTGCTAACTTGCAGTCTGCCCTTGGTTTTGTGTTTGTTCTTTATGGTTTTCTTTTGTGTCTCTGTTCTTTTCCTTAGCACCATGCCTAGGAAGACTAGAGCACGTAGGACTCTTCCCACTCCTACTCCTTCCCCTCCTTCTTTTGATAGTGAGAGGTTCCCCCGAGAGAAAAACCAAGAGATCTTTGAGACTTTAAACCTCAAGAGAAAGATTTGGGCTGAGCGTTCTGTTCTTTTAGATGAGGTTGATTCTGCCATTAGGGTAAACTTTAAGCGTAGGGGTTGGTTACCTTTGTTGGCTGTGTCTGACCCTCCACCTCCGGTTCTCTTGATTAGAGAGTTCTTCTCGAACCTCTCTGTCCACATCTATGATTCCAACACTCTTGTTAGGAGTTGGATACGAGGTGTAAAGTACACCATTACTCCTCAGGTAGTGGCTGATGCTCTAGAGGTACCGTTGGTTAGGGATCCTGTCTATCCCTATGATGAGTCACCTGAGCTGAGTGATGTCATGTCTTACATCACTGGATCTTCTATCCAGTGGGGTTCTGATCCTATGATCACCACCGCTGAGCTTCCTGAGACTACCTATCTATTCTTTAGGATAGCCTGTCATTCACTCTGGCCCATTTCTCATCTGCACACCATTCCTCTTGAGAGGTGTGTTTTTCTGTATGCTCTTGTTACAGATGCTCCTATTAGTTTTCCCCTTCTTTTTCTTCGTTCTTTGAACGAAGTTTATAGGAGTTCATCTACTTCTCATGCCCTTGTCCATCCTATTTTCATTCAGAGCATTCCCATCAAGCTTTGTAAAAATTTTAGCATATACCACCTTAAATCCTAAAATTTTAACTTTTAACAACTCATTTTACAACATACCCAACATCAAACATTCTATATTTTTTAACATTTCATTTAAATATATTTTTTTATTATTTCTTTATTCTTCCTCTCTGTCACTCCCAACCCACCCCATCCACCACCACCGGTATAAAACACCAACTCAGCAAACCCCTATCCATCCCAGCCACCACCACTGAAAAAAAAAAAAAAAAAAAAAAAAAAAAAAAAAAACACTTGCAGATGCAGACAAACCCACGGAGACCCACAGATTCACCACAAAACCCAGAAAAACAACAGCATCCACCACCAGAGATTCGAAGACAACACCACAAACCCAAAATCGGACCAAATCTCAGCCACCACCGGAGATTCCAGAGAAGAAATCAAACCGAATCTCAGCCACAATCCACCAAATCATCCATCAATCGGAGCAAATCTCAGCCATGATCCACGATCCACCACCACCACGATCCATCGGTGAGAAGAAGCAGAGAGAACCGGTGAGAAGAGAGGAAAAAAAGAGAAAAAAAAAACCACATAACCACGCCTATCGACCCTTAACGCCGATGCCCACGCCGGCCAAATCCATAACCCACACAACCACTGTCGAATTAATCATCAAATCATAAACTAAAAAAAAAAAAAACCACTGCGATTGAGATCGGCTTTCCTTAATGCTCCGGCTTGGGTTTCATCGGAGAGGAAGGCAAAACGCCTTCGGGTTTTTTTCCGCTTCTCCGGAGCGGAGATTGCGGAGGAGCGAACGGTGAGTAGAGGATGAGGGAGAGAGAGAGCAGAGAAGTGGATGCAGAGCAAAAGAGAGAGACGGTAAAGCAAAAATAAAGCAGACGGAGAGCAAAAATAAGAAGAAATGGAAGCGGGCCCCACGCAATAAAATAATAATAAAATTTTTACAATAGGTGAACAGTGCGGTCTCAAATTTGAGACCGCACTATTCACCAATGCCAAAAATTATGGCATCTAGCATGTTTGATGTAAGTGGCTTTTTTGAGTTTGGGGTGTCAAATGCCAAATATTTGGCATTTGACACCCTTGATGAGAATGCTCTCATAGGATTTTACTTTATCTAGGTTTAGAGGACTTCCCTGCTTTTGAGCCTGTTCATGTTATTGGTCCTATAGGTGCATCTTTTCTTAGATAGAGGGCCGCTCATCTTCGAGTTGGTTCTAAACACCCTAGGTCTGATCCCTCTAGTAGCGCTCCTCCTCCTTCTTCTTCTACAGGTCCTGCTAGTGAGGCTGTTCCAAATCCTATAGGTGCTGCTGCTGTTCCTCCACCTCCTGCGGCTGACTTCGATGTTCGTCGTACGTTGGAGACTGTCATGACCGTTCAGGCGGCTCATGGTCAGCTTATGGTGGATCTGTTCGACGAGATTCGTGCTCTGAGAGCGGATTTGGCGCATCTTCGTTCTTCCTCACCACCTCCTTTTGATGATGGTCTATGATGCCCTTTGGCATTCTGTCACAAAAAGGGGGAGTAGTGTTTTGACTTGTAGAGGAGATTTTTGTTTGTAGAGGAGATATTTCTTGTTGATAGGGGGAGATATTTTTTTTTGATTAGCATGGGATATGTTTGTTAGTTTGTGAAGTTTATTTAGATTGTATCTAGGTGCTTCACTTTGTATATCATTTTTGGGATATTCATGTTAGGGGGAGTAACATTGATTGATATATTGATATACATGTTTTCTTTTGATTCTTGTTGTCTTTATGATTCACTGCTTATTGATTTATATTTATGAGTTGTTTCATTGATATATTTCTTTATTTTGTATTGTGTGAATCTTACAAGAATATTATACCTGTTTATATACTATTTGCTACCACACATGCGTTTATGTGTTGTTGAGTATTTCAGGAATATACAGGTTGATTCGACAAAGCTGCTGTCTATACTTGCAACCGATAAATAGTAGTTAGGTTGAACTTTTGTTTATGAGCATTATTATGTAAAGGGCTATTTACTTGTAAACTTTGAGCTTTTATTGTGTGTTTTGTCACGAATTGCCAAAGGGGGAGTTTGTTAGGTTCTAAGGTCTTAGGATTTTATGTATTTAGAACTCTAATTTGTAATGTTGGCAAACCATGATCAAAACAATGTATTTAGTCTTGTTTAAGTTCGCTCAAAGTTGGTTAAATATTGTAAAGTTGGAATCGAGTGACTGCAGAAGCATTGGGGTTTCTCGGCCTAGCTCGATTGATCGAAGGTTAGACTCGATCGATCGAAAGTCGGCCCAGATGCGTTTTTCTGCAGAATTCCAACTCAGCCCTAACTCTTTAAACGTTTAGGGTTTTATGTTTTTGCCCTAGGTATATAAGGCAAACCCTAGCCACGTTTTTCAGAGTTGCACAAGTTGTTTTGTTGCTCATACATTGCGGTTTTGTGTAAATCTCTTGTGAGATCTAGAGGAGCTTTCCTTTACACAAAGCTTAGGGTTTTCAAGATTAAGATTACATCAACATCTTGATGATCAACTTGGTTGCTGCCTTTGAAGCTTAAAGATAAACAAGCGAGGAGCTTGTAGCTGATTGAAGGGATTCAAAGAAAGAAGTAGTCCGTGGATTCGGAGCCTGCGCGTGGTCGTGTCAGGAAGTTACTACTGGTGGGTAGCATTAGGAAGTCAAGCGGGGAGCTTGTAAGTCCTTTTGTAAGAACTTCAATTCTTTCTTAGTGGATTCCGTTTTGCCTTGAGGATCGCTGGGTAAAATCCTCCCCAGGTTTTTTACCGGTTTGGTTTTCTTGGGTGATCATATCACTGTGTTCTTTATTATTTCCGCTGCTTTATATGTTTATATGCATGATATGATTTTGTGATTGTTTTAACCTAGAATTGCATAATTTGACTAAGTAACAACTTGGCTAATTAATCTAGGCTACGCAATCTGGTTATAGTTTAAGGGGTCTAAACCGTTCAAAAAAGAAGAATAAGAGTGATACCAGCAGAGGATCTTCGGACAAAGAGAACAGTGTCATGAGGACTCGAAGTGAAACCCTGCTGAGCAACAATTGAGCTAAACATTTCAAACTAAGCCCAAAAAGCCTGCTTGAGGCCATACAGAGCACGGTGGAGGCAACAAACTTGACGGTCTGAGTGAGTATAGCTAGATGAGGCAAAATGAGCGGGTCAGGTCGGGTTCGGGTTGGGTCAATAAGGTTTGTAGGTTAAATGGGTCGTGGGTCATTTTTAAACGGTTCAATCGGGTTGCGGGTCGGGTCGGGTTGACCCATATTTTTCAAACGAACTTTTTTTTTTTTTAAATTACAAAAAAAAATCAATGACAACCTGTTAAGAGAGAATGAATAAAATCAATTAAGGAAATGAATTGCACTTAATGCCACTTGTTAATATCCTTCCAATTCTGATGATTTTGAGCATGATAAAAATTCTTTATAGTCATAAATTCATGATGGAAAATGTTTTTAATGTTAATAACTCATTGTCAAAATGCATGTAATTACAAGTTTGCAACTTCAAAAAGAGATAGATCTTAAAAAGCACCAAAAAGTATATATTTTAAGTTTACATCACTAATAATATCATTCCCACAAAAGGAAAAAAAAAATTACATGTCATGGACCATGTCAAGTTATTTGCCTTGTTAAGTGCACATGTTCCTATTGCATTTTAAAATAATAGTGAAGTTAGATTACTTAGAAAGATAAAATAACCAAAAAAAGTTTTAAAAATAAACATAACATTTTAAGTAAAGAAGAATAATTAAATATTTTATAAGAATTACACCTCAATCTCAACCTACTCAACGTTGGTAGCAGATTCAGTACTGCGAATATTCATGCTTGTAAATTGTAGCTCAAGTTGGCCAATTTCGTCAGCATCTTCATCTACAATACAATATTTTAATATAACTTAAGGAACCATGAAAGCAAATCAATAAAGAATTAAAATTGTATAATTATGACTATAAATAAATTAAATTACCTTTAAATCCATATAGCCAACTTTTAGTACACAACATAGCTTCCACAGTCTCAGGTAAAAGATGTGTTCGATACGTAAGAATCTTTTTTCCAATACTAAAACTTGATTTAGAAGCAACAGTGGTTATAGGAATGCTTATAAGATCCAGTGCCATTAAAGAGAGCTCTAGAAATCGATTGTAATTCTCTTTCCACCAAGAGAGAACTTCCAACTTTGAATTTTTATTTTTGCTAAGTCTAGGCTCTTCTAAATAAAAGTCCAATTGAGATTTTTTTTTGTTTGGCACCACGACCACTTTCATAATGCTCAAATTCCTAATCATTAAAAAAAATTGAAATGACAAATAATACCACACAATATTACAATCTTTATTATTAAAAAACATAGCACAACATATACCAAACAAAATGCAATTTAGTTACATCATCTTTCATATCTTCATCATCATCAAGATCATCCACAGCACTGCTAGTATAGCTAGAACTAACAAACACAAGATGAAACATTTGTAGTGGCCATAGGCTTGGGGCATTCATATTTTGAAAAAATTTTATACAATGTAGTTTGAACATTCTCCACCTTCATTTCAGCAATTTGTTCAATTGGCTCTATTTTCTTGAAAGTAAAGTCCACATAATCCAACTTATACCTTAGATCAAGAACAATGGCACAAGCTAGCACCACACTATAACAGTCCCAATATTTGTCAAATTTACCTTTCATTTGTTCCAGCATATTACAGATAAATGAATCTTGGCTCTACATTTCTTCAAGTAAGAGCAATTCAATTTGAGATAATCCTTGAAAATATAAATTTGTTGTAGGGTAATTAGTTCCAAAAAATAGAGCTGTAATGTCATTAAAAGGTTTCAAAAACTAAGTTATCCTTTCAACTCTATCCCATTCATCCCTTGATGGACAATGCATGAAATTAGCATCTTCCTCTGCTTAATGGTTCAACACAAAACGATATCTCGTAGCATTGTCAATCATGTCATATGTTTCATTCCATCTTGTACACATATCTAAACGTAAACCATTTGTTCTCTTCATATCAACTATCTTGGCACATTCATCAAATATGCACATTCGACTCTTTGATCCTTTAAGATATTTCATAGTTTCTTGGATCTTAATCACCAAGTCATCTATTACTTTCAATCCTTCTTGACCAATAAGATTCAATATATGAGCACCACAACGCACATGAAAAAAGATACCATCACATAACAATAAACCCCCCTCATTAAGCTTTTGCTTTATGAAATCTTGGCAATTATCATTATTAGATGCATTATCTAAAGTAATGGAAAATATTTTCTTCTCAATACCCTATTCTTCCAAGAAATTTAAAATTTTCTTTGATAAAAGAGTGCCTATGTGTGGAGGTGGCATATGACAAAAATTCAAGATGATGTTTTTCAATTCCAAATTCTCATCCACATAATGCACCATAAGAAAAATATATCCCTCACTTGTAATAGAGGTCCATAAATCCGAAGTCAAACATATTCTACTAGGAATTGATTTAAACTTATTTTTAACGCCATCCTTCTCTTTCTTGTAAAGTTTTAGAACATCAGCTTTTGATGTATTCATAGAAATATGTTTAACATCTGAATTTAGAAAGCTAAAAACTTTTCTAATGCCCTCATACTTAACAAAGCCAAATGGTAAACTACGTTTAATAATAGCCTCCGCTAATATCCCACAAAACTCTTTTTAAGTTATCTTGTTTTGTAACACCCTGCCTTATTCTTCACCATCTTGTTTTACTTCATTTTGTTTTAAGCATTTGAGAACATGACAATGCAAGTTTGATGTTCCATTATGACTATCCACCAAAAAAGTTTTCCCACACCATTGACAAATAGCCTTACTTAACCCTTCTACATCAATAGGCAATTTCACAAATTCAATCCAAATTGAAGAAGTGTGTTGTTTTTCCTGTTTTTTTTTCCCCCCTGAAACTCTTTTTGGTTTCTTAAACTTTGAATTTGAATTAACTCTTAAAGATGGTGAAGGATTAGTAGAATCCATAATAATAGCATCATCGTCACTTTCCAAATTTACAGCCGGAGAAGCAGCTGTACACTAATTATCAAAGAAAAATATATAATTAAAATTAAAATTCTAATCTATTTAAAACATATAAAGAAACTGTGAACGTAACAAAATATTACTAGACATTCATCCAAATGACAATGAGTGAATGACATTTTCAATTTTTTCAACAATCAAACACATAAACAATTAAATATAATGCTAGCAGAGCAATATATTATTGCTAAATCATAATATTAAAAAATCAATCCAAAAACTAAAAACATTTAGGGCTCTAAGAGAATGATGAAAAGGATTTAACTTACCTTTATCATAGTTGATGATCTATGGTTGTGCTCCTCTTAAATGGGTTAGCAAGTGGCGAGATCAAGGCTGTGGCCTGTGGGTGGAGAGAGACAGAGAAGTGAGAGAGAAGAGTAGTTGAGTGTGGAGTATATATGGCGAGAAAGAGGAAGTTTGGTCTAAAGATTTAAGGACCTAAAGAAAAGAAGATAAAAGAAAAATATAAGAGAAAAGAGTAGAGGCGGAGAGCTGATTGCTGCTGAGCAGTGGAGGCGTAAAGTGAAACACTCTGTCTCTGAAATTGTGAAAGCCCTTAGGTGTGTGATTGTGTGAGTGTCTCAGTGTTTGTGTGTGTGTGGTCTGTGCAGTCTGTGTTAGCCATTTACTGTGTAGTCTGTGTTAGTGACTTAGTGTACTAGTGTGAACTATGAAGTGTCTAGTCAAATTGAATGAGAAGTGGTAGTTTTTTTTTTTTTTTTTTTTTTTTTTTTTTTTTTTTTTTTTATAAATTTTTTTTAAATGGGTTGTCTAGTCATGTCTATGAACGTGCTATTGCTATCTATTGGCTACGGCCACATGCTTTGTGCTTTATGCACCTAGCATTCAAGACGTAATCTAAATATTTTTTTAGTGAATTTTTTTAACAGGTTGGGTCACAGGTTATACGGGTAGGGTCGGGTTGGCCCAAAAAAATCGGGTCGGGTCACGGGTCAACCCGTTTTAGTTTTGAGTAAAAAAATTCGGGTTTAGGTCAGGTATTTTTCAGGCCGAGTAAGCAAATTCTGACCCGTTTTTTCATGTCTAAGTATAGCCAAGTGGTGGTTGAATGTACACTTCTTCTGGGAGGTCTCCATTGAGGAAAACATTCTTCACATCCATCTAATAAAAAGGCCAATAGCGAACGATAACCATAACAATAAGACATTTGATAGATGTAAGGCGATCAACAAGAGCAAATGTTTCCTCATAATCAATTCCATATTCCTAAGTTAAGCCTTTGGCAACTAGGGAAGCCTTGTATTGTTCAACAAATCCATCAGCCTTGGTCTTGATTTTGTAAACTCACTTACAACCTACTACAGACTGACTAGGAGGCAAATTAACCATATCCTAAGTGTAATTTTTGTGAAGGGTATCTAGTTCTTCAGACATAGCTTGCACCAAAGAGGGTCAGTATGAGTCTTATGATAGGTGTGAGGCTTATAGAGGGTGGCAGGAGCAAAAAAGCAGTGATAATTAGTGAGATAAGGAGGAGGAACACTTACTTGAGTAGAGTGACGAAGGTCAGGAACAATAGGAGGCTCAGGAGACGATGGTGCCATAGAATCCAAGACAAGCGGGTCATGTGCTGATGACAAAATCGGATGATAGGCCACAAATTGAATAACCCATTGTGATTTAAACTAATTAATTAATTAGCCAAGTTATTAATTAATCAATTTATCATGCAAACGCGTGGCAGCACAAACAAATTACCAAAACTAAATATGCAGCGGAAAAATAAATAACTCGGTGATTTGTTCACGAATGGGGAAAACCCTAACGGCAAAAACCCCACCGGGTGATTTTCAGGTCACCACTCCCGAAACTCCACCATTATCAAATCAAGCGGTTACAAGTAAAGGAATCCCAAGTACCTTACCAACCTACAGTTGAACCCTTACCCCAATACCCAATTGGACTTGATTTGTAGTGACAGTTCCCCCTTTTGATGCACGGCTCCCAAGTACGTGACTAACCAGATGCGCGGATCCTAGTATGCAACTTCAAACACTAACTTTAGGAAGAGAGGTTGGCTGCAAAGTTCTTCAGATCATCCTATGGGATGAAGATCAGGAAGATGCTTGGTCACAAAACCCTATGGTGCAAATACACAGCAACTTCTTGAAAGAAGATGAACTAGGTCAAGAACTTCGTCTTTGATCACAATTTGCTTGAACAAGGATTGCTCAATGCTTATGCAACTTATGTCTATGTTGACGGCTCTTAAAACACTCCTTAAATATGTTTAGGGTTAGAAGAAAAGAAGGCCCAAAAACACATTCACGAATCCCAAGAAAATCAGAACAGAAATCTGACTTTTTAATTCTCAACAGATAGCAGGTGTCGAGGTAGCTATCGAGCAGGTGTCGAGCATTAAAAACTGTGCACTTCAGCTTGCTTTTTCTTGGACAGACTTGATGACTTCAACACTTGACCTTGAAACCTTGTTTCTTGAAGTATTAAAAACACCTAGAAATACCCAATTACAAGTAGAGTGCGTTTTGTCAAAGGATTAGCCAATTTACATAAATAGTATGACATATGTTCTAAACATGTGAACACATATGTCCTAACACCGGAGATGAGTCGTCTAGAGAGGCAACCGATGTGGAAGAATCCTCTACAAGTTCAGGATAAAGAGAAAGGAAAAGATCAGTAAAAATGGGAGACTTTGAGGAAGAGGACATAGAAAACTACTGAAGACTCGGTGAAGGAATACGTTTAATGGTGTAAATAGCAGTGAGTGTTGCCTCACCCCAAAAGTGCTTAAGAATAGAGGCAGAAATGAGAAGGGTGCGGACAACATCAAGAATGTGACGATGTTTTCATTCTGCACGACCATTTTGTTAAGAGGTGTAAGGACAAAATCGGTGAGGGAGGGTACCATTGCTATCTAAAAAGGATAAGAAAGATTTATCATTATATTCTTAAGCATTATCTAACCGAAAGATCTTAACGGTGTGATTGAATGGTGTTTCAATCATTTTATGAAATGTTTGGTAAATGGACACAAATTCAGACCTATAGTGAAGCAGATTAATCTAGGTATATCGAGAAAAATCATCCACAAATATGACAAAATATTGAGATCCTCCCTTAGTGGGAACTGGTGTTGGACCTCAAATATCAGAATATATAAGATCAAAAGGTGCAAATGAAAAAGAGTCACCATTATTAAAGGGCAATTTTGTTTGTTTGCCAAAATAACAGGAAGTACAATCAAATTTTGAAAATTGAACTGAACCTAAATGACCTTGAGAAGCTAACAACTAAAGACTAGATAATGATGTATAACCAAGACAAGCATTCCATGAATTAGACGAGAGGGTGGCAATAGTAGTAGCAGCGAAAATGACTTGTGAAGGAATCTTCAAGTTGTGAACCTCAAACATACGTCCAACCTTACAGCTTGTTCCAAGCACTTGGCCCATCTGAGGATCCATCACATCCACACCATGATTAATAAATAAAATATCTACTCCTAATTCACAAAGTTGACCAACAGAAAGCAAATTGAGGGACAACTTTGGAATATGAAAAGTATCACTAAGGGATAAACTAGGAGGAAAGACTATTCCTTTATGACTAACAGGCATAGGAGTTCCATCAACAATGTAAAGAAAGGCAGGATGTGCTAAGGGTGCCTTATCAGAGAATTGTGATTCATCAGGGGTCATATGGTTCAACATGCAGTATCAAAAAACCAAGAATATTTACCTGAGGTGATAGAAAGGGCAGTGGAACTTCGGGATAAAACTTGTTAAACTAATATCTCAATATCAGCTATAGTAAGTGAGGAAGCCAAAGATGAACTTGTAGAAACCGATAGATTTGAGGGACACATAGCTGCTGCCCGAAGAGGAGGAGCTTTGTTCTGCTCTTGCATGAATTTCTGCAGTTTGTGACAAACAGAGATATCATGGCCCTTGGCACAGCAAAACTCGCTGTGAGTACCTTTGGAAGACTAAGAGGTGGGTTGCCCAGAGGATAATCGTGGAGCAGCAATGAACGCAACAATGGAAGGCTGTGGGGGAGGAGAGGGTGTAGCCAACACATGGTCAGAGGATGATATGTGATAAGTAGGCCAACGGTTCTCCTTGGAGATGAGCTCCTTAACTACAGCATCAAGAGAAGGAGTAGGAGACCAGCTAAGCAGAGAAGCCCTAGTAAGCTCAAAATCCTCACGTAAACCTATCATGAAATGCATAAATCAACGATAGCCCCGTTATTTGACAAAAATCTCAATGTCCTCAGGATACAGTAGTAGAGGATTTTCAGGAGAGAGTTGTTCCCGCATAGAAGAAGTCTGAGAATAATAATTAGAAATAGACTAACCTGTGTCTTGGTGCATTTGATAAAGCTTTGATTCAATACGAAACTCCAAGCTTGAATGCTCCAACACATCTTTAATTAATTAATATTAAAATGCTCCAACAAATGCAATTACTATAAATGTTACTGTACAATAGTGCAACTAATTATTTATTTATTTGTCACTTTATTTTGCAGAATTTTGATTATATGCTCTTTGACATATGGATAAACTATAAAAGTGTCCAAAATGCTCTTCATGTTCGACCGGAAGGTGATTCTTGACAGTACAGTACAATGACAAACCACAAGTTTAAGGACAAATTTTCTTTTACAAAATAACATTCATCACATCAACAACTAAAAAAAAATTGTAAATATTTTGTGTACTATCAACGAAAACCTAATGGGCGCTAAGCTACTTGTATTGTGATTTGTGAGTTACCTCAACAGGGAACAGTCAAAGAACACTTTAGACACAACATCACCTTGAGTTTCGAGTACACCTACAACGTTCAAGATGCGGTTCCCTTTCATAAAACTCTAACCACTTCAAGCTTGCAAATCCTAGTTTTCAGGTTCCAATCTGCAAGATCACTGCATAAGTATTTATTTCTATTAATTATTACTTTTTACGCAATTACTAATGTAAACAAAACAGAACTATAAAGAAATAGTCACATAATTAAATTAAAGCAAATTGTCTATGCCAGGTAATTACTAAGTTTTTTAGTAACTACAAATTTTACTCTCTCCTGCAGTGGCGATCATGGCATGTTTATCCCACATATTGGTATTGAACAATGGATAAATTATCTAGACCTGACAATTCACACTAATTGGAGACCATGGTTTGTTGATGATCAAGTTGTAGGGTGAGTTTTAAAGATATGATGTCCATCATAAGCGTTTTGTTTCTTTCCATTTTCTTTTTCCGCTTGCAACTGAGGCTTTATTGTTGTTGTTGTTGTTGTTTTCTTATAGCTAATAATGTGCATATTATTCTCTAGGTACACAAGGAGATATACAAATTGTGGATACTGCTTTACATACGCAACTACAAAGCCAAGAAAATGAACCTTAATTTTTCACTTAGTTAAAAATATTTATTTATATCAATTAAATTAAACTAGCGTGTAGCCCTATGCATATGCACTAGTACAATTAAAAACAATCACAATTATATGATTCAAATTATAAATATTTTTTAGAAAATGTTCAAATTATATATGATATTAGCTTAAACTTTTTTTAAAACATACATTTCTAAAATTATATATATAGCCACCTATCATAATTAAAAACTTCAACAAATGGCATTAAAGACCTCTCCTTCTGTTTCCTTTTTTTTTTTTTTTTTTTCTATTTTGTTCTTTATTTTATCTTTCCTAGTCGTCAATAAACATCAACCTTTTATCTCTCCAACTTTCTCAATCTAGAATTGAAAAGAACCAATTTAGCTTCAGTAAAGTCAAACAAAGAGTACAAAAGGACAGGGGTAAGAAGAAGAAGGTTAGGAATGAAAATTACCACCACAAAAACCTACCATTGCCAACTTGGTCCCATAACCAGGACTTCACTCTAAACCCCAAGCCATCGGTGCAAGCTCCTCTCTAGCGGCCAAGACCAAAACCCACAGGCTACTAAAACAAAAAAAAAAAAAAAAAAAGAAAAAAAAAAAAAAAAAAAAAAAAAAGAAGAAGAAGCATGAAAACCAAGGAAATCAGTTTTGGTTTAGCTGGGTTTAGATTGCATTTATTTCTTATTGGTTTTGATTTTGGAGATTTGGATTTCCAAGGAGGTCATGGGAGAGAGAGAAAAGAACTCGGTTTTTTTATATTTTTTTTTTATAGTGGATTTTGAGGATGATGATGATATGGACATAGGATATAGTATTAATAAAATTTTGAAATAATAACTTTTTTTTTTTTTTTTTGGGTGAAGATATGGATCAAGATCTCTCAAGTTTTAGCAGAAGAAAAATCTAGCCATTCTCTATTGTCCAACTTGAAGTTTGAGAGATGTGAAGACGAAGGGATGTTTTATTGTAGGTGAGAGGGGAAAAACTAATAATATTAACAGAAAGAGAAAAATTTTAACACCGTTTGTTGAAGTTTTCAACTATGACAGGTGGCTAAAATATAGGTGGGGAATCTAAGGAACAATATATAAGGCACTGAATCTAAGTTTTGCTTATATATGTATATATATATATATATATGATTTAGAATTTAATTGGTTTTGCACACAATAATTAACTTACAATGAAAATTAAAAACTTAGATGGTCACGTGGTGGAAAATTGGAATTGGATTTGGAATCTTCGATATTTACACCCAATAATTCACTTGGTGCAAAGTTGAAAATTAAATGGGACACATGGCACAAAATTGAGAATCCAATTAAAATTTAATTAGTTTTTCTTTGAATTTTTGCTATATATAGATATATATATATATATATATATATATATATATATATATATATATATATATATATTCCATGAATTATTTTAAATTTGTGTAAGGAGCTAGACGCTCACCAACAGAGTACAAACACAAGGAATGTTATGAAATGTTCCATAGATGGATTCCCTATTATCCTATCTAGTTGTTTCCTACAATTATTGTTTTGGAGGAAGTATTTGGATATATATGTAGTAAATAGTTTCAATCAAATGATGTTAATCCTTGTTGCAGTCTTGTATCTTGCTTTTAAGTATGTAATGCAAGACTGAACCATAATGAAATATTTAATATGATATTAATTTTAGTGACATCTGTCTTCTAGTACATACCTAAGAGCACTACTTCGTTGTTAAGAAACAAATGCGAACAAGACAAAAGGTATGCATTAGCACTGCAATGCCATGGTGCGTTCTATAACTCGATTGCATGCAGCAGTGGGCTACAATGGAAGATTTCAACAGGTGTTTATCCATTTTTAATAATGTCTTAACTAATGAAAAATTGACAGATATCAATTTTTATTATTTCATTCCTACATAGGTTAGCATTTGAGTGCCTTGCTTATTGTCTTAAGATCACCTTGCGGCTACATACACAATATTATGATTTTAATAAATAGACTATCAAGTAATTAGAATTCCTCTCATTTATTTAACTTAACGGAGTTACCCTTCCTTATAAACAATCAAATCATTATCGGGAAAATTACACTTTTTCACCATAAACTATACCACATTTTACACTTTATCCTATACACTATCGAAATGCACGATTAACCTCCTCCCCTGCCCTCCCCCAAAAAAGTGTTATAACTCAATTTCAATGTCTCCTTTGCTATCTATTTTGATGTTAAGTTAAACACAACATAACATTAAAAGACCAATTTACCATTCTATCCAAAATAGGCATTAGAGAGGGAAAACTGGTCTTTTAATGCTACATTCCATTTGATTTAACATTAAAATAGATGACAATGAATTAAGTGTTACAAAATTTTCATTTTTTTTGGGGGGGGGGGGGGGGGGGGGGGGGGTGGGGGGGTGGGGGTGGGGGGTCGATTGTGTGTTTTAATTCTTTGTAAGGCAAAGTGTAAAATGTAGTATATTTAAGGTGGAAAATTGTAATTTCCCCTAATTATTGGAATAAGTAAAATAAACTAGACAAAAAATGGTGTAAAAAATAGTAACATAAAATGAGAAAGAGTTTTCTCCTATAAAATTAACGAGGCCATATAGGAGAGATCCATCGTTCAAAACCAATTATTATTTTCATTTAGCAGTATTGATTTGGGCTGTAAAATGCTTCAATATTGCTAGAGTAAGTACAACTTTTTGGTGTAGAAAATAGTAGCAAAATTGACATGAATTGACTTCTTCCTCTTTTTTATAATTAATGACAAGAGTTTAACCTGGTCTAAGTTATGATCAGAATTATAGGTGACAACTCCAAGTACAATTTAATTAATTCCTCGCTTCTCTTCAATATTCCTCCTAATCATACGAAGCACAAGCAAGAAACGAGTTTTTAAGTTCTACGGCACAATTCAAGGGGGGGAAATCACGTGAAATTATTTTTAAAACCATATAGTTTAGGGCTGCTTTCAAAGTGGACTCTATAGTTTCAAATTAAAGATGTTTAAGACTATTAAAAATTAAGCCCTATAGTTTCGTTAGTTTCAAATTGAATCTTAGAGTTTTAAAAAAAGTAGAAAAGGTTTAAATAAATATGAATTTACATGATTACGGTTCGAATTTGAAAATAGGGAAATTATAAGGTTGAATTTGTAAAAGTCTTGAAATTTTGGGTTTAATGTGAAACTTAAAAAAAATATAGGTTCTAATTTAAAATTATATTTAAATATGATTTCACACAGTCCCCCACACCCAAAAAAGGAAAAGAAAAACCGATGGTGCAATGATGCAAAGTGAACTATAAGATATTGTCAGTGCGCAATTAAACAAATGTATATCTTTTATTACTCTCGACTCAACTCAACAAGATTTCGTTTTCAAAAAAAAAAAAAAAAAAAAAAAAAAACTCAACAAGATTTCCAACGTTCTTGAGCTTTATTCTCCTACTCTTTTTGAAGGATTTTTTTCCCCAGTAAATCACATGTTATTGGCTAAGGGGTTGGGTGATTAAGTCTATGAGAATCATGCGTAATTGGTAATTTGGTATACCATTCTTCTGCCTAAAACTCGGTATTTTTTAGTACATGTCCCAAGAACCGACAAAGATATCTTTAGAAGAATAAATTGCATGTGAGTTAAGTATTTGAGTTTTGTTTTTTGTTTTTTTGTTTTTTGAGTTAAGGTACAAATAGGATTTTTCTTAATTTTAGAACACTCGAGAAGGAAAAAGGTTTGGACTTTTTTAGTTGGGAAAATACCATGGCGTCCAGGATTCCAAGATGACTTTTAGTTGGACCTTTTATTCATTTAGGACATTTATGAAAATAAATAATATACTAACATAATTAAAAATGAATAAAAATAATAATAGAGAAAATTCAAGAACATAAATTACTTTATATTTGATAAAGAATGCATTTCAGGTAATAAAAAGTTTTTATCAGGAAATAATATCTTGTGGTTGTGCCATATGGGTATGTTTTTTTTTTTCCCCATACAACAAGCAGGCACACTCTAGCTCCATACACTAATTACTTCCATTGGCTAAATTATATTGTTCTCCTATAATTTGTGATAGTTTCAAAATAATTCCTAAAAAAAGTTTCAACGGAAACTATAAACATTTAATTTATTTCAATCTACACCCTAAAGTAATCACTTTTAATGAAAAGAAACTATAAATTTCTTTAAAATAGGTGTAATTCTTGAAAGCTCAAATAGTGTAAAACACTATAGCTTATTTAGATGCCCCAATTTTTAAAACACGGGTTAATTGCTTTTACTCTAACTTATCTAAATGCGGAACAAGAGTAAATGATACACAATAACCGAAATAACGCTCTAAGCCATAACCCCAAGCAAGCAATAATAAATATAAAGCTTAAAGAGTAAGGGATGAGAAATGCAAATACAAGATAACACTGAGACGTGTTATCGAAGAGGAAACCGAAGTGCTTTGCGAAAAACCTCTCTGCAACCCTCCAAGCCGAAATCAATCCACTAGTGAATAAAGTTGGAGTACACGAATATCAAAAAGACCCTCCAAGCCTAATCTACCCAATGTACTTGAACAAAGGAAGTTAATTTTGTACCGCATCGACTGGTACCACCGGAATTTGCGGTACTGGTTCTTAGGCTGGTACAGAAATGCCCTTGTTTCGTTTCGGTTTAAATACCGGTTGTACCGAAGCCGTTTCGGACATACAGGGATAAATACTGGATTTCGGCCGGAAAATAGATACCGGTCGAAACAAAAAACTCAGAAAACCCCCCAAATTTCAAGATCCACCTCCTCACTCTTACCTCGGTTTTTCCTCCTCTTCTTCGTATTTTTCTTTGCTACGCATTTCTTCTTCTTTTCTTTTGTTTCGCCAACCTCTGTTTCTACAGCCCCTTCATCTTCTTCATTTATTTCTCAAAGTGTGTTTGACTCTCTTTTGAGTTTTGGTACACTCACTTGAAAGTAGAAAAGTAGTCAGTCAAGAAGCAAGTGACAAAACTTCAAAGTAAAACGTGTGGAGGTGAATAAAAAGAATGAAAATAAATAAAAATAAATAAACTTATAATGAAAGACTAATGGGCTACAACCATAAGCAAGATGTGTGGAAGTGAAAAAAAGAAAGAAAAAAAAAAGAAAAAAAAAAAAAGAAATCCTAATGAGTTAGGACTTCCAGTAGTTGACTGGGTCAAGGTGGCTAGGTCCAGATTAAAAAAAATATATTAATATTTGTTTTAGTAACTTATTATAATTTTTAAAAATTTTAGCTATGACTCCACTATTGTAACATGCATTTTTGTGTTTTGGTGAAACTAAAATAGCTATATAACTATTTAACTTCACTGCAGCTAATGATCTAACTCCACCAAAAAATATAAAAAGTTGCCAAAGTGATATATTGAGTTATTAAAAATATAACTTTGTATATTGTATAAAATAGTAAAAAAATAGCGGTAACCTCGAAACGGTACACCGGTATTGACTGGTATCCGAAATATATTGTACCGTTGGCCAAACCGGTACAGCCTCTAGTATGATATTGATTTCCTTGACTTGAACCTTCCAAGTTCCAGCTACCAACGGGCTTCTCCGAGCCTTATCTTCACTAGTTATCCAAATTCCGCAATTAGCTCCAAATTGCATCCGCCAATCGATGGTTTCTTCTAATGCTTCCCACATGCACCAAAACTTCACTCAGCACTCAGATTGGGTGAGGTAAGTATTTGAGAAAAGAAACTCTCAAGAATTTGTAATTGGAGAGGTAGGAGTAGAGGAAAACTAAGAAAAATTGTGTAGATGATTGTGGGTTTACAATCTCTAACTCTCAAGTGTATTGCTAGGATTTTCTTTCTTAAAAGCTCTTTACAATTTCATGGGTAATGTGGGCTTATATAGTGCTGGTAAAGAAATGCGAAAAACACATTTCAAAATTATTTAGACAATGAGTTTCGCAGGTCACTCGAGACTTAGCCTGAGTCGCGAAGTGAATCGTGAATCCAGCCTAACATGAGACTGTTCAAATTCCAACATGTGCTTCTCACGTGGCCTTTCACAGGTTGTCCACTCGTGAGCTAGTTGCGAACTTCATTTTCTTCACAAGTCTTTACCAAACTCTTACACTCAACCCTTATATTAAATCCCACAAAAAATATAGGGAAATGATTGGACAAAATACAATCAAATTTGATACGAAATTAAAACCAACAAAAACATAGTTGTAAATCACAATTTTACAATTTTGTACAAATTTGTTAAGCAAGATTTTCCTAAGGATACATTACTTGTCACGAATCTCATTCTCAAAGTGGAAAAGTCATCAAAGTTCAAAATGATTAACCACCCAACTTCCCATAGTTATAACTTTCTAAGTGTAGATCAACTGGGTTGATGGTCTAATGGTAAGGCACTTGAGCTAACAAAACTTTAGGTTGTGGGTTTGAGTTCTCCCTTACACACCAGTAGCTCGTTGGTGCTTCTTGTACCCTTGTATTGTATAAATAGTAGAGGTTTTAACTCAGGAGTGGTTAGGGTGCTACTATGGTAACACCCAAGTAGGTGTGGCTGGGGTTCGAGTTCCCTCTTATGCACTAGCAACTTGTACCCCTGTATTGTATAATCATCGGGGGTCTTAACCTAGGAGCGGTTAGGGAGCTACTATAATAAAACCCAAGTAGGTGTGGCTGCCACATCTTTACCATATATATTTTTGGGTAAACTAAATAAATGGTCTCTATCATTTACACCATCTGTCAATTTGATCCATAACCTTTCAATTATTTCAATTTAGTCTCTAACCTTTTAGTGTCGTATCATTTTGGGCTCTACCGTTATCTTTTGGATGGAAAAGTTTGATGGAATAATAAAAAATAATTTAACTGTCATGTTAATTGCCAATTGTACAACCGCATCATATTAAAATTTTAAAAAAAAATTGTTGGAAAAGTTTAATGGAATAATAAAAAATAATTTAACTGTCATGTTAATTGCCAACTGTACAATCGCATCATATTAAAATTAAAAAATAAAAAATAAAAATTGTTGTCACGTGAGTTATCAAATTCAAGTTCTCGTGGATTACTAGATTGTTTGGTTCACTTGTTTCCATAACACATAACTCAAAAGTGGTGGGACTCATAGCAAAAAGGTTGTTTGGCTGCACAATAACTCTATTTCCATAACTCTGTTTTCATTGCTCGATTCTCTGATTTTTGAGTTATAAGTTATGGAAACTGAAAACACATTTTGGCTGTTTTCATTTTCCATAACTCATAACTCAATGACAATATTGTAATTAAACACACATAAGGGACCCACAAACAGTACTCAGCCGCACCTTTTGACCTTTTTTTTTTCCTTTCTTATCTGGGTTGGTTATTCGGTTCTTTTTTTTTTTTCTTCTTCTTCTTCTTCTTCTTTCACTGGTTCAGTCTGTTTTTTTTTTCATTGGTTTGGTCTGTTCTGGGTTTCTCCTTCTTCTTCTTTTTTTTTTTTTTTTTTTTTTTCACTGGGTTCAGTGAGTTTCGGTACTAAAAAGAAAAATAAAAAAATAAAAAAAAGCTGCACGGGTGACAGGTTGGGACCCACAAATAGTGTGAAAAATATTGAGTGATGGAAAGTAAGTGATGGTGCCAAACAAATATGGTATTTTAGAGTGATGAGTAATGAGTGATAAGTGACAAAAATTGAGGAACGGAAATTGAGTGACCAAAAAAATTGATCCAAACATGGCCTAACACTTTTTTTTTTTTTTTTAAGCTAAGAAGATAGAATTTTATTCAACTGAAAAATACCGTATTACAAGTATAAGTCAATCTTAACTAACAAATTGACGTGGGGGAAGCACTAGCTACATGCAGCAGTGCTCCCAAGAAAGCCAATTCCCATGCAAAATATCTTGTGGGCCTATGCTGTCCCTATATCACTTTAAAGTTTTAAAAAACTCTAGAAACGAAATATAGGTGCTGACTTCCCTCTAAATGTTTGCTGACATTAACCTTTGGTACTCAGCTAGGAACGCAATTGCTCCATCAAATATAATCTGGGGATGAACCTGAACGTGCTCAAAATAAAATCTGTTTCTAGCGTTCCATGTCGCCCAAGCTGTTGTTGCCCACCTTTCCAGCTCTAGCTGGTCCAATTTTCTCCTCATTTGTTCAAATAGTAGGAAGAAGTCTATGACTTCATTGCTGCACTTTTGGGTTCTTTCGTTGGACAAACTCCACACATTTCTCGCAAAGGCACACTCCCAAAGCACGTGGCTGGCTGTTTCCGGTTTCTGGCAGCAAATTTCGCATTTGGCCTCCATTTTTACTCGTCTCTTAAGTAGGTTCTCTTTAGTCGGTAGACAGTTAGAGCAAGCCCTCCATAAAAAGGTTCGTACCTTTGGAGGCACGTTGAGCCTCCAAATCTTCCTCCAGGTTGGTCCGTGGCTTTGAGCCAAGGAATGCTCTGCGTAACTAGGGTTTTTCAAGCGGACAGCGATACGGTATGCGGTGCGTACTGTGAATTTCTTGGCTCTGTTCTCCTTCCACACCAGCACGTCCTTTGAGTTTACATTGTTTAACGGCGTCGCCAATATCTCCTCACATGTCTTTTGTGCAAAAGTAGCCAGCACCTTTCCTCGGTCCCACTGCCTTGTATCCTCGTCTATAAGTTCACAGACTCGCATATTCAGTGTTGGTTCCTGTAAGAAGATAGGAGCATAGGGCAGCCAGGCATGTGTGGCGACTTCAATCGTGCGTCCATCCCCTACCTGCCATCTTGACCCCTCCATGATGATATCCCTTGCCTCCAGTAGTGATCTCCATACAAAGGTAGGGTTGGGGCCTAGTTCTGCTTTCAGGAATGAGCTTCGAGGGAAATAACGTGCCTTGTATACTCTGTGGAAAAGGGAGTGTGTATTTTGGAATAACCTCCAGGCCTGCTTTGTAAGCATTGCCAGGTTAAAGGCATTTAGATCCCGGAACCCCATTCCTCCATTACGTTTATGAGAGCATAGTTTAGTCCAATTAATCGAGTGGATTTTTCGCTCCTCATGGTTCTGTCCCCACCAGTATTTTGCCAAAAGGGAGTTGATGCCATCACAGATAGATTTAGGCAGCCTGAACACGCTCATAGATTATGTCGGAATGGCTTGAGCCACCGTCTTAATAAGTACCTCACGCCCCGCCTTGGAAATGAACTTCTCCTTCCACCCCATTACACGCTTTGATATTTTCTCCTGGATCTCCTTGAACGTATTAACCTTGGACCTGCCACATGTCATGGGCAAGCCTAGGTAACGTTCACAATCATGCATAACTCTTGCCCCTAACATCTGTTGGATAGTATTTCTTACATCCTGTCTAGTATTCTTACTGAAGAAAATAGAAGTCTTTTGCCTGTCTATAGCTTGACCCGATGCAGCTTCATACTTCTCCAAAAGGGTAAGTAGGTTTTGGCATTCTTCCACAGTTGCTCGGCAGAATAGCAAGCTGTCATCCGCAAACAAAAAGTGAGAAATGCATACTCCTTGTTGGCTGGTCATAATGCCTTTTATGTTGTGGTTTGCTTCCGCTTTCCGTAATAGGGCAGACAGCCCCTCCGCACGTAGTAAAAACAAGTATGGAGAGAGTGGGTCTCCCTGTTTTATACCCCTTGATGGTTTGATATACCCCTTGGGCTCCCCATTGATCAATACTGAGTAGGAAGCTGTACTAACTGTCTCCATGGCCATATGAACCCATCTTGGGTCCAACCCGATCTTTAGCATTATCATGCGCAAAAATGTCCACTCCACTCGGTCGTATGCCTTGCTAATATCCAGTTTAATTGCCATTTTCCCCTTCTTCCCCTTTCTTCTATTCCTCATCCTGTGTAGTAGCTCATATGCTACCATTGTATTATCTGTGATAAGCCTTCCAGGGACAAAGGCACTCTGTGCATCTGATATAACATTAGGCAACACAATCTTCAACCGGTTAGCCAACACTTTAGATAAAATTCTGGATACCACGTTCCCAAGACTGATGAGTCTGTAGTCTGCCATTGTCTTGGGGTCCTGTTTCTTTGGGATGAGCACAATATGAGTATAATTCATCTTATGCAACATGTGACCGGATTGTAAAACTGAAATAATAGCTTCACTAACATCATGCCCAACTATATGCTAGTATTTTTGAAAAAAGAATGGGGACATACCATCGGGGCCGGGAGACTTGGAGGGATGCATTTGGAAAAGTGCTCGCCTAACTTCCTCGGGTGTATATGGCTCAACCAAGGAATTGTTCATTGTTCGAGTGACCACTCTTTCCACTGAGTCTAGAACAGTCTCCATGTTCACTGGGTTGGCCGTAGTAAACAGGCTTTGAAAATATTGTTCAGCTACTGTGGCAATGCGTCTCTCACAGGTACACCATTCCCCATTTTGGTCTTCCACACCATGTATGTGATTTTTCCTACGCCGCTGACTTGCCCTTTGGTGGAAGTACTTGGTGTTCTTGTCTCCTGCTGGTAACCAGATGGACCTCGACCTCTGTCTCCAAAAGAGCTCATCCTGGTGGAGGAGTGTATTGATGCTGTTTTTAAGTTCCCTGATCTCCGGTAACTTGTTAGGGTCATTCATGGCTGAAAGTTCTTCCAACTCTACCTGCTTCACTTGTAACTCAGATTTTGTGTTGCTAAAGGTATTGCGGCTCCACTCAACCAATGCAAGCCGACAACGTTTAATTTTCTCAAAAAGCCGATACATACGACTTCCTGGACATGCTCCTGTCTCCCAGGCTTGACGAATGACATTTTCACATTCAGCATGTGATGCCCATTTCTCCTCAAAGCGTCGAGGTACCTTCTTCCTCCTACCCCGTTGGTCTGGGCTTGTGATGTTGATTAGGATTGGTATATGGTCAGAATAAGATGCTTGGAGATGAGACACACTGACATGAGGGAAAAGCTCTTGCCACTCAGTTGATGCACATGCCCTGTCCAATCGTTCTTGCACGAAAGCATCTCCAGGGCGACTATTGTTCCAAGTGTATTGGTTCCCCTGGAACCCTAGATCAACTAGGCCACAACATAACAAGGTACTCCAAAACTCCTACATCGGTTGAAGCGGCTTTGGACGGTTTCCTTGTTTCTCCCCTGAGTGTAGGATCTCATTGCAGTCTCCATAACATAACCACGGGTTTGGAAGCCTAGAGTGAAGGTGTTTCAAAAGCCGCCAAGATTCATGTTTATTCTGCTCCTCAGGCCAACCATAGAATCCAATTAGTCTCCATGTGGGGTCGTTACCATTGCGGATAAGAGCGTCAATGTGGTGTGGTGAGAATGTTTGGATATGCAAATCCACTTCTTCCTTCCATAGTAATGCTAGTCCACCACTTCGGCGGACACTCGGTACAACAAACATGCAACGGTATGGTAAGTCAGATTGTATCCGCCGCATTTCATCCACGGACTGTTTTGTTTCCATTAGAAACAAAATCTTGGGAGCTTTTTCCCTCGTAAGATGAGAGAGAACATCGACTGCACGTTGGTTCCCAAGCCTCCGGCAGTTCCAACCTAAAATACTCATTGCGCTCGGCGGGGCTGGTCTGCAGCCTCCGCCGTTATGTTTGTTTGAGTGAGTACTGTAGAAGGAGTCTCCACCCCTTTGCTTTTCTTACAAGTTAGTTTCTCGTTCCCCTCAGTGTCTTCCATGCACTCCATCCTACCCCTCTTAGTTCCCACGTTGATGGTCACCCTAGGAGTATTAGTATTATGTATGTTGGGCATGCGGTCCACTCTTGTCCACTTAACTGCTCTTTCATTGGTCTTGTTTTGAGTATTTTTAATAGAGTCATGTGCAACCTCACGTGATTGCCCCACTTGTTTATTTGGCACGTGTGGTATGTGTTCTTGGCTAAGATATTTCACAGGAATACTGACAAGAGTTTCAATTGGGTTTGAAAGCTGATATTCAGTACCTGATTTAGGTCCCACGTTCCTCATAAATCCGGGTTTGGTGGCCTTGATTGTGTGATATGCCGTTTCTTGCATTAAAGAGTCCAATCCCGAGATTTTGGTCTGTAATGACTCCGGAGTTAATGATTTTTGTGACCTGACATCCTTGGAATCCGCAAGAATATTACCGTTGCTTGATTTGGCATTATTCTCATTAATTGCTTCAGTCTGACGTGGCAGTGCACTGACAGCCTGTTGCAATGGAAACCGATCTGCTTGGCCCTTCTCCGGCGCCGTTTCTAACCTTGGTGCGCTTCTCGTCTGCCTTTGCCTAAAGCCACCTTCCGCTGCACCGTGATCCTCCCTTATCTTTGTACCGGCCCTCAGCCATTCACCATATGGTGTTTCTGCTTCATGTTTGGTGCTTGAAGCGGTGCAGGATCTCCTCTCATGATCGAATCGGCCACACTGGAAGCAAAGCCCTACTAGTCTTTTGTACTTGAAGCCTATCCGAGTTTTATTCCCTTCCGGATTCAGAATTGACCCACCGCGGCGTATTGGCTTATCGAGAGGGATTTCCACTCTAACTCGGATGAATCGGGCTTGCTCAGCCGTGAAAGCCTTGGTGTCCACTTCGACCACTCGTCCCATGCCGCTTCCAATTTCCCGACCCACCTCTTCTGAAAGTAAGTCAAATGGCAGCCCCCAGATTTGGATCCATATCGGGAGGACGGGGAAAGTGACAGAGCTCGCTGTCATGCCTATCTCCCACCTGCGGAGGACCAGTATGTTTCTGTCGAAACTCCATGGTCCGTTGTTCATCACCCACGTTAACTGGCTTTCAAGTGCAAACTTGAATTGGAAAAGACCCTCTCCAACGTCGATAATCTTCAGGTCTGTCCCTAGCTTCCATACTGACCGAAGCAAGCTTTTGGCTGTTCGCTGATTGTAGGGACGGTTTGTGAGAAAGCGACCCAGCAAGCTCAATGAACATTCATCCAGTATTTTCCCACGTTGAGACCTCCCCACCGTGATCACTTCGTCCTCATCTTCCGTCAGGTTTAAGCTTTGGATTCTAGCGATGAAGTCTGAATCCATGTTTATGGGTACAACTATAATGAGAATAGCACTGGAGATGGCGTAGAAGTATGTTTTGGACGTCACTCAAAAAGTGCGTGAAAAGAATGGCCAACGTTGTGAAAAGAAATGGCCGACGTTACTCAAAAAGTGCATGAAAAGAAAAGGCCCACCCTTGGTGAGAAGAAAAGACTCACCCTTTGGTGAGAAGAATCTGGCCTAACACTAACTTTACGGGGAAGCCACACTAGTTGAATTCCTATTAGAGCTACTGGTATTTGTATTCCCCAACTGGGTTTTCTCTGCTGTCAAATTTTGCTTTACCACCATAAGATGGTTCCATAAACCTTGACTTGGGTTTTGAGAAGGCTGACCTTGCAAGCTATTTTCGTCTTGTTAAGGTCACAGTTGGGATCTTTGGAGGCCTATTGGGACTTTTACTGTTTCTGGAGAAGAAGTGCTTGAAACTCACATTTGGTCTCTGCTCTTCAAGTTCTCAAGCTCTGTTTGCTCAAGATTTTGATATCTAACCAATTTATGCAAAGACCCAAATTGGGGATTCATTGAAAAAGAGTATGAGCTAGTCAATTTCCGTTAGTGAAGGGCCTTTGAACAAAGAGATAGGGAGCCGAAACTTCTGTTGCAACCAACCACTGGTCCTTGCCGCTGTCGTCTACAACTTTTGTTTTAGTAGAGAGAGATAGGGATTTGGGACAGGAGAGTGAGAGTGAGGATGGTGAGAGGGTCTGACGAGAGAGAGTCAGGAATTTTGATGTTAATTCATTGGTGCCATTGGAAAGTAAACATCACAACCTTTCCTATGGTAATGAGAGTAGATCCAAGCCCGTTCCTATGGGCTAAAAGAAATAGATTCAGCCATGTTCCTATTTTAAGACATTCTCACCTTAATGGCTTTCTTGTCGGCCTGTAAGCCCATTAAGATTCAATATCACTGAATACACAGTGGGCTTGCCGAATGCCAACACTGCTATACGAACCAAACACTTGGACAAAGGTGCGAAGAGTTATAATTAGTAAAGCAGTTTTTCGTTCATTTCATCTACTCTTTTTTCTTTTTTGGGCTTTTGCTTTATCATATATATATATATATATATATATATATATATATATTTTTTTTTTTTTCCTTAATTGATAATCCTACTGCTTTTTGTAAAATTTTCACACTCAATGCTAAACTCTCTCTCTCTCTCTCTCTCTCTCTGTGTGTGTGGAAGAAAAGAGTAAATAGAAGAGTATTTCTTACTGAATGAGAAAGATGAACCAAAAAATACAAGGAGCTCTGCTTTTATATGTACAAGCTGAGCATAAAAGAAGGAAAATCAAAAACAGAAAAACTAACTACTACACGTGGATTAAGGAGTTTGTTACAGAGATTAGAAAGCCTCCTTTACACGTGTCTGCATCTAATCTGATTGGCTTTTATCAACTAATCTTTGTGTCATGTGAGAACCACGTGCTTTGACATTTCTCTTCCTATCTACCTTAAGGGTACGTTTAGTACACTGAATAAGAATTACAACAGGATTTGTAATTTTTATTACTAGGAATAAAATGTGTTGTAATGTAAAAACTAAACATATTTATTAGTTTGGTTATGAGTTATAACATTAGAATAAAACTTAACATTTATTTTTGGAAATTTCTTACGCATACAATTATATTTCCTTAAAAAATTTTATTTTTAAATTTAAGAGAGATATGTGTTATTTTTTTATGATTTTTTATTTTTATAATTGTTAGATGTATATGAAAGGTTTGTTTACTTGGAAATATATTAAGGGTACGTTTGGTACGCTGTAATAACTCCTGTAATGTAATAGTTATTCATGTGTAATATCAATTCGGTCATTTGGTTGCATCTTTATTACATGGATTAGTTATTACATTGGAATAATTATTCTTTAAATTGAAGAATAGACACTCCTCTTTAAAATGGATGTAATAACTATTCCTTAGTGCATATAATAGGTTTTAAAATTAATATATTTCTAAAAATATAAAGTTTCCTTATACATCATCTTTTACAAGCTTTTCATATGTAACAACCAAACTTATGAATAGTAATAGTTATTTCATTACAATGTCTTCTATTCCTAGTAATAAAGATTACTATTCCTAATGTAATCTACATTCAGTGTACCAAACGTACCCTAAGTTTTGAAATTATTGCACTTACTAAGGAATAGCTAATACAACATTTTAAAGAAAAATAGTTATTTCTCATTTTGAAGAATAGCTATTCATAAGGAATGATTATTCCTTGTAATAAAAACATAACCAAACTAAAGAATAACTAAACCATAGGAATAACTATTACATTACAGCATCTATTACAGTCTACCAAACATGCCCTAAGTGATTTCTTCTTTATACAAAACGATCCCGTTTTCTTCAGCTTCTCAACACTTTGTTATAGACTGCCAACATAATATTTTTAGATGCACCTGTGGCTGTGGGTGCTGGATTCTCATATATGCAATAATCTCGGAAGCTTGGAATGCATCAGACAAACGTAGTAGCACATGCCTTTGAGTTTCTGAGAAATGCGAGTGAAATTGACGGTGAGAGCCAATTAAAATGCCTAATTGGAAATAGTGCCTACTTAGAATTAAGTGGAAACCAAGTGTAATTTTTTAAAACCAAATTGCTAAAATTAGTTCCATGGAGGCCAACATATTTTTATTAACTCATGATATGTTTATTCATGATACAATGGTTGATTGAACACTCAGATTTTGTGAACATACGGACTATCTTGGGAGCGACTCATATCAAGGAGTGGTCACCCCAATTCTAACCCAAGATATTATAGGTCCGTTTGGATACAAGTTATTGTTGCTGAAAGTTGCTGAAAACTGATTGTTGTTGAAAACACTGTAGCAAAATAATTTTTAAATGGATAAATAGTACCGTGGGACTCATTTTTAATATTTTTTTAATCATGAACAGTACGTGAACAGTGCGTAAACAGTAATTTTTGTCTCTAAAAGCAAAAACAAAGTGTAGGAAAAAAAAGAAAAAAAAAAAAGAAAAAAAAGAGAAAATGCATTTGCAAAACGCAACGCAACAAAACTCACAATCCAAACACATACTATAAATGGTAGCTTTTATTGATCACAAGCATCTAATAGAGCTTAGCTCATAGAATCAAGTCTCTGGTAAACTCAATATTAATCACAATCTTCAAACTTGATTCTTTTTTATTGAGTTGCAGGCAATGAAGCAAGAATTGAGCCTCAAGTGAATATCCAAGTACACAATCAAATTATTGGACTTGAATTACTCTTTATATATATATATATATATATATATATATATATATATATAAATCCCTTTCGATGAATATATTTCGATGAATATTAGAATATAATGTTCTTCAAAATAATGCAAGGGACTCTCACTTGGATGCCCACATACAAATTCAGATCTCGAAGATAACACAAGAGTAATATTTGCGTACTGAATGGCTCTAATATCAGATGCAATGTATAAGGTAGTTAAGAATTAAGGTTTTTATTTTTATTTTTTGGGTGATAACAGGTACGTTAAGACAAGTTTTGATAACTAAAACTAGCTAATTGGGTTTCATCTGCGTTTCACATTTTGGCTATCATCTTCATAGTTGTTCTTGTTAAGTGCTGTTTCAGTCAGCCAAAACTAGTTGCAATGGGAATTACATCGATTCGACAAATGCAAACTGCACCGAGGCAGTTGCAGCAATATCCCAAGTTGGATAGAGTATCACTTATGTTTATTATAACATCATAGATTTTGGTCAATTATATGGGCACTAAGAATGAGTGATTGTTAATTTGAATATTTAGTGCATAGAGCAAGTAAATGAAGCAGATATCTTAGGTCCCAATTGTGCATTCATATCACCAAAATCAAAGAAGGTGCTCAAGGATTTCTTAATGAAAACTCAAGAAATTTCATCCTACCATGGTCTAGGAACGGAGACTTTTGGTGCAAAGTAAAATTCTCACTCTCACATTCTTACACCCTTTTGTGTGTGTGTGTGTGTGTGGACAAAGCAACATTCTTGCACTTGTTATAACTTATAAATGCTCATTCATCCACTTGTTATAAATGTAAGACTGTACAATAGTGGAACTAATTTTATTCATTTATTTATTTGTCACTTTATTTTTGTAGAATTTTGATTATATACTCTTTGACATATGGATAAATTATAAAAGTGTCCAAGATGCTCTTCATGTACGACCGGTAAGTAATTCTTGATAGTACAGTACAATGACAAACAAGAAGTTTAAGGACACAAATCTTTTCTTTTACAAAATAAACATGCACATCAACAATTAAAAAAGAAATTGTGAATATTTTAAGTATACTATCAATGAAAAGCAAATGGGTGCTAAATAAGTAATTCTTGATAGTTCAATACAATGACAAACAACAAGTTTAAGGACAAATTTCTTTTACAAAATAACATTCCCATCAACAATTAAAAAAGAAATTGTGAATATTTTAAGTACTATCAATGAAAAGCTGATGGGCGCAAAGCTGCTTGTATTGTGAGTTATCTCTACAGGGAACAGTCAAAGAAGTCTTTAGATGCAACATCACCTTGACCTCGGAGTACTCCTACAATGTCAAAGATACAATTCCCTATCATAAAAATCTGACCAATTCAGGCCCGCAAATCCTGGTTTTCAAGTTCCAATCTACAAGATCACTACACTAAGTATTCATTTGTATTAATTATTGCTTATGCTATTACAAATATAAAACCAAACTGAAATATAAGAATTAGTTACATAATTAAATTACAGCAATTTAAATTGTAAAACATTCTATGAAAGAGCTCCTTGGGATACTGGAGATAAAACAGTATGAAAAATATTTGGGCTTACCAGCAATTGTAAGGAAAAATAGAAGTGTAAGTTTGAATTACATAAAAGATCAGGTTTGGAGTAAATTGCAAGGGTGGAAGGAAAAGCTCCTATCTCAAGCCGGAAAAGAAGTGTTGTTAAAAGCGGTGGTTCAAGCCATACCTACATTTGAAATAAGATATTTCAAGCTTCTGGTGGGGTTATGTAGGGATATTGAGATACTTATGCAGAAATTTTGGTGGGAACAACGGGGAGATAGAAGGAAAATTCATTGGAAAAATTGGGAAGCACTTTGTAAACCAAAGAAAGAAGGAGGGTTGGGTTTCAAGGAGTTAGCAAAGTTCAATGATGCTATGTTGGCAAAACAGGTATGGAGACTTATCCATGATAAAAATTCCTTATTTTAACGTGTGTTTAAGGTGAAATACTTCCCAAATGGCACCTTTTTGATGCAAAACAGTCCTCGGGGTCATTTGCTTGGAAAAGCATCTTGAAATCTAGAAGAGTAATTTCCATGAGTGCAAAGTGAAGAGTGGGAGATGGTGTGTCTATAAGTGCATTCAAAGATAATTGGCTGCCTAGTGCGTCGGGTGGGAGAGTGATAGCTGCGGTCCCAGGTGTGGACTTAAGTATGAAAGTGGCTGATTTGATGGATGCTAGAATGGGAGGTTGGAATGACCAAGAAATTGATTCAGGCATACTGCCTTTTGATGCTGCACGAGTTAAGGCAGTGCCTTTGTCTGACTCACCACAAGCTGATGTCCTGTATTGTGCCCTTGAAAGGAATGGCATTTACTCGGTGAAGTCTGGGTATCGTGCTCTATGTGATGAAGCGAGAAGAAGCTTCAAGTTCAGATTCGAGGCAGGTTGCTGGCTTTTGGACAAAAATTTGAAAGCTGGGGGTGACGAGGAAAGTTAAGCATTTTCTGTGGAGGGCTTGTACAAATAGTTTGCCAACTAAACTAAATTTGATGAAGCGGAAAATTATGAAGGAGGCTGTCTGTCATCTGTGTGGTCGAGCTGATGAGGATACATTCCATGCTTTGTGGGGTTGTGAGGCGGTCAAGCAGGTTTGGGACCGTGACTTCAACTGGGTGAACCAATTTAAGGCAGCTCAAGGTCAAGGTTCGTTCCAGGACATGGTGGCCAAGGTTCTGACCAAACCAAGAATGTGAGAAGTGTTTGCAGCAACAGCTTGGTTTGTGTGGATGCATAGAAACAAGTCGAGATTGAAGGAAAATGCTCTGCCACTCAGCGGCATTAGAGATGCAGTAAGTAATTTTTTGCACTTGTATCGTTCTTGCCGTGAACCGCCTGCTACAATCAAAGACGGTGAGAAGACGTAGATGGAAACCTCCAAACCCAGGTGAGTACAAATTTAATTTCGATGGCGCCATGTTTAATGAAAGGGCTGAAGCGGGAGTGGGTGTGGTGGTACGTGACTTAAGAGGTTTAGTGGTGGCGGCAATGTTGGAGAAAAGCATCAAACCGCGTTCTGTAGAGTGTTTGGAGTTGCTGGCAGCAAGGCGTACGGTGATCTTTGCAAAAGAAATTGGGTTACAACAGGCCCACTTTGAAGGCGATTCTGAACTAGTCATAAAAGGGCTGCTGGAAGGTGGTGTGCATTTCTCATCTCTTGGGCACATGTTTAGAGACATTTTATTTCATGTCAGCTCCATGTGGAGTTTTTCTTTTGCTCATGTAGTAAGGCAAAGTAATGCGGTAGCACATGCTTTAGCCCAAAGAGTACGGTTATCTTTTCCTTTTTCTGCTTGGATGAAGTTTGTTCCATCAGACATTGACGGTTTTGTAAGTGCTGACATGCATATTATGGACAATTAAAAATATCAGTACGCTGTCTTTTTTCTAAAAAAAAATAAAATAAAATTGTATGTGCCAAATAATTAATAATTTTATTCATATCTACAATTTTACTCTTGCAGTGGCAATCATGACATGTCTATCCCACATATTGCTGTTGAACAATGAATAAATTCTCTAGATTTGACAATTGATACTCAATGGAGACCATGGTTTGTTGATGGCCAGGTTGCTGCAGGGTGAGTTTATAAGATATGATATCGGACATAAGCATTTTGTTTCCTTCCATTTTCTTTTTCCCACTTGCAACTAACGTTTTACTGTTATTATTGTTTTCTTATTGTTAATAATGTTGTTAATAATGTGTATATTATTCTCTAGGTACACAAGGAAATATACAAATAGCGGATATTGCTTGACATATGCAACTATAAAGGCAAGAAAAAGAACCTTAATTTTTTACTTCATTAAAAATAGTTCATTTATTTATGCAAGCAATTAATTAAAATAAAATAAAATTACATTAATTCTTTTAAATTTGTGTAGGGAGCTGGACACTCTCCAATAGAGTACAAACGCAAGGAATGTTATGACATGTTCCATAGATGGATTCACTACTATCCTCTCTAGTTCTTTCCTTCAATTATTGCTTTTGGAGGAATGTCAAAGCATATTTTATTCCTAGGACATGTTTGGTAGACTGTAATAAGCGCTGTAATGTAATAATTATTCCTATGGTTTAGTTATTCTTTAGTTTGGTTATATTTTTATTACAATGAATAGTCATTCCTTATGAATAACTATTCTTCAAAATGAGGAATAGATATTCCTTTTTAAAAAGTTGTATTAGCTATTCCTTAGCAAGTGTAATAATTTCAAAACTTAATATATTTTCAAATAAACAAACTTTCTATATACATCTAACAATTATAAAAATAAAAAAATCATAAAAAATAACACAAATCTCTCTTAAATTTAAAAATAACAATTTTTAAGGAGATATAATTGTATGAGTAAGATATTTCCTAAAATAAATGTTAAATTTCATTCTAATATTATAACTCACAACCAAACTAATGAATAGGTTTAATTATTACATTACAACACACTTTATTACTAGTAATAAAGATTACAATTCCTGTTGTAATTCTCATTCAGTGTACCAAACGTACCCCTAGTAATAAGTGTTAGGGTTTTAGGTCCTAGATGTCACAAGATTGATCAACTTTTAACCACAGACTTAGCCCTAAATCTACTACTACTTGAGTCTATCACTACTTGAGTCTTGATTACTCGAGACATGCAATTCAATTGGTTGAAGTAAGTGACTTTCAACCTTTCAAACCTATAGTTGAAATGCAGTATTCTAGCACTCTATTTTTTGCATTCTTGAGTCTTCATTTGTTCTAAACTTGATTTGTCTTGTTCCAAGGTTTAATTCAACACTAATCAACTAGATAAACTATGTTCTAAAATATTATGTTTGTTCATGGTTGTCAATCTAAAAATATAGCCACTACAATAAGGATTGTCATTCATTTCGTAATCTTCATTTAATGTACCAAGTGTGCCTTAAATGATTTCAATCCAAGTTCATATAGCGACTCATTGCAATGATGTTAATCCATGTTGTAGTCTTGGTCTCCAACATTTAAATATGCAATTCAAGACTAAACAATAATGAAAGATAATTTTTTTTTTTTTTTTTTAGTTTTTGATTCATACAAAGTTCATTCTTTATGTTGCTCTATATTAATTAATTAATTTCAGTTCAATGGTAAATCTCTCAATTCAAAATTATCTATACTATTTATAAGAGGATTACTCTCTTTAGATTGGATTTTTTTGTGGTTTAGAAATACTCCTAAACCTTACGTTCAACGGAGAAAAAACTTGGAGACAGCTCGATAAAAATATATTTCAAACTCCACTTAAAATGCCTATAAAATAGAATACTCTCCTACTAATCCGTATCTTCAAAACAAACTTATCCAAAATTAAAAAAAAAAAAAAAAAAAAAAAAAAAAAAAAAAAAACTCATTGCACACACAAAACGCGTGTGATGAGACTAGTTTTATATAAGTATATATATAATATAATATCCCTCAGAAGTTTTTAAATCGTCAATTTAAGCCTCCAATCAAATCCAATGCGTCCAAGATTTAAATTAATATGATTTTGTAAGTTTAGTGTTCAAATTTGAAACTAGAGAAATTATAAGGTTTAATTTAAAACATTTAAAGATATACGGTTAATTTGAAACTATCTTTTTAAATGAAGGGTTTAAAATATAATTCCCCCCCCCCCCCCCCCCCCCCCCCACCCCTCCAAAAAAAAAAAAATCTATAGTTCGATCATCAATGATGCAAAGAAAATTTTCTAGGTGCGCACGTTTCAACAACATTTCAACCAACGTTCATGAGCTAGACTCCCTGGTCATTCACCTGACCACCTTCCATACCTATAATTTAGTTCAAACTTCAAACAACTAACACCATGACTTCACTAATAGTAAGTTTGAAGCCTAGTTATTGTACATAATATTTTGGAGGCTAATAGCCTAATAACCAAACCACATGCGTGCACCTTGACAATGTCTTCGGAAGCAAGTTCAGTATGCTTGCATTTGCTGTTTCTACTGCTTGTATCTGGCACTGCAGTCTCACACTGGATTGTCAAGACTCTTCCTGGCTTCCCTGGTTATTTGCCCTTTAAACTTGAAACTGGGTATGCATTACTTTCTTTTATTTGCACTGAATAATTTCTACTAGCACCAAAACTGGGTTTGGGTTAATTGATTGGTGATGATGTTGATGGGAATTTGTATATAGATACATTAGTGTTGGTGAAGTGGAATTCTTCTACTATTTTGTTGAGTCGGAAGGGTACCCAGGAGCTGACCCTCTCTTGCTCTATATCAATGGAGGCCCTGGTTGTTCTGCATTGAATGGATTCTTGTACCAGATTGGTATGACTTCCTCTTCCTCTTCCCTTTGCGTCTAATTAACCCCACACTTATTTTGAAAAGTTTCGTGAGCATTTGGAAATTTGTTGTAGCGGTAACATTTGTTCTTTTTGGTCTTGACACTATGTTTGGGCGCATTTGGCACCTATTGACGCATTTGGAAGTAGCTTGGAGAGATATGCACTTTGTTCATTTGTTTTGCCTCTAATTTGGGTCTAGCAATTGATGCATTCGTGGATTAGGATAAATCTTGTCATGGTGGAGATTCGTTAGGGATATATATATATATATATATATATATATATATATATATATATATATATATATATATATATATATATATAGGGTTGGGTTCAAGTTATATCTGGTATAACTCTAAGTAATGTTATACTACACAATAACTTGTTATTGAATTAATATTTTGAAAATCCAACCATTGAATTACATGTTCTATATGTTCTTAACATGCATGCCAATTTTCATATCAATCGGATGTTATTTACGATTTGATTCATAAACTCATCTTTTATACATTATTTTAAACTACAAAAACTTGAATTTTAATAATTGATTGATGACATATCTACTAATATTTTATCACCTTAAAATTTTGTAAGCATAGAGAATGTATAAAAATAATGTAATCTAACGGTAGATTTGTCAATATTCGAATCCAATTAAAAAATATTGAGTGATGTAACATTGCTTAAAGTTATATCAGGTCTAATTTAAACACAATCCATATATATATATATATATATATATATATATATAAGGTTGAGTTTAAGTTACATCTAGTGTAACTCTAAGTAATGTTACATCACCTAATAACTTGTTATAGAATTCATATTTTGAAAATCTGACCGTTGAATTACATGTTTAATATGTTCTTAACAATTATGCTAATTTTCATGTTAATTGAATGTTATTTACTATTTGATCCACAAACTCATCTTTTATGCATTATTTTAAACTACAAAAATTTGAATTTAAAAAATTTATTGATGACATAACTATTAATCTTTGATCGACTTGAAATTTGGCAAGCATGAAGAATATACGAAGATAATGTAATCTAACAGTGGATTTGTCAAAATTTGCATTAAATTAAAAAAATATTGAGTGGTGTAACATTGTTTAGAATTACACCAGGTGTAACTCAAACCCAACCCATATATATATATATATATATATATATATATATAGGCTCAATTCATGCCAAAGTTGAGAGAGGAATTTGATCAACCTCAATGCTCTATAAATTTTGCCAAGGTAGAAAATTGTTCTAGGGTTTGGCTCACTTGTGATTTTACTTTTTGAATTAGGGTGAACTTTCTATAAAAGAAACGAAGATTTTAAAAATTATAGTTAGTGTGTGGTGTAACCATTGTTTATAAGTCACACTTCAGTCATATGCAAACCATTGGGTTACACACATCTTGTTAGTTAGGAATGAAAATTAATAAATAAACACCAATTTAAGTACCAAATATATTTTTAAAAAATTTAATGATACGTCACGGTTTGACCATGGTTGAACCTCGGCCCAACCTAAAAAATCTTGAATATCTCTCTTTTCCAATTCATTAAACGGTCCGGATTTAAAAATCATGGTGTAATTGACATTGTTTATAATTAAACTAGGTATAATTTAAACCCAACTCTTACAAATTTTACTACAAAATAATTCTAAATTGATGTGATAATGTATATAATTAACACTATTATAAGAATAAATAAATAAAATTTTAAATTACCTCTATGCCATTTGTGACATAAAATAAATAAGGCTTATATAGGAAAATCTGTCATACTCTTAGCATTACTCAAATATGTTTAAGAGTTAAAACTTAAAAGACATCTCAAACTTGATAACTTTAATGTTCGCCTGTAGGCCCGTTAAAATTCAATTTCTCTGATTACACTGGGGGCTTACCGACACTGCTATACGAACCAAAAACATGGACAAAGGTACCAAGTGTTGCACAGCAATTTTTCATTCCTTTCCATTATCTACATTTTATTTTCTTTCCACTTTTGCCTTATCATACTTTTTTTTATTGATAATCCTAATGCTTTTGCAGACAGCCAATGTGTTATTTTTGGATGCACCTGTGGGTGCTGGTTTCTCATATGCAACAACCTCAGAAGCTTGGAACGCATCAGACACAAAATTGGCAGCTCAAGCCTATCAGTTTCTGAGAAATGTGAGTGTAATTGATGATATATATATATATATATATATATATAGTTAGGTTCAAGTTACACCTGGTGTAACTCTACGCAATGTTACACCACACCACCTAATAACTTGTTATTGAATTAATATTTTGAAAATCCAACCGTTGAATTACATGTTTTATATGTTCTTAATATGCATGCCAATTTTTATATCAATCGGATGCTATCTACCATTTGATTCATAAACTCATATTTTATGCATTATTTTAAACTACAAAAATTTGAATTTTAACAATTGATTGATGACATAGATATTAATTTTTGATCACTTTGAAATTTTGCAAGCATAAAGAATATACAAAGATAATGTAATCTAACGGTGGATTTGTCAATATTCGTATCCAATTAAAAAAATATTGAGTGGTGTAACATTGTTTAGAGTTACACTAGGTGTAACTTGAACCCAACCCATATATATATATATATATATATAAAGTCAATTAAATTGCTTATCGGTAATTTTAAATTGTATCTTTTATTTTTGAGAGTCATTTTAAATTGTATCTAATTGCTTTGTTAGCTCCATCATCTAAAGCATGAGTTTGGGTTCCAAACTTTCAATTAAAGCCTTAAATATATTCACTGCGGGTCCCACAGAAAAGAATTTCCTTTGTAGTGAAAGTAGATTTCGTCACACGGGACAAAAAATCTGCTACCGAATAATAGAATATGGGTATCCCCGCTTTTGAAAACTGGAAATTAATTATGTAATTCTATCCAAGGTTTGCGGGTCCCGCAAAAGCATAACATATTTCAATTTTTTATTTTTTGGAATACACAACATACTTCAAGTTGCCTATGCCTATTGATCTGCTCAAAATGCTAGTTTGACTATAGTAAAAGAGTAAAACGTTACTTTTTTTTTTTTTATAATCATGAGTAAAACGTAAGAGCATTCACACTCCAAATGTAAAATGACAATTGTAAGCATTTTTTTGCATTTAAACTCAAAATCTCCACTCCATCAGAAATTGTAAAAGTCAAATATTGTTAAAAAAAAAAAAAATTGCAATACTGCTACCGTGCAATTTTACATGTAGAATTGCACTGTAGCTGAATAGTAACTCTCATATTATTATTTAATTTTTTTCTCTCCTAATTTTTATTAAATGCGCTAAAACTAATGTGTTGTATTGTAGATGATGGTGGTTCTAGGATATATTATTTTATTATGTAGAAATATTATTTTAATATATTATATTATAAAATAAAAATTAAGATGTTGGAGTATTGTAAAATGATATTGTATAATTGACAAAGTAATTTTTTAGAATGGTAAAGCAAAATATAATGACATTTTAGAGGGTAAATGCTCTTACTTGCTACTGTTTTTGGGCCCGCGTGCATTTCTCTTTAAACGTTGGTTTACTTTTTTGAATATAATTATTTATCAGGAAAAGAGATTAAAAAAAAAAAACTTTTTTGAATATAATCAACGTGCACATGGATTTGTCATGAATTCTTCTAAGCCCATGTTTCCTTCTTTCTTTTTTTTCCGTTGGTTTTTTTCTTTAGTCTTTTTCTTTTATGTACTTCTCTCTCTTTTTTATTTTTTCCAATCCTTTCACTTGGCTTTAAAAAAAATTTAAAAAAAAAAACAAAAAACAAAAGAAGTGACCTTATACAATTTTTTTTTATATAAAAAAATTTTACCTTCTATTTTATTTAATAAGAATATAATTGTAAATTTCTTCTCAATTATTTTCCATATTTTTCTGTTTTTTATCCATCAACTAAACACAATTGAGAGGAAACTAAATATTTTCTATTTTCTATTTTTTTCCCATTTTTTATCTTTTTAATTTTTCACTCCGCTAACCAAACAGATCCTTAATTTTAAATTACAAAAACATGAAATTTGTACATTTTATTTTTTATTTTTGATGACTAAATCTCTTTCATCCGCCCTTTACTTAGAGAATTATAAGTATGAATATTTTTTTCATGGCACAGTGGTTGATGGAACACTCAGATTTCATGAACAATCCGGTCTATGTCGGAAGCGATTCCTATGCAGGAGTAGTCAATCCAATACTTGCCGAACATATCATAAACGGTAACTTATATTGATCACAAGTCTTTGGTAAACTCAATATTAATCACAAACTCAAAACCCAATTCTTTGTTAATGATTTGCAGGCAACGAAGCAGGAATTGAGCCTAATGTGAACCTCAAAGTACACAATCTATTTATAGGACTTGAATTGCCTTCCTTTTTTCCTCTTTTTTTGTTTTTTTTCGTTTTTTATTTTTTATTTTAATGAACATTAAAGTAAAATGTTATGTAAAATATTGCAAGGGACTCGTACTTAGTTGCCCACATACTAGTATGGATCTCGAAGAAAGCACAAGAGTAATTTTTGCTCACAGAATGGCTCTAATATCGGATGCAATGTATGAGGTAGTTAAAACAGGTTAACTAAATTAAGCCTTAATTCTAATTGCTTGGGTTTCATTTGCGTTACACATTTTGGCTCAAAACCTATCGTCTTCATAGTTGTTCTTGTTAAATGCTATTTCAGTCAGCCAAAACTAGTTGCAATGGATATTACGTCCATTCAACAAATGCAAACTGCACAGAGGCACTTGCAGCAATATACCAGGTTGGATATGGATTATCAGATATGTTTAATGTAACATCATAAATTTTGGTAAACTCTAAAAGCAGCAGGAATGAGTGATATCGTTAATATGAATATTTAGTGCATAGAGCTAGTAAATGAAGCAGATATCTTGGGACCCAGTTGTGCTTTCATATCACCAAATAAAGCAAAAGAAGAAGGTGCTCAAGGAATTCTTAGAGATTACTCTGGAAATTTCATTCTACCATGGTCTAAGAAAACAGACTTTTGGTGCAAAGTAAATCTCTCTCTCTCTCTCTGTCTCTCACACACAAAAACACACATTCTTGCAGTAGTTATAAATTCTCTATTGTAAAAGACTGTACAATAGTGCAACTAATTTTATTTATTTATTTACTTTTGCAGAATTTTGAATATTTACTTTTGGACATATGGTTAAATTACAAAAGTGTCCAAGATGCTCTTCATGTTCGACCTGTAAGTGATTCTTGAGAGTTAGGTACAAGTATATTTAATGAATCAAGAAGTTTAAGGATACAAATTTTTTTCTTTTACAACATAACCTGTCACATGAACAAGTAAAAAAGGAATTGTGACTACTTTGTGTACAATCAATGCTAGACTCGGATTATGAGTTAATCTTATCTTAACAGGGAACAGTTAAGGAAGTCTTTAGATGCAACATCACCTTAAACTCCGATTACTCCTACGACGTCACAAATGCCCTTCCCTATCTTAAAAATCTGACCAATTCAGGCTTGCAACTCATAGCTTTCAGGTTCCAATCAGCAAGTTCACTGCACTAAGTATTTATTATTATTAATTATTATTACTTATTAAAATAAACCAAACTCAAATATTGTTAGCCACATAATTAATTAGATTGTCTGTGCCAGATAATTACTGAGTTTTTTGATAACTACAAATTTTATTCTCTCCTGCAGTGGCGATCATGACATGGCAGTCACACATATTGCTACTGAAACATGGATAAATGCTCTAGACCTAACAATTGATACTGATTGGAGACCATGGTTTGTTGATGGTCAGGTTGCTGGGTGAGTTTATATGATGTCCAACATTAGCATTTTTTCTCATTCAGTGTTAATGTTTTCTTATGGCTAATAATGTGCATATAATTCTTTAGGTACACAAGGAGATATACAAAGAGCGGATACCGCTTGACATACGCAACTATAAAGGCAAGAAAAAGAACCGTAATTTTTCACTTCATCGATACAAGCAATAAATTAAAAGAAAATTAGATTGAATAGATTGTTTTATTTTGAATAGGGAGCTGGACACTCACCAGCAGAGTACAAACGCAAGGAATGCTATGACATGTTTCAAAGATGGATACACTACTATCCTCTCTAGTTCTTTCCTTTCAAGTATTGTTTTGGGAGGAAGTTTTCTAATATGTTTGGTAGGTTGAAGCGAAACAGCCTTCTAAGCAATAGTTGTTTCTTTGTCACATGATACCCTCTAAAATTGGCAAATTCCTCCATTTAGGTATTGAAAACTGCAATTTTGCTACTTTTGGTAATTTTTGTTTCCTTAATAACTTTTCATTCAAAAATTAGAATAAGATCCCACTTGTTTTGGGATGACCTTTAAGATTAGTAGTTTATGACTTTGCATTAAATTCAATTTTGCCATTTTTGGTAAATTTTGGTATTTTGTCACCTAATCGTGTAATTATAATGAATTAGGGTTTTGGATGTTTTCTAATCATCCTAGGTTTTACTTTCTCAGTATTTATATGTTTTGTAGCTGTCAAAGGCAAAAGAACCTTAATTTTTCACTTCATCGATACAAGCAATAAATTAAAAGAAAATTAGATTAAATGGATTGTTTTATTTTGAATAAGGAGCTAGACACTCACCAGCAGAGTAAAAACGCTAGGAATGCTATGACATGTTTCAAAGATGGATCCACTACTATCCTCTCTAGCTCTTTCCTTTCAAGTATTGTTTTGGGAGGAAGTTTCTAATGTGTTTATCATAAATAATTTCAATCCAAGTCCATGCTGTGACTCATTGCAATGATTTTAATCCTAGTTGCAGTTCTAGTGTCCTACGTTTAAATATGTAACCCAAGACTAGAATGTAAGAACGTCGAAGATGCAAAAAAGAATCTATTTTGCATCCTCAAATACCACTTTATCTATTTTACCATCTCATTTTACAATCCACCCAACATTCTAGTTTCTATTTTTACATGGAACTCATCAAAATAATATAAACTACCCATCAAATAATAATACCCCCTCCGTCCTGCTTGTCCTCTATTTCATTTAAGGATGTTCCAAAATATTGTCATGTTTCTAAAAATAAAAGTCATTAATTTACTTATGTTCCTATTATACCCCTACTTTATTTTCAAAACTATTTAAAAAGAAAACTAATAAGTATTTTTAAAAAATTAATCTAATTGTGACACATTTTTAGTTGCCTCATTAAGAATAACTTTTTTCAAAAAAAAAAAAAATTTTGATAAATTTATTTAAAGATAGTTTTGTAAACTTTTACATTTTTAGAAGGTAGACAAGACAATAAATGATATTGTTTTAAAAAATTTAACTTTTCTAACAGAACAAACAAATTGGGATGAAGGGAGTATGATATAAACTCACTTCTCTCTCTTCCTTTTTCCCTATCCATCAAGCTTCATGCACATGGCCAATAGTCACCACCACCACCAATAACCCACCAAAACCAGCAACCACCTAAACTCAACCCAAGCACCAAAAGCTAGCCACTGCCACCACCACCGAGACACCACAAAATCCTAAATTTTACGAATACCCACATGAAAAAAACACATATGATCTGAACTACATCAACACACTCCCCAAACATCTTACAATGAAAATCACACACAAAAAAAAATGTCAATAGCTCAGATCTAAACCCAAGACAGCAAAAAATAATAACAAAAGACAAGAAAAATAATTTCATAAGAGCTAATAGATATTGTTAGCAAATTTGGGTTCGTGGATATTGTTATGGATTTTTGTTGTTTTTTATTTTTCTTTGTCTTGGCTGGGTTCGGTTGAAAAAGAGAGAGCAAACCTGGGTTCGTGAGAGAGAAAGCGCAAAGGGAAATATGGGTAGAGGGGTTAGAGTGCTGGGTTGAGCAGCAGCAGTGGCGGAGCAACAGCAGCGAAGCATCAGTTCGAAACCCAGAACAACCAATCTTCAAGCATCGGTTCAAAACCAACCTAGAACAACCAATCTTCAATCATCGGTTTTCAAAACCCAAAATAACCCAGAACAAGCATAGAAGCATAGATCTAAATCCAATACCCAAGCGAGCAAAACCTAGAACAACCAATCTTCAAGGCGCCGCCGCTGTCGCCTTCAGTCTTCAAGCCTCTGTCGTCGCCTTCGTTGCTACCATCACCACTGAGACAGACTTAGCTAAGATGGATGTGAGAGATGATAGCAATGAGGGATGAAAGAAATGGTGGGCAAGAGGTAGAGAGAAGAGAGGGAAATAGAGGAATATTTTTTTATTTAAGCGGAGAGAGAAAATTAACGTAGAGAATAAAATATATTATTTAGTTTTTAAAACTGAGCTACACTAAGTTGTATATATACAACCTTACTGAAGCCAGTTGGTATAATTTTTTAAGAATAAAAACTTGGATGTGGCATGTTTTTAAAGAGTTGGATTGTAAGAGCATTCACACCCTAAATGTCAAATGCCAAATGTAAGTAATTTTTAGCATTTAATCCCAAAATCTTCACTCCATTAGAAATTGTAAAAGCCAAGTATTGCAAAACAAATTACAATACTGCTACAGTGCAATTCTACATGTAGAATTGCACTATAGTTGAATAGTAAACTCTCATATTATTATTTAATTCTCTTTCTCCTACTTTTTATTAAATGCCCTGTAGCTAATGTGTTGTACTGTAGATGGGGGAATTATTGTGTACTCTTGGAGTACCATAAATGTGTACTCCCTCCTCTCACATGAATGGTGGGTCCTACTAATTAAATTCATGGTAGGACTCACTATTTATGTGAGAGGGAGGAGTATGCATTTATGGTATTTCAAGAGTACCTAATAATTTTCCCCGTAGTTGATAGTGATTTTAGGATATATTATTTTATTGTGTATAAATATTATTTTAATGTGTTGTATTGTAAAATAAAAGTTGGGATGTTGGAGTATTGTAAAATGGTATTATATAATTGATAAAGTAGTTTTTTTGGATGGTAAAGTAGAATAGGATGGCATTTTGGAGTGTCAATGCTCTAAAATAGCAACTAGAGGGTGTTTACACCCCAATGCTAGTGCTTTCATGAAAGATAACTATGGTTTGTACAAATGCAATTCCTTAAGTTGCCTTCTATATTAATGAATTCATTTCAGACTCATATATATTGAATTACAGAAGAGGAGCCTTGGGGGATTCTAGCCTTTTGCCCATATTGGGCAAAATATTTGGCAATATGCCAATGTTTCCAAACTATATAGGTTTGTGCCCCTGTTTTAGTACTATAGTGGCGTTTAAATGGAACTCGAGTTCCATGCAATTTTTAAATTTTTTTTTTTTTTTTTAGTTTGCTCGCCCCATACCTATAGCTGCGTTCAAGGAGTCCGATAGTGGCGTTTTAAATGAAACTCAAGCTCCATGAACTCGAGTTCCATGCAAGTTTTTTTTTTTTTTTTTTTCCTTTTTTAAGTTTCATTTGGCATAACTTGAGTTCCATGCAATCGATTTTTTTCATTGAAACTCGATTTTATTAAAATCGAGTTTCAAAACAGGAGTACGAACCTATATAGTTTGGAAATAGAGGCAGATCGCCAAATATTTTGCTTAATAGGGCAAAAGGCCAGAATCTCAAGATCACTAGAAGATTTTAAAAGACTCTGATAAAAAATTATGTGTAGTCAACTATAATAGAAAAAATTTGAAATAATATCACATTAGTAAGGGGGAGAAGCTAATCATAGAACAAAAAACTCAAAAAGGAAGAAAAAAAAAGTTTCAACATGAAATAAACAAATAAAAATGCTGGAACAAAACTTTCGTAAATCCAATCAAAGCAGGTGTCAATACCCCGTTTTGGTTCACGACTAAACAAAAGCTATAAGCCCACAACTAAAGTATTGTAGAAATTGATTATCAAAAAAATAAAATAAAAAAAAGTTTTGTACAAATTGCCACTAGCGGCCGCCCATACACTATACAGTCTAAGTTGGACCCTAGGCCTGTGCGACTACCAAGGCTTTACCTAGCTTGGTCTAACTTTAAAAAAAGCCTCTAAACTTTTCAGAATGCAAAGCCCACCCCACATATAGTATATTGCTTTGCCTCACAGCCACGTTTAGTGCACGACATAAGGTTTGTTTGAATACCGCTTATTGATAAAAACTGAAAATTAAAAAACTGTAACAAAATAATTTTTAAATATGTGAATAATGTCGTGGGACCATTTTTTTTTTTTAAAAAGTTGCTAAATATGGTACTTGTGGATCACGTGAATATTGCACGAGACCAACACGAAAAAATGCTTCCGTTGGAAAACATGCAAAATGCACTTCCCAAACAGAGGCATAGTCATACCATGGTATTGTGTAGGATTTAGAACCCAATATGATGCTGGATGATTCTACCACAAGTTCAAATCAAACCATGGTTTTCCTTTCAAACCGAATCGAATGTTAACCGTGAACTAAAGCCCAAACTGGTTTTTTTAATGATAAAAATAGGCCTAATACAATATTTTTGTGCACTGGTTTGACTCGTCAATGGTGAAAGGAATTGAGTAAAGCTTGAAAAGTCAGATCAATTGTAAAGCAAGCAAAAAACTATGAAGCAAAATACAGAGAAGCACAGAGAACGGCGAGTAAGAGAGAGAGAAAGAAAGAAAGAAAATTCTAGTGATTTTTTGTAAATGCTTGCTTAAGTGATTTTCATTACATCTGTTACTATTATTGATGCCCACTTTTGACAAAGGCCTAATGGCAGAAGAAGCCCAACAATATGAAGAAAAATTGGAAGAGAAAATAGTAAAGCAAAGATCAACAAGCCAGAATGGCAGGAATAATGATCAGCAGACCCACAGAAAATAATAAGTGACAAAGAAGAAGCAAATGGGCCAAGGAAGCCCAAGGAATGAAGTAGTAAACCCAAGGGAATAATAAGAGGTAAAGAATAAGTAAATGAGTTGGGGAAGCTTAAGAAATGAGTTAGTAAATTTATAGGGTTGGCATACAGGCCAATAAGCCCAAAAGGTAATAAAAGGTAAGGATATGGTAGTTGGGCCGAAGAAGTCCAAAGGATTTAGCAAAGGCCCATGGGAGTAAAAGAGGTAAAGAAGAAGTAAAAAGGCTGAGAAAGCCTAAGGAATGAAATGAGCCGAGGAAGCCCGAGGAATGAAAGGGGCTAGCAAAGCAGGAATGTGGTCCAATAGAGCTCGAAAGAGGTAAGGATGTGGAAAGTGGGTTGGAACATCAGTAATGCTAGTCAATAAAGCCCAAAAGAGGAAAGGATGTAGAAAGTGGACTAGTAAGAGTCTCAACCCTTAAGCCCATAGGCAACAAAGAAATAAAAGAGAAGTGATAATATAGCTGGAGCAATGCAGTGGCATGGCAAAACCACTAGCCAAGAAGCCCACAGACATAAGAAAGAAGAGGATGTGGGCTAGGCAGGAAGGAGAGGGCCTACACCCAAATAATTCCCTGTCCAAAGAAAAGATGGAAGGTAGAGAACGTAAACCTAAAGGCCCATGTATGTTTCACGCCGCAAAAGTTAAATAACTACTAGAACGTATAGCAAATTTAGACAAACATAGAGGCAATGGAAAATGCGTGAAGGCTAAAAAAGTAATGGATTCAAAAGGAAGTGGAGCATACATATAGGGCCTAGCCACCACCTACTTGTACCCAACCAATACATAGGAGGTGGGCCATGGGTCAAGGGTATGAAATGGTATGGTCTGGCGGTTGGGAAAAGGGGAGACTATTCTGGAGTTCTTGCTCAAACTTCTTTCAGGAGAAATGTCTCGCTAGGATGACATCTCCCCAAAAAGAAGTAAATATGAGTTGGAACTACTAGATACATGCCATAAAGGTAGGTGGGGGAGCGGTTTAACCGTTATCTAGATAAGAGTAGTGAAAACAAAGAGAAGTAAGAGACAAGACAAACCACTTTTGTCTGGGAATGAGGCCTGGTGCAGTTAACACAGTATAATGGTAGTGGCTAGATAGCCGGCAGGCCAGTGGGCAGTGTTGGAAGGAAGCCCACAATGAGCCAAAAGCGATTGAGGAGTAAAAATGGTAAATACTGTCACGACAAGCAATATAAAAGGCCATAGTTGTGAACAGTGAAAAAGGGGGGGGACCAGGGCAAGAAATAGAGGTAGAGTGAGGAAGGAAAATAGCAAAAAATGGAAAGACATAAAAATCCATTAAACAGGAGTGATAGGAATAGAGGCATATATCAATAGGCTACCAATTTCTCTCCCTCTCAACAGATCCATTCTCTGATAAGTTAAGAATTTAAGTTTAAGTCATCTAGGTCCTTTTTCCAAAGTGTGTAATCTCAATGGCAGGAACCTTCTCTGAGGTTACCTAAATTGGAGATCGACTCCCTTTTTGGACTTGTGTTTGCTAAAAAGCTAAGCCCTTTTCTTTAGCAAACGAATCTTGTTTTTGGTTGATAAATGACTAATTTGTTACCTTATTACTGAACTATTTGCTGCAATTTTGTTATTCGTGATTGTATTATTCTGCCATGACCTCATTATTCTCCCTTGTTGTGTTATTTACGTGTTATTATTATTTGTAAAGATGTTTTAGTTATTTTGCTATATTGTGTTTCTTGCTATAATATCTGTAACAGTCATTCCTGTCGTGAGTACGCTGTACATTTAAGGCTCCTGCCAAGGTGCGTCTACATGGGGATGGCCCAACTTGTGCACAAGCTGGCCTAAGGTATGTTTCAATTAGTCCAGTCCCAACTCCCCTACCTCAGAATCATGGGCCGTGGTACAGCGGGACAAATCAAGCCCAAAAGCACAAAAGGCCCACCACAACTATATATACATAATCCCACTATAACTACTTAATTAGGCTGCCCTTAAATCACGAAATTGATCCATGAATGGTGGACCAAATCCTAGAGGTAGAAATAGTCTTTCCCGCCTAATCCAACTTATAATGGCCTCACTAATAGCCTCTCTAGAACGACAATATTTTGCCTATACACATAACTTAACTAATTAAATAGAACGACACCATTTTTAGAATTTAGCTGTTGCGCTGTTCTTGAGATTCAAAAACTATCCATTAGTGAACAAGCTTTGTTCTATCTTTAACCTTAGCCTTAGATATCTCAACCCCCCCCCCCCCCCCTCAAACATGAGGCTGAATTAGCCAAGAGTTTGCTGCAAAGAAACAAGAAATGAGGACCAGACAACGACTTTGTGAAAATATCAGCATAACTATCACGGCCAAAGATAAATTTGATGCCCAAATCACACCTAAGAACACTCTCTCACACATAATGATAGTCCATTTCAATGTGTTTGGTCCTGGAACGGAACAAAGGATTGGAAGCTAAGGCAATGGTAGAATTGTTGTCATACCAAAGAATAGGGATGTGAAGAAGACACAAATGAAGCTCCCTAAAAAGAGTACGAAGCCAAGCCAATTCTGCAGTAGTGGAAGCTAGAGCACGATACTTAGCTTCAGTAGAGGAACTAGAGACTATTGATTGTTTACTGGAAGACCACGAAATTGGGCTAGAGCCAAGGAAGGCCAATATGCTAGTAGTGGATTTTCGATCAGTTGGGTCTCTAGCCCAATTTGCATAAGAAAATGTGGAGAGAGTAAGAAGGGCAGGAGCAAGATAAATCCCAAAATGTAATGTGTCTCTAACATAATGAAGAACTCGTTTAGCAACTTCAAAATGAGTGGTAGTGGGATTTTGCATGAACTGACACAGCTGATAGACACTAAAAGCCAAATCTAGGCGAGTGAATGTCAAGTATTGGAGTGCCCCAACCATACTCCTATACTCAAATGGGTCAGGCAAAGAAGAACCCTCATAACTAGTGAGACGAGTGGATGCGCAGCAGGGTGACTTAGTGGGTTTAGCATTCTCCATGTGGAAGTGATGAAGGACATCAGATGCATACTTGGATTAGCACAAGGTAAGCCCAAACCTAGTAGGTAATATCTGGATGCCAAGGAAGTAAGAAAGAGCACCAAGATCCTTGAGCTCAAAAGCATGACTAAGAGCATCGATGAGATGAGAAATTTGAGGAGGATCATATTCAGTGATGATGATATCATCAACATAGAGCAGCAGGTAAATGGTCATTTGATGAGAATGATAAATGAACAATGAAGAGTTTGCCTAGGAAGCCACAAACCTAAGATGAAGAAGTTGAGATGTAAAATGATCAATCCAAGCCTGAGGGACTTGTTTAAGGCCATATAATGATTTGTGTAGCCTACAAACATGAGAAGGAAATTGAGAGTCAACATAGCCAGGGGGTTGTTGTATGTAGACCACCTCCTTAAGGAAATCATGAAGGAAAGCATTAGACACATCAAGTTGTCTAAGAGGTCATCTAAAACTCACAGCTATAGCAAGAATAAGCCTGACTGTAGCTGGTTTAACAATTAGATTGAAAGTCTTATTGTAATCAATGCCAACCAATTGATGAAAGCCCTTGGCAACTAGCCTTGCCTTATACGAAGCTATAGAGCCACCACTATTAAAATTCAATTTGTATACCCACTTGAAACCTACTAGTTTGATATTAGGTGTAGCAATAACCAAAAACCAAGTTTTCTGCCTTTGTAATGCGGAGAATTCCTCATCCATGGCTTTAGTCCATTGAGGATATTGAGAGGCAATCTTGTAGAATGGTGGTTCTGTGTAGGTGTAGTCCAGAACTACCTTGTAGCAAAGCCTAGGTTTGGTAATTCCATTCTTAGATCTGGTGGTCATAGGGTGAGTATTAGTGGTAATAGGGAGGACATGATAAGGATCTGTAGAAGGGACAGGACTGGGTGAATTAGAGGTGGACGATGGCAGTGGGGTAAGTGATTGGACAAGTGAAGTAGTTGGAGAAGTAAGGGAAGGACTAGAGGATTGAGAGATAGGAATGGGAGTAGATGTAGTGGAATATTAAAGTGTAGTGGAAGAGAGAGGAGAAGTAGTATGAAGTGTAGTAATGGAAGGACTGGAAGTGGATTGAACATAAGAACCTAAAATGGAAGGTTGATTAGAGGAGTGAAAATAAAGAAGATGGGATAACCAGATGTCAAGTGGTGGTTTAGCAAAAATTGGAAGAGGGTTGAGGTGAGAAGATTGAGAAGGAAACTTGGATTCATTAAACAATACATGCCTGCAAGTATACAAGTGATTAGAATGCAGATCAAGACACAAATATCCTTTAGAAACAGTGGAATAGCCTAGGAAGATGCATTCAATAGTTCTGTGTTCAAGTATATGTTTAGTGTAAGGCCTAATGTAAGGGTAGCAGGCAAAACCAAACACGGCAAAACCAAACACTTTGAGAGATGTGATATCTGGATGATGACCATAGAGTTTGAACCAAAGGGATAGGAAGCCAAGAATAGTAGTGGGAAGAAGATTAATGAGACTCATGGTAGTTTAAACAGCAAAAGACCAGAACTGAGAAGGTAAGGAAGCTTGGGAAAGGAGAGTAATGATAGTCTCAATTAAGTGCCTATGCTTCCTTTCTACTAACCCAGTTTGCTTAGGGGTATAAGGACATAAGATTTGGTGTTGAATAACATGAGAGGAAAGATAAGATTTAAAGAGTTTAGAGGTGTACTCCCCATCAACATCAGACTTGAGTGTCTTTATAGTTGCTAAAAACTGATTTTTAACCAAAGCATGGAATGTGACAAATTTGGAATAAACTTCATATTTATTGACCAACAAATACAACCAAGTGAAACGAGTACGGTGATCAACAAAAATAAAATAATACTTGAAGCCATTTATTGAATCAAGAGGTGCAGGACCCCATAGATTAGTATGTACAAGCTCAAATGGTGAATTAGCAACAAATCTAGAGCTAGGAAAGGGAAGTTTACGCATTTTCCCATGAAAACAATGAACACAAGAATTAACAAAGTTTGTACAATTATTAAAAGACAAGCCTTTGTTCTAAAAAAGAAATCTAAGAACTTGGGAGTTAGGATGCCCAAGTTTGTTGTACCACAGAAGTTAGCTAGGTGGTGAAGTGAAGGTAGAATTGCATATTTTGTTAGGAAGAAGAAGCTTAGATGCCTTGTTAGGGTAAATAGGATACACCTCACCGCTTAGATGCCTTGTTAGGGTAAATAGGATACACCTCACCTTCACACTTCCCTTGTAGAGCACTGTCCCTGTGGCCCAGTCCTAGATAGACAAGGTGTTTTCATCAAAATAACACCAACAATTATTATCATGACATATTTTGTGGACTGATGCAAGATTGGATGCTATAGAAGGAACTCTTAACACATTTTTAAGTTGAATAGCAGAATTAGAAGATGGAATAAAAGAGTTAACTATGTGTGTGATAGGCAGGTTTTGTCCATTACCCACTGTGAGATGTTCCTGTCCATTGTAAGGTTTAGGAAAGCTCAAGTGGTTAAGGCTAGAGGTAACTTGGTCAGTGGTTGCACTATCTGCTAGCTAGGGCTACTCTTGTGCAATCACAGAGTTGGAAGAAGTGGCCATTGTTGACAATTTAGTAGGTGGATGTTTGCCTTGATAGGCACAATCCATCCTATGGTAGCAATTAATAGCTAGATGGCCAGCTTTGCCACATATTTGACAAATTGGTCTTTCTGATCTTGTACCAGACCCTTGATTAGGTGAGTATTGTAAGAACTGATTAGGTGAAGAACCTCTTCCTCTGCCTCTATTGTTGGGGTTTATGCCCTAAAATTTAATTTATTGGCATGTCATAAATAATTAAATTGTTTAATTATATGAGACTGTCTATTTATGAACTAATGGGACATTATCTTAGTCCATGAGATGTATAGTATGTGATTTATATGAAAAGTCACAGAATATATAAATCATAAGTTCTTTGTAAACTCAGAATTTAGTTCGTAGTCGGTGATGAAATTGAGCATTTCATTTGTGAAGACTATAACATATCAACTAAGATGATTTGTCTTGATCATGGAAGTGGAGACTTCTAGTTAATATGTTGATATGTTTTAAGACTTAAGACATATTGAACTGGACTGCTGTGAGATTTATTATTTTCCTAATGACTGTCAAATGAATAATAAATCTCACGACTTGTATTTACTAACTCTAAATCCTGAGAGAATAATGGACCTAATCATGAGATGTAGGTTACTTTGATATATCAGGAGTGAGATCTATAAGTCACGATCAAAACCACAGTATGTTGGGCAGCCGCATTTAGTGTTAATGGAACATATATTCTCAAAATGGAATTCATAATCTCTTAACGGAGATATAAAATATTCCCTTGAGATAAGTTTAATGGGTTTGGTTATTCATAGTGTTGGACCTAACCACTTTAGTAAGGAGTTACGAAGGATATATATTTATGGAATTGAATTTCATAAATATATTATGAATAACATAAAGAATTAAACTGGGTACTCAAGGATTAAGATGTAGTAATCTTCAAAGTTACAGTCTATATTCATGACTTTGTATTACTATGAATATTTTAATAAAGGGGTTGAATGTATAGAAAGTCTTGGAATATAATTTATTAATAAGGCCTAAAGTGCAATTATATTCTTATAGTGGTATTGAATATAATTAATGGTAACTTTGGACTTGTCAAGAGTTAACAGAAAAACCCAAGGTCCATTGGAGCTAGAGTCTTATTTGTTCCATTTAGTCCCATCTCAAGCCACAAACTTAAGCCCAATTGAGTAGGCCCAAAAGGCTAACTCAATTAGATAATCAGCTTTTATTTAATAAGAGTTATTAAATAAAGAAACTACTAAGGTAGTTAAAAATGTACATATGATGAAAAAGAAAAGAAATCAATTTTTCTCCACAAGGAGAAGAAGAAGAATTTTCTTTGAGAATCAATGTACAAAAAGACTGATTGAGAGACCATACATCTTGGGCACCATGTGGAATTCAGATGAAGATTAAAGGTATTCTTAAGTCTTGGTTTTGAAATTCACTACATCAAGGTACGCTTCCTGTTCTTTATTCTAGAATTCAAGTTTACATTTTATCTTTAATGATTGAAGTAGATCCGTGTTTGTTGCTACCGCTGTGTGTTTTGTATGAGATACAAAACCAGATTTTCCAACATCATTTATTATTGCTTCTACCTTTACCTCAATTTGTAGACTAATTGTAGTTACTGTAACCACCATTGTTGTTAGATCTAGGTGTTGTGTTGACAGCCATAGCAAAGGTAGGATATTTTCTTCTTTTGCCTTTAACATAGTGGCTAATTCATCAAAACTTAGTTTTGTGCTTCTTGTCCTAATTGCATATGTCAGGCCACAAACCCAAAAGGGTCAAAAGCATGAGAAAAACATCTCAAAGGTACCTATAAATTTTTCATTTTCAACAATTCAATCCAAAATTCATTATCAAAGCACTAATATCAAGAATTATCATAATAATTTCATTAATGATACTTCTAAATAAAGTAAGTCAAAGATCTATGCAATAATTACAATAACCATTGACCACAAAAGAATGGAGTTCTGAATAAATACAATTACCTATCATTAACTTGTCTTATCAGTGGAAATAAAGTCATAACCGCTATAATATACAAAAGAATGAGTCAAGTCTACACTAGGATATGCATTATCTAAATATCATCGTCACAAAAGTCCAACCTCCATCAGAAGTTAGTCTAACTATTGCTATCCACAAAAACATGCCTCAAAACGATCATTGCCTACTCTAAAAATTTTTGTAAAATAATGGGATGAGACAAAGCCCAGTAAGTAGCATAATTAATGCAGGTGGGGAAAATGTAAGTTTCATGATGCTGAATAGTTTGCAAAGCATGTTTTAATTTGGAAAATTTCTAACTGAATACCACAAGATCATTTTCAATAATAATACGTCAATAATGATTAAATAATGAACACAAAGTTTCTCAAAATAAATACCTTCAAACTATATACTAGCGTGATATTTTCCTCTCTGGTTTGCAGTCTCTTGGCCCCATGGGCAACAGCCTAACCCATAACCTCAAGGTTTTGTCTCTCCCCCCATAGGCAACAAGGAGAACGCGTCAAATAGGACCTCTTTTGCATGTAGTCTTTTGGCCCCATAGGCAGCGACCTCACCTACACGCAATTAAGGAACCTCTTCCTCCCATGGGCAATAGGGAAGAATGCGTCATCCAAAGTAAAAGGGCACTAACCTGGATTTGATTCCATTGTCACAAAGAGTACAGAAACCAAATTGGGTAATCATCGGGAATCACACATGACATAGAGTTAAAACAACATAAGCTCATAGGTTACATTTCCTTTCAAATACTTAGTTTATATCCAGGTAGTTTCAAAAAAACCTTAAACAATCAAAACTTCCATAAAGTTTGTAAGGTTTTCAACTTCATTCTTTGTCCAAAAAGGTCTTCTATCAATTTCCCAAATAATACAAGACAAGATAAATAAGAACCTCTAAGTTTTCTAATATACCATGAAATCCATGATTTTCCTTATCAAAGATTAAATCAAGGATGCTTATATTTTCCATGTCAACAATTCAGGCATTTCCCCATATGTAATATTAAACATTATGCTTTTGTATATAATCATATATAGTAGGGTCACAACACAACACTTTTTAAGAAAACATAGTTCCACAAATGATTTTCCAAAATGTGTTTGACCCAAAAACAACATTTATGCAACATGGTTATTTTCCAAAAATCTCATTAAAAAGCTACTTACCATGCAACACACAAAAAACCTAATTCTCCAAACTCCAAAGGAGATTAGCTAGAACCTAAACAATATCAAGAAAATCTATCACAAAAAGCATAAAGTTTGAAATTGTATCTAGCTACAAATTAGGAATTGCCAAATAAGCACTTGATTAGGCAAGCCTAGTATTTAACCTCATCAATAATGTATTCCACTTCCAAAGTTTCTCAGCAAATTAATTCACAAGGCATAGGCTCCAATTTATAAAATTAACTCATATATATAAACACATGAATATCAATTCAAAGCTCATAAGTCACATGGGTATCATTATCAAAGCTTAGATAAAAATAACCTCAAGCAAAAGCATATAAACCCACCAAAAAAATTAGAAATTTCTACCTCAAATAAAAGATGTGAAAACGCAAATGTTCCTAAGAAGTTTTTCCAGTGATCTTGCCAGAAAAATGATGGTGGAGATGGTGGTGTGGAGTGTACCGGTGGGAGAGTGTGAGGGAGTGTTAGAGAAGTGTTTGTGTTGTGTTGAGAAAAAATGGAAAAGGAGAAGAAAATAAGGGAGTGATGGCCGGCTAAGAGGGAGAAAGTGAGATTTTTGTGAGATGTGTGGTGGGGATTAAGTGGGGTAGGTGGGGGCATGAGGGTCTCCAAAAAGTTTGATCATACTTATAAAAAATAAATAAAATAAAAAAACTGGGACATTACAGCAGACCTAAATTCCTTTGGAAGCCCTTTAATTGCAACATGAAGCAATTCTTCATCATCTAGAAAAACTCCAACTGTCATTAGTTTGTCCCTAATGACCTTGATTTTCTACAGATATGTGTTTACAAAATCTGAGCCTTTCCTTACATTATGCAATTCTCCCTTGAGATTCATCACATGTGATCTTGAGATAGAAGAGAACTAGTTCTCCACTACTTTCCAAACTTCTAAAGCTAAAGAATAACCAATAGTTATAGCAAGAACTAAAGGTGTTAGAGTGGAGCTGATAAAGGTAAGCAGCGCTTTTTCCTTTGATTTCCAAGCAAGATAGTCTGGATTGAGTACTGTTGTAATAGTACTAGAGAGATCTTTTATAAATTTCTTAGGAACAAGTGGAATTTCATCAAGGAGTTCAATCATTGAATAGGTCTCCAGCACCATAGAGATTTGGTGCTTCCACACTATGTAATTCGAATTGTCAAGCTTGACAGTCATCATGTTAGCCATGTTTGACAGTAGCAACAGAGGCTGATTAGTGAGATTGATTGGAGAAGTTGTTGTTAATGAAGGCATAGTTGAAGAAGAAGAAGTTGATGTTGTAACTGCCATTGTTGAATCAGAGTTGGCAGGGATCAGTTGTTGCTCTAATACCATGAAAGGAATTGAGTAAAGCTTGAAAAGCTATATCAATTGTGAAGCAAGAAAAAAACTTCGAAGCTAAACACAGAGAAGCAGAGAGAACACAGAGTGAGAGAAAGAAGGAAAGAAAATTCTAGTGTTTTTTTGTAAATGCTTGCTTAAGTGATTTTCATTACATCTGTTACTATATATATATATATATATATATATAATCCCACTATAACTACTTAATTAGATTGCCCTTAAATCACGGAATTGATATGTGAATGGTGGACCAAATCCTAGAGGTAGAAACGGTCTTTCCCACCTAATCCAACTGACAACAGCCTCACTAACAGCTTCTCTAGAACGACAGTGTTTTGCCTATACACATAACTCGACTAATTAAATAGAACGACACCATTCAGAATTTAGCCGTTGTAATGTTCTTGAGATTCAAAAACTAGCAGTTGGTGAACAGACTGTTCCATCTTTAGCCTTAGCCTTAGATATCTCAACAGGTCGAACCGATGAACCGCTGAATTATTTGCACCAGTTGACTTTTTTGGGCCTTTTAAAAAGCCAGTTCACATAGTTTCGATAAATCGAGCTTGCTATCGATCTCAATAGATCGATATTGGTGTACTGTCGAGGGCACTAAAGCTTTGGTTTATTTAATTGATCTTAGATCTTCATTTTGATCTTGAATTACAACTCTAAGACACCAGAAAACTCCCAATTTGACATAGTTTGCCAATACTAAAACATATGAACCTAACAGTTTCAAACCGCATTAAATCTTTTGCATTTGATCACTTTTCCTCTCTCCCTACCTCCTTTATTCGTGTCTTAATATTTTATCACAATACAAGGTTATCCATTACTTATAATCACTAGGACATGGATCAGAAAGTAGGAGAGGAACGCTCTTATACAAGTCTAATCTCCGTACATACACGTGAGAATAAAGGTGACAAGTCACTGACAATATTTCATCTAACATTCAATTGCACTTATCAAAAAAAAACATTCAATTGCAACACCCCAAATCCTTCTCCTAACTTTCTCTACTTATAATTTATTAATATAAAACAGCTGAGCCCAATAATTAGTTAGTATGATTTATGAAGCCAAAGTTATTGTATATTTTAGCAAGGAGCACCATCAACGTAACAGGACCAAAAAGGCTCTTAACAATGGCTTCCAAAGCAATTCCAGGATGCTTCTACTGCTCATCTCAGGCACTGCAGTCTCTCAGTGGATTGTCAAGACGCTTCCCGGTTTCCCCGGTGAATTACCCTTTAAACTTGAAACTGGGTATGCATTAGAATTAGCATTAATACCAGTAGGGATTAATTGACTTGCGATTATGTTAAGGGGGCTAGGCTTAATTTATACACAGATACATAAATGTGGGAGATGTGGAATTCTTCTACTATTTCGTTGAGTCGGAAGGCAATCCAGGAGCTGACCCTCTTCTACTCTACATGAATGGTGGACCTGGCTGCTCTGGTTTAAATGGATTCTTTTAGCAGATTGGTATGAATTTCTTCTTTTACTTCTACCGTCTATAGCTCTACCCTAATTGATGTGCTTAATGTAGTGATCAATGATTTTTTTTTTTTTTAATGGTTTATTTGTTAGCCAACATGAATACCTATTTTAACGAAACATATATGGTAAGTAGAGAAAGTTAATGGACCTTATTGGTACTTTATTCTTTATCTTTAGGACTTTCTACTTTTGCAACATAATACTATTGAATAAAAATTTGTAGCAAAAAATAAAATAAAATTGAATAATAAATAATAAGTTTGCATCTTGAACATTGTGATTGGCTTAAAATCACTAAAAATAAAAAATAAAAAATAAAAAATAAAAAAAAAAGAAGGAAAAAAAAAAATTTGAACTACTCTTTTACATTAGTATAGCAGCATAAAGTGAAATACTCAAAAAGTGGCACTAAGCATTTTTATTCCAAATTTCAACATGCATATAAAAAGTATATACATGGGAAGGGTGAATTTATGGTATTAGGATCATCTTTATTTGAAATATATCTATTTAATGATTCGTGTTTAAAAAAAAAAGGGAGCGGCTTGTGTCCAGTGCCAGTGAGCACTGGACACGTTGCGATGCGGACACGTGTCCAAGACTGGACACGTGTCCGTATCGCAACGGCTCCAGTGGCCACTGGCCACTGGACCAAAGCCGGACCCAAAAAAAAAAAGATTTATTTTATGGTTCAAATTAAATATTATGAATTTAATATTAAACATTAAATTATAGAGAAATGTTATGTCCACAACATTTAGTTGTTATAAGTGTGCAAAAAAGTAATTTAAGTTGTGAATTCAAATTAGAACCAATAACAACTTACTATCTATTATTTGTTATAAAAATGTAGAATATGTAGCACCCCTCTAAATTATAACTCTTTCCATTTTTAATTTCAAGTTGAAGTTTGGTTTGGAATAGATTTTTTTTTTTTAGTTAGAAATATTGTGGCCAATCCCTCTTCAAGGGGGAAAAAAAAGGGCTAATTTAGTCTATTCAGCAAGATATTGTAATTACGTTTGTACCCCAGTTTTAATACTTTAAATAAAATTTAATACAAATCATATTCTAGATTTTTTTTTTTTTTTGGGTAATAAGGAATATATGACAAAAGTAGAATTACACAACCCTAGGGCCAGTATCAGTACTATGGTAGGCAAAAAGTGAAACAGATCAATCAAGTTGGTTTTAATTGTGTTACTATTCGCTCACACAATTAATTTATAGAGGTGGAATGCAAGGTAAACGTTTAAGTACCCGTTATAAGACAAAGGACAAAAGTTAGATCAAACTATATGTGTAGTGATTAATGTTCAACTAGAAATAGCCTTGAAATGGCAAAGTGTTTGTCCTCGGGTTTGGTCCAAGGTAGAGGTTACAATTGGATGATTTCTTTCTCTTTTCTCCTAAAAAATTAGCCCCCTCCCTGATCTAGGTGATTCTTGGCTTTGTATAATTTAGCAAAGATGCATCTGGACCTTACATTTGGAAGGTCATGATTAGACTTTCCTGATACTTGTCCGATCAAGATCTTGCTAGAAGGTTTTTACACTAGGGTATGAGCTGTGAGAACACTATTCATGGTCATTTCCCCATTAATGCGGCCAGCTAATTGGTTGCAATGCATTTAATGTAGATGAGATGGCCACTTTGTCCTTCATTTTTCTTCTCTTCCTTGTTCAATGCCAAATTACCTTTGTCCCCCCTCGGATTACGTCGTGCTCCCTTCAACTTTGACCCTCAACCTTCTAAGGTTAGGCAAATGTCCTCAACACCCTCGCCAATTATGGTTATTCAACTTAAGTATAAGTTATGTGTATACTTTCCGAGGACAACCCACCAATGTTTCCCGATGTTTACCTTATCAAGAATTTCATCAGTTGTTTGGATCCTCGTCCCCCCACAATAGCCTCCCCAAAACCTCACTCTCCATTCCCAACCTAAGAGAGAGGGGTCTTGTCAATTAAGGATTATTGCTTCTAGCATGCTTTCGGAACGTTCCCATGTGAGAACATCCCTTCAACTGACTGAAGCACGCTCCTGACACTTCGAAAACCATGATGCCTCAATAAATGCTGCAAGTGGCTTGCTGTCTCCCACATTCTATGGCGAGATCAACATCCTACGATTCCTATTCCTCCATTAAAGAAGAGGGAAAACTACTGCCTCCTTTTCAATCCCTATATATAAGGAGGTATGGGATTTTTGTCTCCATTTCTTTCTCTTAAGAACAAAAAATTACTCCTCACTTCAGATAACTCGCCTGAGGAGCCCTCCTTCCCAAATTTTGAAAGTGTCTTTTTTTTTTTTTTGGCAAATTTTTTCCTTCTTCTTTCATATTCTTAGATTTTCCTTCCCTTTTATCTTTCCTCTTTCCTCTTTCCTAAATGGGCAGATTTTTTAGTTTAGTTGATACTCCCGAGCACAAAGAAGAGTTGAAAAGACACTATAGGATTCCTAGCAACGTATCAATAGAGCATTGTGACCTAGGGAAATGGCATGAGAAAAGACCCACTGAAGCCGTTGCAATTCCTATGATAGCATTTATTGAGGGAGGGATACAGATTCCCATGGGTAGAGTCACTAGGAATCTTTTAACTCTTTTTAGACTTTTCCCTATTCAGTGCTCCCCAAATATGTTTAGGATATTAGGTAGTGTAGATGCGATAAATGATAAGATGGGTATAAACCTCACCCACTACGACATAAATTGGGTTTGTAGTTGCCAGAAGAATAACAAAGCAAGGTATTACCTAAAAACTAGGGTTCCTGTCGTTAGGTTAATTTCTTGCCTCCTCAAGATGAACAAAGGAATAGGTGAGGATTTTCTCATCATTTTAGGGGAATGGCATGACGGACTTCACTGCCCGACCACAGATGGCATTCTAGGTGGGGTGGTTTAGGGACATCCTTAAGATTTTGTGTTAATTAGGATAAAACAAAAATATTCTATCTACATTTTTTTATGCTGTCCCCTTGTCTTACTTTTGCTTAATTATTATTATTATTATTATTATTTAGACAAAAAGGCTGCTACCAAAAGATGAAGTTTGGTGAACTTTAACTTGCTAAACCAAGTCCTAAGATCTGAGATCTGAGATCTTCTTACGCCAAGACAACCAACTTTAGGCATTTCACATCATCCTTTGTTTTAAACTGATCTCTAACCACTTCCAAGTTTCCAAGCACATGATCAAAGCCAAGGACTCGCGTCTTGCATTGGTTGACGTGGCCGTTGAAGGTTTCATTTGAAAGCCTCCCCCTGCCTGTACTCAACTTATGGAACTAGCCACCCTACAAGAAACTCACCTCGTGGTCAAAGAAGTTGCTTCCTCAAACAACGAGGCTGAAGCACAATCCGAAGAAGTTGAGGAGGAAACCGAAGAAGAAAGTACAGAAAGCCTTATCTGAGATGAAGACATTGAAGTTTTCTATCACCAAGACAAGATCGAGGACGTAGCTTCCACCTCGATACAAGCTACAGTCACAGTTAGCGAGGATGAGGAGGCAACTGAAATTCCAGAGGCAATTGTGATAGAAAAGAAATTGCCCAACCTACTCTTCCTGTTGGAGTCTCACGCTAGGGATGCCACCCCTGAAATTTCTGTGGTACTAAGGCCCCCTACCCCTATCCCTCCCCCCCCCCCCCCCTCTAACTCAAACCAAACCAATTAACAAAAAATGAAAGAGGGATAAAAAAAGGTAGTAAGGGCTCTGCCAAGGAAGAGGAGATCCAAGAAGAGACCCCTCATAAACAAACTAAGGTCGCCAAAGTTACTCAATCTCAACAAAGAAGGGGAGGAGAGACTTCAGAGATGAAAACCCCTTCTGGTACTAGATGGACCCCTCAATCTGTAACTTTGACAATGGAAGGGCCAGCTACGTGGCCAATTCGGTCGAGCAAGCACTTTTTCTTCCTCGTGACATGGCCGAGCTTCACAACTTAAAGAAGCAAGAAATTTTTATGTCCCTAAAGAGAGACTTAGCACTGGTATGCTTCTACTTTTTCTTTTTTCTTTTTTTTCCTTTTTTTCTTTTTTTTTCTTTTTTTTTGCTTTCTTTTCACCATACTATTACTTATCGTTATTTGGCTCTTTTGTACAATTTTTAACTCTTATCTCCTCTATGCCTACAAATTTCTAGGCCACCCAAGCAGCACATGTCACCAAGGAATGGGTTGACCAGGTCTTCTATGAAAAGAAGGAGGAGGAGTCCAAGTGAGACACTGCCCAGAAAGCCCAAACCCGAACGAAAAAAAAAAAAAAAAAAAAAAAAAAAAAAAAAAAAAAAAAAAAAAAAAAAACTAAAGGATACTCTCCTCAAGCTATCTAAGTGTGACAAAGCTCAGAAAAGTGTTAAGGCCTCAATAGAGAGCTCAGACAGGCAAGCCCAAGAACAACTACGTCATCTAAAAGAGGCAAAGGGTCAGCTTTCCCTTGCCCTGACCAAGATTGCTGATCTGACTAAGGAACTGGAGCAAGAAGCTAAAGAAATGACCAAGGTGGAGCAGGCAGCCTACAATCTAGGATAGAAAGAAACGGCAGCACATCTAAAATCTCAAATCCTAACTGTATGTCAAGACTTCTGTCCTTAAACCAGGATTGAAGCTCTAAATACTGCTGGCATAGATCCTACCTTGGAGCTAAGGAACCCTAAGAAGGTGTTATATCCTTCAGCCATCAGGGCGAAGGCAACCGCTTCTCCTTTTCCCAGCACTGCTATTTTTGCCACTCCCACTCGAGTCGGGGACCGACCTCCCGAACCCAGTGAAAAGGCTACTACAACTTCCACCATTGCAAAAGAGATTCCCTCCCCTGGCAAGGTTCCCTCCACGGCTAAAGCTAATACTTCTATGCCACAACCTTCTATTGAGGGGCAAACCAACAAGGAGGCAGAGAAAGAGACAGCGCCTGAAGGCCAGCAAACAAAACAGATCATAGGCCTGAGTTTCATTTTGTGTGTGTGTGTGTGTTTTTTTTGTTTTGTGTGTGTGTGTGTGTGTGTGTGTGTGTGTAAAGAAGCTTGTTGGTCCCTAAACTTATTAATGAAAAGGTTTCTACTTATCTTTTGCCACATATACTTTTTTTTTTTTACTCATCATTCTTTAATAATAATTTTTTCATCCTCGTTCTAATATAACTACGAATTACCTAGCCTTTTTAACTTTGTTGCATATTGATGTTTGACTACGTACACCCGTTTACTTTCAATCAACTTAGTTTATCTAAGGAACTATCACTCTGCAACCATAAGCATCAAATTCTCCTAGCTTAGTGTTTTACTCATAAAACCTGAAAATGAGTATCTCCACAGTTGATTGTTTGAGGTGCCATGCCTAATTTAGATTGCACCAAAACTTATTTAGAGGAAATTAGGAGTTGTTTTATACCAGGTAGGAGGTCCGAGGTGTCGAACTTAACGAGGTCCTACTCATTCCTTAGTGACAAGTTAGGTGTTAATTTACTCAAGGCAGGTGATTTGAGGACTCGAACTTGGCCAATATTCTATTTAACCCTTAATGATAAGTTAGGTGTTAATTTACCCAAGGTAGGTGATCTGAGGAATTGATCCTGGCCAAGGTTCTGTTTAACTCTTAATGATAAGCTAGGTACACTTTTAATCAAAATGATAACAATAGAGCTGATTAATACATCTGATTGCATATAAACAGATGAACACCCTTCACAAGACGAGATCTCTTGGAATGAACACCCTCACTTTTATCCCTTTCTCAAATCCTTGCCTAAATTTTGGTTTGTACTACGCTAATATAACTGTAGCCACTTCCCTTCATTCCTTGGCTAAGTCGAGGTCAAGGGAGAGGAGCTGTTCATTGTTGCTACCAAAGAATTGGTTGGACCTCAATGTTGGAAAACCTGATTCTATAAGGATAACTACTTCAGATCCATACGTCATGGAAAACAGGGTCTCGCTTGTGGATCTTCTAGGAGTCGTGCGATATGTGCACAAAACATGAGGTAGCTCGTCCACCCATTTTCCCTTAGCATCTTCCAATCTCTTCTTTAAACCATCCACAATGACTTTGTTTGTGGCCTTTACTTAGCCATTGCTCTATGGATACGATGGGGTGGAATATCTATTCTTTATCCCTAAGTTGCAATAATACCTTTAAAAGGCCTTGCTATCAAATTGAAACCCATTATTCGAGATAAGAGTGTTCGGAACCCTAAATCTCGTCACAATATGTCGCCACACAAATCTCTTTATGTCATGATCTTGGATGTTTACCAGTAGTTTAGCTTCTACCCATTTGGTGAAATAATCAGTAGCAATAAGGAGATATCTTCAATTCCCTATCGCCTTAGGGAATGGCCCAACAATATCCAGCCCCTACTATGCAAAAGGCCAAGGGCTGCTCAATGGATTCAATACTCCCCCAGGTTGGCGGATGTTGGGAGCATAGCTCTAACATTGATGACATTTTTTCACAAACTTTTGGGAGGATTTCTGCATGCTCGACCACCAGTAGCCTTGTGTTAAAGCCCTATGGGCAAGTGACCTTCTCCCGTATGACTACCACAAATTCCCTCATGCAACTCTTCCAGCAATATTTCCACTACTTTAGGATGAATACACAAGGCCCCTGACAAACGTTTAACTTGATTCAAGTACCAAAGCATCCTCAGGTCTTTTGCTTCAAAATCACCCCGAACCTGTCTAGCTATAAGCCTTGAATCCTAATGCAATTTGATAAATTTACCTCCTAGTTTCTGCACAGCAACTAACCATGCCAATAAAGCCTCGTATTCTGCCTCGTTGTTCGTCGCTGAAAAGCCTAGCCTCAAAGATTTTTCTAAAGTAATCTTATCTGGCACGATCATCATGATATCAATCCTTGATCCCTTCTGGTTGGCCACGCCATCCATAAATAATTGCCACGCCTACTGAACTGCCACTGAACTCACTCTCACCGCTTCCTTGGGCTTGACCACTCCCTAAGAGTCCCCCAATTCTTTGGTAAATTCTACTACCAAGTCTACCAGAACTTGACCTTTTATAGTTGTTCAGGGCAAATACTTAATGTCAAATGCACCCAGCATAGTTCCCCATTTTGCCACTCTTCTAGTATAATCTGATCTTCGGAGTAACGCTTACAAAGGCAACTGAGTCAGGATGATCACAGTATGGGTTTAGAAGTAGTGCGGTAGCTTCTTGGTGGCATGGATGATAGCGAGAATTGCCTTCTCTAGATGGAGAAACCTGACTTTGGCCACTTGAAGGGATTTGCTAACATAGTACATCGGTTTCTGAATTACTTCATTCGCTCGTATTAAGACCAAACTCACTGCATGCTGGGCAACAACCACATATGCGTATAGAACTTCCTCTTTCTCTGGCCTGGACAAAACTGGTGGATGAGTTAGATATACCTTCAGCTGCTCAAAAGCCTTATCACATTCCTCTTACCATGAAAAATCCTTCAATTTATGCAACAGCTGAAAGAATGGCCTATATCGTTCAGCTGACCTTGATATGAACCTATTCAAGGCCACTGTCATCCCAATAAGACGCTAAACTTCCTACGAATTTTGAGGAGGATGCAAATCATGAATAGCCTTAATCTGATCGGGATTAACCTTAATCCTTCTATGGATGATCATGTAGCCTAAAAATTTTCCAGACCCCACACCAAAAGAGCACTTAGAAGCATTTAAGTGTAATTTGTGTTTTCTCAAGATTGCAAAAATTTCACCAAGGTCTAATGGATGTCCAAACTCTTCTTTACTTTTTACCACCATATCATCAATGTACGCCTTTATGTTCATTCCCAACTGGCTCTCAAACATTCTAGTCACCATTCTTTGATATGTGGACCCAGTATTCTTTAGTCCGAACGGCATTACTCTATAATAGTAGTTTCTTGTCGAAGTGAGGAAGGCCAGTTTCTCTTGAGCATGCTCTTTAGACGAATGCCGAGGTAGTTGCTTCTTCAGGGTAGCCTTGGGGTTAACATTTAAATGGTGACAGATGAACTCAGGATCAACCTTTGTCTCTTTATACGCACTTTAACAAAAATATCTAAATTATCCTTCAAAAAATCTACCAGCTGCCTTTTATCCTTTAGTGGGAGTTGAATCCCAACTTGGAAATATCTATCCACATCATCTCCAATGACAACCTTTTCTAATTCCTCACATGATACTAGACTATCCAAGGAGATGGGCAACTAGGGTCGTGGTTGCTATAAGGTCGGCACCACTTCCGATGAACCAACCTCAGTGACACAGTGATCAATTGCTGCTACAACACACTATCTAGCCATTGATTGGCATCCTACCTACTCGACCACCCCCTCATCGGTAGGATATTTCACCTTTACACGCAAAGTAGAAGAAACCGCCCACATAGCATGTAGCCACGGCCTAGCAAGGTCGGTAGTATATAGGGAAAAAGCATCCACCACTATAAAACCCATGCTCACCACCTTATCCCTTGTTTTTACATTCAGTTTTATCATACCCTTTGGAATAGTAGTATTCCCATCAAACCCGATCAAAGGAACATCATACTTGTCCAAATCTTCAAGTTTAAGTCCTAGACCCTTAAACAGGTCAAGGTACATAATTTCAGCCCCACTACCTTGATCAATCATTACTCTCTTGACATCAAATGCTGCTATTCGCAAGGTTACCACCAAGGCATCATCATGTGGCTGAATCGTTCCCATCTTATCTTTCCTCGGAAAATCCTAAGACTGGTTGTTCTGAAATCCTAGACTTCTTACATGGTGCTTCTTCTTCATGTCCTTCCATTTGCGGTGACACCAACATTACCCCATTAACTGAATGAGGATCTTTTCTCGGGGTTGCGAAAATAACATTTATTGTTCCCAATGATGACCGAGGAGCTCCACTTCTCTATGATCCTACAGTGGGCTGACCTCCTTGACTATCTGGCTGCTGTAAAAATTGCTTCAACTTACCAGCTTTAATTAACTGATCTAGGAAGGCTTGTAAAGTTCTACAGTCCTTAGTTGTATGACCTCGGTCCTGGTGGTACTAACAATACAATTTCTGGTTTCTTTAAATGGGGTCTCCTCCTATTTTATTTGGCCACTTGAAGTAGGGCTAGTGCTAATCTTCTCTAACACTCGATATATCGGCTCTTTAAACACCAAATTTACCATGTGGGGACTAGCGAATTATGGGTGCTTGATTAAAACACTCCCTCCTTAGTCAGGAAGGCGTGAACCGGCCTGTTGAGCTATCTCTTCAGTCAGTGGTGAAAGCCTTGGCTTTACCCTTGCTAGAACTCTAGTTGTCCTCAACCCTTTTGTGTTCCTTAATCTGATCCATCAATTGATGCATACTCTGAGGCAGTTTCATTGTAAGTGATTTCCACAAGTTAGAGTGTGTAGGAAGGCCTACTTTAAAGGTTCATACAGTGACGCCCTCAAAGTCTCCATTAATTTTATTATAAATCTCCCAATATCTATCAGAATAATTCTTTAAGGTCTCCCCTTCTCTCATAGACATCGAAAGTAAAGAGTCAAGAGGTCTAGACTCGGCTACATGTTACAAATCTTGCCCTAAAGGCCCTTGTTAACTCCTTAAAGGAATGTATTGATCCTTTCTCAAGGCTATCAAACCAACTCATGGCCACCAGACCAAGGCTCGAAGGAAAGACCTTACACATAAAGGCTTTAGTTTTGGAGTGAATGGCCATTCTTTGATTAAAATAGCTCACATATTCGACAGGATCAGTTTTACCATTATAGATGGTAAAAGTAGGCTGGTTAAAGTGACGAAGGAGCTCGGCTTGTTCGATACGCTGAGGAAAAAGGGGAGTAAGATATTTGAAGGAGAGCCTTTCCTATGGCATTATGCCCCTAGCCTCTCCTTGGTGGAGTTTTAGACTTCTTACGATAATGTTTTCATCCAGAAGTGTGACGAGACGATGACATGAATGATTCATTAGGCGGAGTCTTGCTTCTAAGTCGGTAGCTTCGGTCACTTCCAGTACTTAAATATCGGTCTTAAGAAGGGGTTCTACTTTCCCTTATTTGAATTCTATGACGAAGACATTGACGTAACTGTTCCACCTTCTTCTCCAAGTTATACACCTCTTTATCACGTGAATGATGACTAGCCTAATGCTAACTAGTTCGCTCAGAATGAATGGAGGGTGCTCCCTCACTATGAATGCGAGCCACGTAACAGTCCTTCCTTCGCTCAAGATTAACAAAATGGTCTCTGCGTTAAGATCCCACAGACTCCAACGATCCACTACGCCTAGGACTAGCCACAACACTGAAATTTGCAAGGGTACCTTAGGAGACTTTCCCACAGACGGCGCCAATTGTGGTAGGCAAAAAGTGAAACAGATAAAACTAAGCTATGATGGAGAAGGGAATTACTCCGCTTTTATGACTACTGCTTAGTTGAGTCCTCGGAGGACTTGAGTTTCCTAGTGGAAGAGCTCGGTGAACATACTGAAGTGGAGTCAATGGGAGTAGTAGAAGAATTTGATGCTGAAGAAGATGAAAGTGTAGTGGAACTTCAAGAAAACTACAATTCCCTACTTGAGAAGTCAAGATAATATACAAGGCTGGCCAAGGCAGCCGTTAAAAAGATAAAGAAGGCAAAGGAGGACTATAGAAGTCTCCTAGTGCGAAATAAGGAGGCCAAATGGGAAACAGAGACATTGAATAGAGAGCTGACCGAAGCCTACTCAAAGATAAAATTCCTTGAGCTTAAGGTGGTTCAAGCCAATGCTAAAATAGAGCGAGTCTCCTCCAAGAAGCTTGATGAAGTCCTCTCTCATCAAAAACTTTTCTCCGACAAAACTGGATTGGGATATACTGGAGAAAGTAGTTTAGTTGTCAATGTAACCAAGGAAGTGAAGTTTGTGAAAGCTAAAGAACCGAAAGTAGTTGTTACTACTGCTGAGAAAGTAAAGGTGGAAAAGAATAGAAATGTGGCTGACCAACGAATGTTGAATAAACCTCGTAACCAATCAGTGGTCAAGTCTGAAGCCAAAGGGAAATCACTTCCAAAATCACAAAGAGGTCCGAGAATTCAACATTTCTGTCATCACTGTGGACTTCAAGGACATACTAGACCAAATTGTCATAAGTTGAGGGCATTGAAGAATGCAAGTGATCAAAGGTCAAGAGGATCAAGAAATGACAAAAGGAATTGGGCTGCTGAGCAATCAAGATGTCGAGATGGTGATTCTGGTGTGATGGATGTGATGAAAATGATTGATGCATTCACTACCTATTTGGCAAGCTTCTCCAGAAGGTTTGAAGGCCACAAAACTCGTACCCAATCCTATAGGGATATCATCCTAAACGCATGCGCCGTGTGGGTGAAGATGGATACTCATACATAAGCATTACAACATACCCATGCATTAATACTTCCGATGTTTAGAGGCATATGTTCAAGCATCACGACATGCATAATTCTCTTTATGTCAATTGCTTCTGGCTTATAGCATGTTTCTTTTACTTGTTTTGGTTTGTACCTATTTTTGTTGATCTTACTTTTTTTGGTTTGTTTTTAAGTGTGTTCAAAAAATTCTAAAACCCATAAAAATTGAAAAATCTTCAAAAAGTTTGATCGCTTGTATTATGTATATCACATATGAGTTTGGCCTAGTACCTTCGTACTAATGGCATAGTGCATTTTTGAGCTTAGCTTGTTCTGTATGCACATATATCTGTGTGGGAAAAATCTTGAAAACTATGTGTGATTATTGTAAATAAATCTCCAAGCTTGTCATGAATGATTAGTCAATAGTCTTGATGGTTTTGATACTTGCATAGACTTGTGCCTATATATCTTCCCACTTTATTTTTATGTTTTTGCAATAGAGCTCACCAAATGTAAATCTCCAAATGAAAAGAGATAATGAGTTGCAAAATCCTGTCGCACATACTAGCATTTGACTAGAAAAAAGGGAAAGCGACTTTTGTTTTGAAATGTATGGTACTCAAAAAGCCAAAGGCTAACTCTCAATGTTGAAATATCAAAAATTTCAAGCACCAACCTCAAAAAGAGATGTTTTATCTAAAAAATGATCAAATGTTATGATTTATGCAGAAGCCAAATGAAAAGCTTCTAAGTTTTGTAATCATTCTCTTGTGGAAAGTCATATATGTTCATTTCTATAATTGAGATAGTCCACTTGACTGAGTACCAGTTGTGTATGACTTGATTGAATTGATCATTAAAGCTTCACTCTGGTCTAAGGACTATTTCACACTTGATACTCACCCACAACACACAAGACTTTGATTCAATTAATGCTTATCTCATTTGTGTAATTGTACATGTTCAAATGTGATGTGTATGCTCAAGTACTTGTCAATCAAACCCAAAAAGATTTTTGAGTGTTTTATAAGTTTTTGAAAGTGTTTTTGTACTTTCGTGTTTTTAGTTTTTGTTCAAAATGCATTTTTGTGTTTTTCTCCAAAAACTGGTTCAGAGGTTGTTTCGCGAGAAGCTCGCGACTTAGAGCTTCCCACGAAAAGTGCTTAAGGGAAATAAATTCTTTTGTCATTTCACACAGAGACTCTTGCTACTGTCTCACGAGCATTTTGCGACTAACAGCTTCTCGCGAAATGTTTTTAGGCAAAAACTGAAATTTTTTCAATTTATACAGAGGCTATTGCGACTGTCTCGCAACTGATTCACTACTAACAACTTCACGCGAAAGCTTTTGAGCTTCAATGGCCCTTTTTGCGACTGTCTCGCAATTGTCTTGCTACTGCCTAACCCGCGAAAAACGCGTGCTTTCAGTTTTATAAGGCAGATGTGACAGGTTTTCAAAACATTCTCATTTCCCTCGCTCAGCCTCTCTCAAACCCCCCCAACCCAAAATCACATTTTACTCAAACCCCATCATTTTCAAGCAAAAATCTTTGTAAAATCACTTCAAGGTATGTTTTTCTAAACATTGCTTTCATTTTTTTTGAAATTTTGCAGATTTTAGCTTAGGGTTTAAAAATTGGGGATTTTTGAAAATGGGTTGGGTTTCTCAATTTTGTGAAAATTTTTTCAAAACTTTGATTGTCCTGAGTCCCATTTGGTTTATCTGTATCTGTGTTAGTCCCATAAGGCAATTTAATCATGTATTGAGGCATTTTCACATGTGTTCATGCATTTTTCATCGTTATTGTGCTCTGTTGCATGTTAGGTGTTTAACAGAATGTCCTAGTGACACTCTTGTGTTGAATTGGACTCAACTGAGTTCCAATGCTTGGGTTTACTCTTGATTGAACATGTGTAATATGTTTTGGTCAAAGGGTATGTGTTTTTACACATTTTCCCAATCTGTGCCTCAATGCCATGCCATGCACACACTAGGCATCCTCTAAGCACACCTCATGCATCTCATGTTGCACACACATGCATCAGCACATGCACAGCACAAACACGCACATGCACAATCACTTAATTCATGCATTGTGGTACTGTTTACATGTTTTAACACTTTTAGCATGTTGTTTTGAGTTGGTTTTACTCTGTTTCAAGGTGTTTTACTTATGATTTGGACTAACTTGAATCTAACCAAGTTTTGTGTTTTGTTTTTGTGTTTGTGCACATGTTTCTTTTCTGCTCTGTGTTCATTTGTGCATATGTCTCCTACTAAGCATGCAGCTCCTAAGAGATCATCCTCAAAATGTGCACGCACTAATTCTGAAAACTTCAAGTCTGCTAAGGCCGATATGAAATACAATGACTGCTAAAAAAGAGCAACCATTATTATGGAGAGGGTGGTCAAGCTAGAAACCCTTGAGGACACCTTCATCCCTAAGGTGTTCAAAGAAAGGACCTAGACCAAGCTATTGAACCCGGTTGCGGTTGTCTACTCAGAGATCATAAGAGAATTTTTCTCAAATGCTACTGTGGAAGGAGACCGTATAGATTACTAGGTTAGGCACAAAGAGTTAGTCATCACTAAAGACAGCATTCAGGAGTTCTTAGAAGTTCACCCTCCCTCACACCCAATTACAGTGCAATATGAGGATCGTTTGGGCTCTACTGAGGAGATGGTAAAGATACTTGGTGGTACTTCTAAGAAAACCTCCATGAACACAATCCCATTTAGTCCAGAGATGAGGACTCTAGCCTATGTGATGATCTATAACGTGTATCTAGTCACCAACTTGACTACGTTGTCTACTCCAAGGACAAAACTTTTGTACGATCTCTTTACTCACAAGGAGATTGATATTTGTGGACGCATCTTCCATTTGTTGAAGAAAAGCATTCAGAAGCAGAACTCCAGGACTATCATGCCCTTCCCCACTCTCATTATGGGCTTAATTGCCAAGGCGAAGCTCAAACTTCCGAGTGGACTCACAGTTGTTCAAAGGGACTATCCCATTGGTGCACACACAATGACTAGGAGCACAACTCATATCAAAGGCTCCAAAACCGGTGTGCATACGATACCACGGGATCGCGTTGAGGATGATAGTAGTGATATAGAGGATGAGATAGAGAGATTTACTACTGCTCCAGAGCCTTCAGCTTAGCCATCATCCTCAGCACCAGCACGAGGACTAGAGGACTAGACAAACTTGATCGCCTTCTTGATAGAGTGGATCAATTGTTTACCATGCTAGACTCCCATGTGCAACACATTATGACCTAGTTTGCATACGTCCAAGGACAAATCACTACATTGTCTTCACAGATCGACGACTTGTCCATGGCGCGAAGACCAGATTCAAAGTTTGATCAGTTCTAGCCTCTTTGGCCATTCTGGTCAAAAAGGGGGAGAAATTTTTGAGGGGGAGCTTGCACATTTGAGGGGGAGCAGAGCATAGACATAGCTTAGGCTTAAAAACTTTGGTTCATACAAGCGGTTTAGCTTTATTTATGTTTTGGTTTAAACTGTTTGTTTTTACTGTTAGTGTTTATTGCTTTAATACTTTGTTCTTAACTTTAGTTTATATTCGGTTGTTGTGTTTAGCTCAATGCTTTGTAGCATTTTTTTTGTACTTTTAAGATATTGCTAATATGTCTTAAGTACATCACTCTTGTACCCTAGTAGGATCTTGTATCCTAGATGCATATACTTCATGTATTTTGCATTGGTTGAGTGTTGGATATGCAATTGATCACTGTAGTTGGTCTTTATTGCATTATGTGTCCGGATGAGTATTTACTTGCTAAATGTTCATTATAGTCATTCTTTAATGGCTGTTCCTATTTGATCAAGATATGCTTACATGTTTTATAGTGTTTACAAACTTGATCGCACTTTACTTGCTCATGTACGTACCTTGTGTTCAACTTGTCATAAGCTTAATGAAAGTTTTGTTTGTGTGCAAATGTTTCAGGTTACAGGTATATACGTGCAAGTGCTTCACAGCTTCTAGATTAGGTGTGAGTGAGTTTTGCCATTGTTCCCAAACTCATGTGTAAGTCTAAAGTCTGCTTTAAGGGTTTTGTCACAGAATAGCCAAAGGGGGAGATTGTAAAGTTGTAATTTACAACTATGTGTTTTGTTGGCTTTTATTCTGTGCCAAATTTGATTGTAATTTCATTCAATCTTTGGTACCCTGTATTTATTGTGGGATGTAATTGTAAGGGTTGTGTGTTAGAGAGATAGTGTGTGAAGACTCAAGCAATTGAAGAATGAAGAGTTTTCACGGGTATCTCACGACTAAGCATCTCTCGAAGTGATGCATGTGACCTGCACATGCTAGAATGCGAAGAGTCAGGACAAGATGGAAACAGCTGTGTTTCGCGAGTAGCTTGCGGGTAAGGCCTTCTTGCGAGACATTCGCGAAACATTCTGTTCTGCCAGACTATACTATTTGATACACACTTTCTGTGCCTACACTATATATACCCACATTACCCATAAATGTTGAGGAGTGCTTCTGAGAGAAAACCCTAGCCACAAAACTTGAGAGTTAGAGATTGTTATACCTACAATCCTCTACACATTTGCTTGTAGATTTTCCTTAACTCCTACCTCTCTATTTTCATATCATTGAGAGGTTGATAACCCAAACACTTACCACACCCTTTCAGAGTGTCAACTGAGGTTTTGATGTTGCTGGGAAACATTGGAAGAAGCCAGGGATGGCAAATGCGACATGGAGCTTGTTGCGAGATCTGGAAAGTTAAACAAGACACGGTTCCGAGAAGCCTTGTTGGAGTAGGAGCTTGGAGGGCTTAGGTACATTGGGTAGATTAGGCTTGGAGGGTCTCTTGCTAACCCATGTATCCCAACTGATTGTCTAATCGATTACTGCTTGGAGGGCGGCGAAGAGGTTTTTCGCTGAATTCTTCGGTTTCCTCTTCGATAACATATCGGGGTTTTATCTTGTGTTTACATCTTTCTTCCCTACTTTTTTACATTCCATTTTACTGCTGTGTTGCTTTGATTATGGATTAGAGTAGCTTGTTTGTTTATCCACTCACTTTTACACTATTCTGCACTTTGTATTAAGTTAGTGTAAAATCTATCGAGCCGTAACTTTAATTTGGGGGTCTAAACAGCTCTTGTGTTTTCAACACATTTTTAAGCTTTCAAAGTCCACTACCTCCTGCTAGACCAGGACATCCTATTGTTCTGATGACTAATATAATGTAGTGCACCTCCCGTCCAAATTGTTTATCCACCTTAAAAACCTTCCAAATATGACTAATATATGTAACTTGATTGGATCTTCAACATAGAGCTAAAGCGATGTTTAATTGTTTATGGCCTTGATTTATTATTGTGCTAAAGTAAATTATGTTTATGTTTTGTTACAGGCCCACTAAAATTCAATATCACTGATTACATTGGGGGCTTACCCACATTGATATACGAACCAAACACATGGACAAAGGTACAAAATTGTTTCTCACGGTTGCATTGTTTCATTTTTGGTTGTAGAGTCAATTTTTTTTCGTACAACTTTTGCCTTGTTATATATACTTGCTAATTCTTTTCCAGACTACCGACATAATATTTTTGGATGCACATATGCAACAAACCCAAGAAGCTTGGAACACAACAGACAAACTCAGCGGCACAGACATGAGTTTCTAAGAAATGTGTAATTCCTGCCCAAAACAAAATTGCTTATTGGGTTGAAAATCGAAATTATAAAACTTGTTTTTTTTTTTTTTACTTTTTTTTTTTTTTTGAGGAACAACGAAAATTGCTTTTATTCAACTAAGCCTAATAAATCGGCTTGTAGTACATCATAAAAATGTGAAGAAACATCCTCCATCCAAACTAACAAATCTGGAATGCCAGCGGCATGTCTAGACAGATTATGAGCTAAAACATTACAATCTCTCTTTGCATGAGAGTAAAGTAATTCTTCAAAATGCTGAGATAACTGTTTTGCATCTTCAATGAGCAAACCCATTGGTATGAGCAAACTTTCTTCCTCCATTAACCCTTTAATAACTGTCAATGAATCACCCTCCAACACAGCCCTTTTCACTCCCACATCCAAAGCAAATGAGAGAGCCTAGCCCGCTGCTTTTGCTTCAATATCATTGCTACATAATAACTGGTGTACCGGTTTTGAACATGAAGCAATCACTAAACCTTTGTGATCTCGTATTACAACTCCAATGCCAGATTTTTTATCATGTGGGAAAACGGCACCATCAAAGTTAATCTTGAATAGCTCAGATGGTGGTGGCCGCCAATGAGGTCTGGAACAGTGAGTCCGCTGCACTGGAGTAGCAGTAGCCATTTGCCTCGCATGATAATTAGCTAGCCAGGACTTTGCAATGTTGGGAATCTGATGAAGTGAGTCCGCTGGTTGGTTAAGGCGAACTCGATTCCGTTGGTTCCAGATTGTCCAAACCATGACTGCAAAAAGCTCTGGCTGATGGTTGTTTTTAATTAACCACGATAACAGCTCCTTGAAAGTCATGAACTGAACTGAAAACCGGAAACTCCACAGCTCCATATCTGACCACACCAAATCTAAATCTGGGCAAGACCACAAAGCATGCTTCGAATCTTCTGAATTGGCTTGGCATCTGACACACAGCGAATCTGCTGAGATGGTATGACGGAACAGAGCACTCATCGTCGGGATGGCTTCTCGGCAAGCTCGCCATAGCAGTGTTTTCACCTTGGGAGGAACACGCATTGACCAAATTCCATTCCACAGCTGCTTCTCATCATTTGTAACCTACTGTGGTTCATTAGGCAACTCATCTTCCATTTTTAAAAACCTGTATCCAGACTTGCAGCTATATTGACCATTGCTTGAGTGAGGCCAGAACAGGACATCTTCTGAAGCTTCACTGCTTAAAGGGATAGTCTTGATCAGCTCTACTTCCTCCGTGTTAAACAACCCATATAACATCTCTTCATTCCACTGCCTGCTGCTTGGGTCGATAAGGATGTCCACTTTAGAGTTCTCAAATTCTGTCAATGGAAAGGACAATGCTTGTGGAGGGTGTTTCCTTGGCAACCAATAATCTTGCCAAATACTAATTTTTTTTCCATCACCAACTCTCCACCTAGCCCCCCTTTTAATAACATCCCTCCCTATAAGTATGCTCCTCCAAGCATATGAACCCAATCTTGAGTCCATGGCCTCCATAATAGTTGTATTTGGAAAAAACCGAGCCTTGAACACTTTGTAGAATAGGGAATTGTGATTGTGTAAAAGCCGCCACGCTTGCTTTGCTAGTAATGAATCATTGAATTTCGCCAAATCTCTAAAGCCCATTCCACCCACTCCTTTGGCCTTGGTCAAGTCATCCCACTTAACCCAATGGATCTTCCTCCGGTCTCCTCTTTGACCCCACCAGAATTTTTTAATCATGGCCTCAATCTCATTACATAGGCCCATAGGGATTTTGAAGCATCCCATGGTGTATGTAGGAATAGCTTGGATGACAGATTTTATCAATACCTCCCTTCCAACTTGTGAAAGTAACTTCCCTTCCCATCCTTGAATTTTTCGCCACACCCGCTCCTTAATGTAATTGAAGCTCTCTTTTTTTCTTTTCCCTACCAAGGATGGTAGACCCAAATATTTCTCATATTGCATAATTTCAGGTACACCCCACGCTTCTTTAACTTGATCCTTTAGAGCACCATCAGTCGCTTTGCTAAAGAAGAGTGCTGTCTTGCTCCTATTTACTTTTTGACCGGAAGCAACTTTATAGGTATTCAAAATATCCAATACTTTGCCACACTCCTCCATTGTTGCCCTGCAAAAAAAGAGACTATCATCTGCAAAAAGCAAATGTGTTAGTTTTGGGCCTCTTCTACAAAGGGAAAAACCATGGATATCTCCATTCCCTTCTGCTTTTTTTATCAAACCATTCAACCTCTCAGTGCAAAGCAGAAAGAGAAAAGGGGATATAGGGTCGCCTTGCCTAATTCCCCTTGTAGGATGAATCATTCCACAAGGTTCTCCATTCACCAACACTGAATAAGTAACCGTTCTCACACACAACATGATCAGGTTTATCCATCCTTCATTGAAACCCATCCTCCTCATAACACCTTCCAAAAAAGTCCATTCCACCCTATCATATGCCTTACTCATGTCGAGTTTAACTGCCATATAACCATGTGAGCCAGATTTATATCTTTGCAAACAATGTAAAGTCTCAAATGCCACCATTATGTTGTCAGAGATAAGTCTATCTTTAGTAAAGGCAGATTGGTGTTCAGTGATGATAGAAGGTAAAACTTTTTTTAAACGGTTGGCTAAAACTTTTGAAAAGATTTTATACAACACGTTACACAAACTAATAGGGCGAAAATGGTGGGCAAATTCAAGGGATTTAATTTTGGGGATAAGTGTGATAAAAGTATGGTTGAGAGATTGGGGCAATATACCTGAGTTTAGCCACATGAGGATGGAGGAGGTAACATCATGTCTGACTGTTCCCCAAAAGTGTTGGTAAAATAAAGGTGGCATTCCGTCCGGACCAGGGGCTTTAAGGGGAGCCATTTGTTGTAAGGCCACTTCTACTTCATGTACTTCAAATTTTTGGCTTAATAGGGCATTCATCTCATCAGTAATCACCCTAGGTACACACTCCCACACCTGTGAAGAATCCATATGACCCGTAGAAGTGAAAAGTGATTGGTAGTAACTTACAAGTACTTCTGTAATGTCTTCCGGGTTAGATTTCCATAAACCTGCTTCATCTCTCATACCTTCTATCACATTTTTCCGGTATCTTTTCGTAGCACAACTGTGAAAGTACCTCGAATTTTTATCCCCTTGCCTTGCCCATAAAATCCTTGACCTCTGTGCCCACATTGTAGCCTCCTTATCACGCCACTCTTCAATTTCTTTTTTTAATTCTCTAACCCTAGTATTGTCTCCCCTTAGAATAGCCTCCTCCTCGGCCTTTGGTAGAAGTTTTTTCAGTTTTTCCAGCTCCCTTCTCACATTCCCAAACACATTCTTGTCCCACCAACTTAAATCCCTCCCACATTTCTCAACTCTACTTACAATCCCTCCCATAGGCTCGGTTTCACACCTACTCCACACAGCTTCAACAATCTCCGAACAACCAGGATTCGACAACCACATTTCTTCAAACCGAAACACTTTCTTCCGTTTAGGAGGATCCAGTCCCGAAAACACAATGAGGAGTGGGTTGTGATCCGAAGAATCACACCTTAAATTGTGAACCCTCGTACTAGGAAATTTTAAGAACCAATTATTGGTTGCCAAACCTCGATCTAATCTTTCCCAGATTGAGTTGCCATTGTCAAAGTGTCTAGCCCATGTGAATTTAGGGCCAACATAGCCCAAATCCATGAATCCGCACTCGTCTAAGACTTCTCTGAACAATTGCATTTGATTATGGGGTCTTAGAGCTCCTCCCACCTTTTCATCTTGTCTAATTATCTCATTGAAATCCCCAAAGCATAGCCAAGGTATATCAAATTGAGCATTGAGATACCTGAGTTTCTTCCACGCTTCCGACCTCCTTGCTGTTTCAGGCTCACCATAGAATCCGGTTAGACGCCATTCATTCTCCGAACCCTTATCAATGATAGCATCAATATAGTACCTGCATGATCCCACTACTGACAAATTAATTGAAGACTTCCAAAACAAAGCCAAACCACCACCTCTACCCTCCCTTGGAACCACCCATCGGTGATCATGTTCAATGCTTCTTTGTATAATCTCCAGCCTTGCATCATCTGTAAGTGTCTCAACCACAAACACTACAGAGGGATCTTTTGCCCGTGTGAATTCCACAAGCTCTCTCCCTGTACGTAGGTTTCCAAGCCCACGACAGTTCCAAGCTAGGCAACTCATTGCTCCTGGCGGGGCTGAATATCAGCCTCCGCCAATACACTGAATTCTGCTTCACCATTCTGAGAAATTTGAAGGCGCTTTGAAAACAATTCTACATGATCATCTGAAATCACATGCTCTCTCTTCTTCCCTGTAATTTTTTCTATTGGAGTAACCTGACTTTGGGTGACCGGCCTACATCTGCGTGTCCAAGAAGGGAGAACACGTTTTGCATGGTCCGGAACCCTAGCAGGCTCGCAATTATTGTTTAATTGTTTTCCTTCAATTGGATCCCCACAATTAATTCCTTCACGCGTCTTTGATTCCACCACATGATTTTTTTTCCTTTCCTGGCACCTCATTCACGCACTCGTCCACTAATTGAACCGTTTCAATAGTAGTTGACTTCTCAATCACGTGAACTCTCTTGGCAAGTCATTAATCACAGAATTATATGCATGCGGGAAGGTGGGATTACGTCATTTATGGGGTGTAAATCAGTGTGACCGTTGCGCCTTGATTGAGAATTAATTCGCTGGTTGTAACGGTTCTCCGCCGATGGCTCCTTTTCCGGCATGGTGGATGATTCAGATTGTTGGGGCGGCGCTGGTCTGTTTTTCTCCTTCCGACTGCCATCTTTTCCTTGATTGGCTTTCTTCATACTCGAATAGTAGCCTGGCACAGAGATTGTGTGTCTTTTTGAAACCACAAATGGCTGTGCTCACAAACTAGGTCCGAATTCTCGTTGTTCACTCTTAAGGGTCCCTTCACTTTCAATCCAAAGCTCACAGTCCCGATCGTCGTGTGTGAGGCGACCACACCAATAGTAGAGATTGGGTAATCTCTCATACTTAAAAGAAATCCATACTTGCTTTTCATCGTTCAAGGAAACAAGACGACCCCGACATAGTGGCTGATTTATATCCACTGCAACTTTTACCCGGATAAAGTTTCCTCCGTCGTAAAGTTTCTGCTCCGATTGGGTGATAACCTCCCCCACCACTCCACATATTTTTTCCGCCGCTGCAATAGTCATATACTTTATTGGTAATCCATGGACTTGCACCCAGAAGTTGGTTCTCTCAAATTTGATATCCTCAAATGGTGAATCATGATCATAACGTTGCATGGCCACCAAATGCTTGTCAAAGCTCCATGGTTCACTACTGAGGATTCTGTCGACCTCCTCCTTAGTGTCAAAAGAAAAAAGAATTTCATGGTCTCCAATCTTTTGAATCTTGAAACCTTTCGTTGCTCGCCACAAGGGAGTGAACGTCCTTGCTATTGAGTCAACATTGATAGCTCTCTTCGTCGTGAATCTTGCTGCAATGGAGAATTGTTTGATACTCTCTTCATTCATGAGACAGCAACCCGGTCCTTCCTTTTCTGATAGAGAAAGGCGCTTCCAAGATTGTGCCAAATCCTCCATGGACTTTGTTATCAAACTCACCACTCTCACAACTGTTTCCCACAGCTGTAAAACCTCCAGCTGTGGGCTTGGAAGTTGGAACCTTTTTTTTTTTTTTACTTGGTCCTATTATTTCCTCCTGCAAAACATTCCAAATTATATTACCGAATCTTTATATTACTTAACAACGTACTGTTTATATACGATGCAGTGGTTGAGCGAACGCCCGGATTTTGTGACTAATCCAGTCTATCTTGGAAGTGATTCATATGGGAATAGTTACTCCAATTCTTGCTCAAGATATCATAAATGGTAATTTACATTGATAACCTACACCTAATAAGAAGGTTTTCTCATCAAAACCAAGCCAATATGGTAAACTTATTACGCATCACATACTTGGTTCTCTTTTATTGATTTTCCAGGAAACCAAGCAGGAACTGAGCCTCTTGTGAATCTCAAAGTACATGATCAAACCACATTGAGTCACCCTTTTATGCTGTCCGTTTTGCTTTTCAATAAATATACTGTCCTTTAAAAAAAATAATGTCAGGGATTCTCGATTGGATGCCCACATACAAATACTAATCTCAAAACGAACACTAGAATATCATTCGCACACTGGATGGCTTTGATATCGGATGCAATGTATGAGGTAATCAGCCAAAACTTAATTCTAACTATTGGTGTTAGTTCCTTTTTTTTTTTTTTTTTTTTTTTTTAAAGATAAATGACACACTCTGTTACACACAAACTTGATTGTAAATTAATTCGAGAATTTTACAATCAAGTTTGTGTACAAACACTACCTTTTTTAATATATTTAAATTATTAGTTTTATTTTTTCTTGATTATTTTTTATTTCAGTCAGCCAAAACCAGTTGCCATGGGAATTACATTGATTCAACCAATGCAAACTGTACAGAGGCACTATCAGCAATATCCCAGGTTTGAAGGATTAGAAGTTTTGTTTACTAGAAGATTATAGTTTTTTCTTTATCAAACTCTATGCTTGGAAATAACCAGTGATCTGAATATTTAGTGCACAGAGCTAATAAGTCCAAAAGATATACTGTGCGTATGTGCTACCGAAAGCAAAAGAAGAAAGACCCCAACGATTTCTCGCAGAAAACTCAAACAATTTCATTCTACCAACCAGCGATTTTTGGTGCAAGTAAATCTCTCTCACTCTCTCTCTCTCTCGGGGGTTTTTTTTATATGAATAACAACTGTTACTCACACCTGTTACACACATTTTTTTGACCTGATGTCGTGAGTTGAAAACACGATTTCAGTTTTGAAATCATGTGTTCAAGTTACAATTTCAATTCAAAAAATAAATGTATAACAGTATGTGTAATAAACACTATATTTTTTATATTGCAAGACCGTGCGGAGTATGTGCATTTAATTTTATTTATTTGTCACTTTATTTTGGCAGAATTTTGATTATTTGCTCTCTGACATATGGACAAGCTATAAAAGTGTCCAAGATGCTCTTCATGTTCGACCGGTAGGTGCATGCTTCATGAGACTATAAGGTGCAATGGCATCGTAATTGGCTTTATAAAAGCTCATGGGCTAAGGTGTTTGTATTATGACAACAGGGAGCAGTTAAAGAATTCTTTAGGTGCAACATTACCTTGGATTACACAGCTGACACCATTGATGCTGTCCCCTATCATAAAAATCTTACCAACTCAGGCTTGTAAATCTTGGTTTTCAGGTTCCTAGCTATTCCCTTCTTCTCTAATAAAGTTTTGCGTTGTAGTAATTATTGGTTGTAGCTTATAAATGAGAAATGTTAAGGATTCCATAAATTTAATTAAATGGATTTTACAAATGCATGTGTTAAATTTTAGACAAAACTACATTATTGGTCCCTAAAGTTTACTTTGCAAGCGCAATTGGTTCTCAAGTTTCAAGTGAATGTTATTAGTCCACCAAGTTTAAAAAGTAAGCACATTTGTTCCTTCTCTTAACGGCATTAGTCTTGGTGCTTATGTGGCTAACAAAACAATGATGAAGCAAATTTTAGATGACGTGGCATCAATTTTAATATTAAAAAAACTTAAAACATGTTGTTCTCATTAAAAATCTAATGACCCATAAGAAAATTACTTAACCATTTTGTGACCCATTAACAAACAAGTATTCCAAATTAAACTCTAGAATGCTACCCTAAATCTGGAAGAGAGAGAGAGAGAGAGAGAATCCCAAAATGCTTATCTATAAAACCCAGTATTTGATGGTTGTCCAAGTCCATCCATATTGGAATCAAGCCAAAAAATCTCTCTTCAATTCTTCGTTGTCTTTTAGAGTTCAAATCGCGGTCAATTACTACAATTACTACTAGTACCATTTTGCTCAATTGGAATGTAAATTTTGAAAAAAAATCGATTATAGTTGTAGGCCTTAGGGTTAGGGGTTAATGGAAAAATGGATAGTGGGCTAGCTAGCTATTGACGGGAAGAACCTGTGGAACCTTTTGTGAATTCATGTGGACCCAAAAATTCATGGAGGAGGACAACGCTGATTGGGGATTTCAGGTCTCTCTCTTGTTTCTCATATTAAGAGTAGCATTCTTTTGTTTGATTTGGGAATACCCTTTTGTTAACTAGTTGCAAGATGGTTGGGTGATTTTTTTGACGGGTCATGGGATTTTTAATGAGAGAAATTGATGTCACGTCATCTAAAATATGTCACATTATTTTTCTATTAGCCACATAGGTAATAAGACTAACATCCTTAACAAAAGGACCAATTGTGCTCACTTTTTAAAATTGAGGGACTAATAACGCTCACTTGAAACTTGAAGGACCAATTGTGCTTATAAGGTAAACTTCAGGGATCAGTAGTGTAGTTTTACCTAAATTTTAAACAATAAATAAAAAAGAGTAATTAAGAAATTTATTAATTAAGTTGTTGATTTGGCATTAATTACAATTATTGTCAAATTAGTCTCTTCAAACTTTGTACTAAAATTAGTAGTATTTGACATTTTTCCTTATACAGTAAAATTTTTACATTTAATGAGAATTTTCCAAGGGAATGGAAAATGTTAAAGTTGCTACCAATTTTACCATAATAATGTTACAAACTGACATGGTAATACATTCTCCAAAAAAAAAAAAAACTGACTTGGTAATAAATGTACAACATAAAAGATAAATTTCATAATTAATCACCTTTTTTATTTTGTGTTTAAAAGTTGTCACGCTAATTTGTAAGACTTAAATAATAAAATTCATAGTATCTCAAGCAGCAACACTCTCTTTGATGATGCCGAAAATCTCACCAGTGAGTTGCACAATGCTTTTACGCTCAAAACGACATCTACACAACAAAAAGGAGAAGACCTCACAGAGAGCACCGGTGTGGTGCCAGCCAAGTACCCTCCGAAGGTCAAGTCAGAACTTCTTTCAACTCTAGAGTGCTAGAAAGGGGTTAATTATGCATACCTTAACATGTGAGGGTATTGGGGCTTTTATAGTAGTAGAGGGTTTACCTCTCTTTCTTGGAGTAGAAGTCTTTTCCATATAGGAATCCATATGGGCGTAGATCGCGGAATCCTTTCCTTATAGGACTCTTCTTTATAGAATCCTAGACTTGTTGGACAAGGCTTTTCCTTGTGGAGAGAACTCATTAATGGGCATATCTCATAAAATCTTATTGGTGCCGAAATTCATTTATGGGCTTTACAACTCAACTGGCCCACCCAAACTCGACCCACAAGATATGGCCCGTCAGGATTCAGGCCCGTCAGGAATTTAGTCCGTCATACACATACGCAGATTTTTCCCTCTTCAGTTGCCCCCTCACACTGTGAGTCCGTCATAATTTATAGGGTTCACGGGGTGATAATAGATGGTTCAGTCATGACGGTCAAAAGTCAAGACAGGTAATAGGCATGACGGGTAATATATTCGTGGGTCGTTGGTTTCCATATACTGGCATAATTTCAATTTAATATTGTGACACGCGTCACTGTGCTATTGGGCGTTGTCTTGGATCGAAGCGTCACCTCGTCTCCCATGTAATCTCTTTATAAATATCAAGCCTTCACCACTCATTTCCCACTTTTGTTCAGAAAATACTGTGTCAGAGCACAATCCGTCATCCTTGTCAGACTTCGTTGACTAGTATTTCGCATCTGTTACCATCAAATTTTCTCCGTTCACATCATACTGACTGGTAAGTACTTTTTGTCATTTCGTTCTTCCGTCAGATTTTTATACCTCTCCATACGTCCGTCACCGTCTCTATAGAGTCGTCAGTATTGAGTTAGGAAATGTCTAGTGCGTCGAGTAATCAATCATTTGTCCGTGACGGGGTGGACTATGAGGATGTACACCCATCAGGTCATAAAGATCTGGACAATCCCAACGACGATAGGAGTCCGTCTTCCTCTTCTCCGTCCTCAACAAATGAGGATATGGAATTGGTTGAACATGTAGAACTTGATGATGACGAACAATTAGGACCCGTCGTAGGGGCTGATGGACCAAAGGAGTTCATCATGCTTCCAGAGTGAACGGTTAATGATTTTACATCAACCATTAAGGAGAGCCACTTCAAAACTCTTAGGGATAACTATCAGATCCCAGACCATATCCCAATCCGTCTGCCTTATAAATCGGAGAAGTGTTACTATGAGGGGGTAGAAGGTGTCAGAGTATATGAGCAAATGTTATAGGCTGGACTCAGATTTCCACTAAGCTCCCTTCATCGCGAGCTATTGAAGTATTTGGGTCTGTCCGTCAACCAAATATCCCCAAATGCTTGGAGAGTCTTCATAGCAATGGAGATTCTGTACGAGGCTTGGTCAGACGGAGTTAGGAGGTTGACAGTACGAGAGTTTTTACACTGTTACCATCTAGATGAAATTGACAAATCTAGGGGTATATACAGTTTTGTACCTAGGAGTTCGCTACTAAAGGTCAAAAATGAAACCCCAGACTCCAACAAAGACTGGAAGAGTAGATACTTTTTCTTAGAGGGTGACGGATGGATGTGTCGTCCAGGGGAGACAGACCACATGCCCGTCGATACAACATGGGGCATACTATCTGAGAATGGTATGTGTCCGTCCTAGTGTGAGGTCCTTTATTTCAACCGTTCAATTTATGTCAAAGCTTTTCTAACTGTTCTATTTATTTGCAGTCCGACGGCGTCCACAAGTTAGTATAGAGGAGTTTGGTTTTCTTGAAAAAATTTTCAACAAGACCACGCCGGATGAAAGGACTTGGGCGAAATTGGTCAACCTTGATACAATTTGTTGGTACTGTGACGGGCCTGTACCTTCACCGCAAGCAATCAAATATGAAAAAAGGATCCATCAGCGTAAGTCCGTCATTCACTTCCTGCTTGAATATTAAGTTATGTTTTATGAAGCTAACTTTATCTGTTCATGCTTTTCAGAAATGGATATTGCAAAGAGAAGGGCACTTATACGGTCTAACATCGCAAAAAATGGGACGGCCAATGTCACGGAATCGAAGGAGGCGACGGCCCCTGCAAAGCCAAAGCAGCCGTCTAAGGGAGACCGCCCTCAGAAGAAGCCAAAGGTCCCACTGGAGCCCGTCGTGGGACTTATGGCTGAAGGAGCCAAGACGGTCACCCCAACCAAACATGGGGCTGGTAAAGGACTAATGAAGGATCCGTCCTCCAACCTTAAGAGGCCACTTCCCCTTCTTCGGGACGACCCCAGTTATACTTTGGAAAAGCTATCTTCCATTCTCACCTCCGAGGATTACGAAGACTTGGGTAATCACTCGACGGAGGCCATGGGTGAGACAAGTTTATTCAGTATTGCTCAGGTAAGCCCGTCCAAGTCATATATGTCTACTCTTATCCGTCTTACTATTTCTAATTCTTGAATTTTTCAACACTTCAGACCATGGTTATGGTGAAGGGCCTCATGGGACGGTGCCTCAATCATGAGACGACCCTAGGCCGTCTTCAGGATAAAGCGAAGCTGACGGAGGAAGAGCTTCAAGAACTGAAGGCTTGAAGGGTCACCCAGGAGAAGAAGTTTAAATTGCTTGAGACGGATAGGAACGAGCTGTTTAAGTTGACGGAGGAACTGAGGGTAGTCCTTCAAGACAAAGAGAAAGAACTTCGTCTGGCAAAGGAAACTGCTGTTCTGGAATACCGTGATTCCGATGCCCTATTGTCAGAGCTTGGAGATTCTTTCAACGACGGTTTTGACGAGGCTATCCGTCAGGTGAAGGCATTATATCCGAACTTGGATCTGTCGTTCGTCAATGTTAACGCTCAAGAACATACCTCCACCCGTCCAGCACATTCTGAGGACACCGAAGAGCTCTTTGGAGAGAATCCTCCCGTCAGCGCTCCTGGGGATCAACAAATTGTCACCAGTGATCCTAAGGACGGAAAAAATGCTCCTGAAGATCAGCCAGCCATTGAGAGTGATCCTAAGCAAAGCTAATCCCGTCGTGGTGAAGAGAAGCAAGGGACCGTCTTAGTTTATATTTCCTTTTTATTTTAATTTTTGATATGTAAAGATATTTGGAGAACAGTTTATGACTCCGTCCTTTTTTAGTATCAAACATTTCCCTCTCATGGGTATTTTGTCCGTCAATACTTTCTTATTTACTTAGCATATATACTTCGTTGCTTTATCTATTGACTTCATTTGGTTTTATTACTGAATTGCTCATTAAATCCGTCGGACTAAAGGAAATACCGTCCATTTTAAATATTAGCCGTACTAAAGGAATCCGTCCACCCTTTTGATTTTAATTTTCTTTGAGGCTATCCGTCCATATGGTGGACTTTGGACAACTTTTATGAGGTTATTTGTCCACATTGTGGACTTTAGTTCTTACCCGTCCTCTATAGGACTTGGGATTTTCATCTCTTGGGATGATCCGTCATACGACTTATGACTAGTTTCTAGCATTCTTGGAGGAACCGTCCAGCTATATGGACTCCGTTCATTGTGGATTTGAGCGATTCTAGACCTTTCGTTGTCCGTCTATTTTTGCGGATTTAGGATTTATCCCCCCTGGGGAGATCCGTCCACATTGCGGACTTAGGATTTTATCCCTCCTGGGGAGATCCGTCCACTTTGTGGACTTTTGTCTGTCTATTTTATGGACTTGATAAAAATTTTAACCCTCTTGGGGTTGTCCATCTACATTGTGGACTTAGAATCTCATCCCTCCTAGGGAGACCCGTCCACTTTGTGGACTTTGTCCGTCCACTTTATGGACTTGATAAAAAATTTTAACCCTCTTGGGGTTGTCCGTCTACATTGCGGACTTGGAATCCCATCCCTCCTGGGGAGATCCGTCCACTTTGTGGACTTTGTCCGTCCACTTTATGGACTTGATAAAAAATTTTAACCCTCTTGGGGTTGTCCGTCTATATTGCGGACTTAGAATCTCATCCCTCCTGGGGAGATCTGTCCACTTTGTGGACTTTGTCCGTCCACTTTATGGACTTTAGATTTTTAGGAGTGCATGTAGAGAAATATAGTTGAATCTGAATAAAAATCATGCATTTGTAGAAAGGTACGTGCCCCCTTAGGCTTAAAAACATATTGTAGCAAAACCAAAGTAAAAAAAAATAAAAAAATGCCCGTTGGGCTTATTGTAGCGGATACTTAAAAGTAAACAGTAAATCTAAGAACAAAAAGATAGGTGTTGTTCTTCAAGTCATCGCCTCTACTGGTAGTACTTTCGCAAGTGCTCAGCATTCCAAGGATGCGGTAGCTTTCGTCCGTCCAGTGTCTCCAGATGATAGGTGCCCTTCCTCTGCCATGCCGTAACTCGGTAGGGTCCTTCCCAATTCGGGCCAAGTTTTCCTTGGGTTGGATCTCTTGCTGCTCCCATGACTTTCCTTAGGACGAGGTCTCCAACCTGGAAGTCTCTGTGCCTGACCCCGGAGTTGTAGTGCTTGGCCATGCGGTCCTGGTATCGTGCGAGCCTTTGCTCCGCCGCTGTCCTGACTTCGTCCACCAGATCGAGCTGTAGTTGTATGGCTTCGTCATTTTCCCCTTCGTCATGGTTGTGCACCCTATAGCTTGTGAGGCCGACTTCGACCGGGATGACAGCCTCGCTCCCGTATGTTAGTCGGAATGGAGTCTCCCGTGTTGGTGTCCTTGCCGTTGTCCTGTAGGCCCAAAGTATGCTCGGTAGTTCTTCAGCCCATATACCCTTTGCCCCCTCGAGCCGAGTCTTGATAATCTTCAGCAAGGATCGGTTCGTGACTTCGACCTGTCCGTTGGTTTGAGGGTGGGCGGGGGAGGAGTAGTGGTTCCGTATCCCTAATTGCAAGCAGAAGTCCCGGAAGGCATCGTTGTCAAATTGCTTCCCGTTGTCCGAGACCAAGACTCTAGGGATGCCAAATCTGCATATGATACATCTCCCAACGAAATTGCGTACGTTCTTCTCCGTAATGGTGGCCAAGGCTTCAGCTTCTACCCATTTCGTAAAGTAGTCGATTCCTACTACAAGGAACTTCAGTTGTCGTACTGCCGTAGGAAATGGTCCCATGATGTCCAGTCCCCATTGAGCGAACGGCCACGGCGCTGCCATTGGGGTAAGTTCTTCGGGCGGTTGTCTGACGATATTGCTGAACCTCTAGCACTTGTCGCATTTCTTTACATAGTCCTCGGTATCCTTCTGCATAGTTGGCCAAAAGTACCCCGTTCGTACTAGCTTGTGTATTAATGATCTGGCCCCTGAGTGGTTTCCACAGATTCCTTCGTGCACTTCCCTCATGACGTAATCTGCTTCTTCAGGACCTAAGCATCGTAGGTATGGACGGGAGAAACCTCCTTTGTACAAGACGTCTCTTATCAGGACGAACCTCGCTGCTTGGACCTTCAGCTTCCGTGCAGCCTCCTTTCCATCCGGTAATTCGCTGTTCTTCAAGTAGGAAACTAACGGCGTAGTCCAATCACTTTTGAAGCCAGCCTCTTGTACATCGACAGAATTTATAAGTGGAGAGAGCTGAACGAAAGAGAGTACGTTACCCATGGTGGCCATAAGTTCAGCTGAGGTGGCTTTGGCTAGGCGATCAGCTTGCCTGTTTTCTCCTCGGGGGATCTGTTTAATTTCGGCCTTCAGCTCTTTTACCCTCCGCCTTGCTTGGTCTAGATATTTTTTCATCCTTTCGCCTTTACACTCATAATCCCCATTTATCTGGTTGACCATGACTTGAAAGTCGCAGTGAATTATTACTCTTTCCGCTCCTGCAGCTTTGGCGAGGTCAAGCCCTGCTATCAGAGCTTCGTACTCCGCTACGTTGTTGGTAGTAGGGAACTCAAGGCGAATCATACATTCGACCATGTCTCCTTCGGGTGAGTGCAGTACGACACCGGCCCCCCCAGCTTGCCTATTGGAGGATCCGTCAACATGTATGCTCCATGGTGGAGAATCTTCTGCCCCCCTGTCCTCACCGTTTGTGAACTCAGCTATGAAATCTGCGACGACCTGTCCTTTAATGGCGGTTCGCGGGCGGTACTGGATGTCAAACTCGCTTAATTCTATGGCCCATAGTGCCAATCGCCCAGCAGCTTCTGGGTTGCTCATTGCCCATCGTAATGGCTTGTCAGTTAGGACGATCACCGTGTGGGCTTGAAAGTATGGCTTTAGTTTGCGTGCTGCTGTGACTAGTGTGAATGCAAGTTTTTCCATGGGAGGATATCTTTCTTCTACTCCGCGAAGCGCCCGACTGGTGAAGTACACAGGTTTCTGCACTTTCTCTTCTTCTCTGATCAAGGCGGCGCTGACGGCTGTTGGAGAAATTGCAAGATAGAGAAAAAGTTCTTCACCCGGCTGTGAGGGACTTAGCAATGGAGGGGAAGAGAGATAAGCTTTCAATTCTTCGAACGCTTGTTGGCACTTAGCAGTCCATTCGAAAGATTTCTTCAGCGTGTGGAAGAAGGGTAAGCACTTGTCCGTTGCCCTTGAGACGAACCTATTTAGTGTTGCTACCTTGCCATTAAGGCTTTGTACTTCCTTCACATTTTTTGGTGGTGCCATTTCTATTATAGCTCGAATCTTGTCCGGATTGGCTTCGATGCCCCTTTGGGAAACCATGAATCCTAGGAATTTTCCTGTCGTCACCCCGAAGGCGCACTTTCCTGGATTTAGCTTCATGTTGTAAGAGCGAAGAGTGTCGAATGTTTCCCTGAGGTCTTCCAAGTGATCTTCCTCCCTTCGGCTTTTCACCAGCATATCATCTACGTAGACTTGGACACTTCTCCCGATTTGTGGTACGAACATTTTGTTCATAAGCCTCTGGTATGTGGCACTCGCATTTTTTAGACCGAACGGCATTACCTTGTAACAGAAGAGGCCCTGGCTGGTCACGAACGATGTTTTCTCTTGATCAGCTTTGCGCATTTTGATCTGGTTGTAACCGGAGAAAGCGTCCATGAAACTTAATAGTTGGTGCTGAGCTGTAGAGTCTACTAAGGTGTCGACCCTCGGGAGGGGATAGCTGTCTTTGGGGCATGCTCTGTTTAGATCCATGAAGTCTACACACATTCTCCATTTCCCGCTGGCTTTTTTCACCATCACTACGTTGGCTAGCCAGTCGGGGTAATAAACTTCTCTAATAAAGTTTGCCTCTTGCAGTTTTCGGACTTCTTCAGCTATGGCTCGATCCCGTTCGGGGGCAAACACCCGCTTCTTTTGCCTGACGGGTAGAAAGGAGGGTGATACATTCAGCTTGTGCACCATGACCAAATGGTCTATCCCTGGCATGTCCTCATGACTCCAGGCAAATACATCTCAATTTTCTCTAAGGAAGGCTATAAGTGTTTGTCGGATCATGGGACTTGCAAGGGTCCCAATCTTTGTTGTTTGGTCAGGTTTGGAGTCGTCAAGGGATATTTCTTCAAGCTTTTCGACGGGTTCCGTCGTGCTTCGATGTTCTTCTATGCTCATGGCTTGGAGTTGATCATCCATTTCCATCATAGCCACGTAGCACTCGCGTGCAGCCACCTGATTTCCACGTAGTTCGCCTATCCCGTATTCAGTAAGGAACTTGATCATCAAGTGATAAGTCGAGGTTGCCGCCTTCCACGAATTGAGGGTGGGTCGCCCTAAGATGGCATTGTAGGCGGACGAACAGTCGACCACGAGGAACGTCACGTCCTTTGTGATCTGCTGAGGATAGTCGCCTGCCGTTACAGACAATGTGACCATGCCGAGGGGAAACACCCTCGTTCCTCCAAAACCGACGAGTGGGGTATTCATCGGAGTCAATTTTTCTCTGCTAATTCCCATCTGCTGGAGTGCCGGGTAGTACAGGATGTTCGCCGAGCTCCCATTGTCAATCAACACCCTGTGCAAGTTGTAGTCCCCTACTTGCAAACTGACTACAAGCGCATCGTCGTGCGGATGGTGAAGACGTCGCGCGTCTTCTTCGTAGAACCCGATGACGGGGCTTTCTCTCCATGCTATTTTTGGTACTGAGCCTGTCATCTGTATGCTTTGGACCATCCTGAGGTACGTCTTTCGAGCCTTTTTGGATGACCCGGTAGCCGTCCTTCCTATAATCATCCTGATGTCGTCAATGGGCGGTCTAGGGCGTTCATTGTCCCGTCCGGGGGGCTGCTCCTGAGGTGGTGGATCCGTTTTTTCCTTTGTCACAAACTTCTGCAATTTCCCTTGTCTTTTGAGGGCCTCAATCTGTTGTTTCAGGTCGTAACAATCGGCCGTGTCATGGCCGTGATCTCGATGGAAGCGGCAGTATTTGTCTCTAGAACGCCTGCTAGGATCTCCCTTCAGCTTTCCAGGGAAAGCTAGATCCCCTTCGTCCTTAATTCGCATTAGGACTTGATCTATCGAGGTGGTTAGCGGGTGAAGCTTGTGAACCTTCCTTCCGGCTGTTTAGAATGCCTCTCGTCCCTTCGATCTCCTGTTCTCGGCCTCTTCCGCCCTTGATCTTGTCGTGCATCCTCCTGTCTCTCCCTTTTTCTCGGTTTCTCTTCTCGGGCCTGCAGCGCGTCCTCAGCATTCATATACTTAGTAGCCCTGTAGAGTACTTCCGACATGGTCTTCGGGTCGTTTTTGTATAGGGAGAACAAAAACTTAACCTTTCGCAACCCATTTGTGAAGGCTACTACAAGTATTTTGTCGTCGACCTCGTCAATCGATAGCGCTTCCTTATTGAACCGTGTTATGTAGGATCTCAGCGTCTCGTCCTCCCGTTGCTTGATACTCATCAAGCATGCCGTGGACTTCTTATATCTGTGGCCCCCAATGAAGTGTATGGTGAACTGAGCGCTTAGTTCCTTGAAGGTGCTGATGGAGTTGGGCGTTAGTCGGCTGAACCATACCCTCGCGGGGCCTTTGAGTGTTGTAGGGAAGGCTCTTCACATGATCTCGTCTGCTACCCCCTGGAGGTGCATTAGGGTCTTGAAAGTTTCTAGATGGTCTAGGGGATCCTTTACTCCGTCATAGCTGTCGATATGCGGCATGCGAAACTTGTGTGGTAGAAGGAAGGAGTTCACGGCCGCAGTGAAGGGTGAGTCGGTGCGGTTGACTAAATCGTCAAGATCACTTGAAACTCGTCCCTTGAGCGCGTTCATCATAACCTCCATCTGTTCTCTCATCGCCTGCATCTCTGCAATAATATGTGGTGGAGTCGCATCCGTGAGGGATGGCATGCTCAAGTTTTGCCTCTCAGGTTTGCTTGGGGCGTGGCTGCCTTCGGGTTTCTCCTGATTTTTCTTTGGAGCGCTGGTCCCTTCCTGATCCTCTTGTTGGTCGTTCAGTGCTGCATTCTTCTGGCACAACTGCTCTTCCAAATCGTGGTTTTGTTTGGTGAGACGCTCCACGGCGGCAGCAAGAGTCCAAACTTGTCTCTCGAGTGCAGTCGTGGGCGTCTCCTCTTCCTGAATGTCGTTAGTGGTTGCCATTGAGCGAGTGAGTACCATGCAACCCTTCAGTCCAGGAAACGATAGTATGGCTTAATCTGAATCTTTCCCACAGACGGCGCCAACTGATGATGCCGAAAATCTCACCAGTGAGTTGCACAATGCTTTTACGCTCGAAACGACACCTGCACAACAAAAAGGAGAAGACCTCACAAAGAGCACCGGTGTGGTGCCGGCCAAGTATCCTCCGAAGGTCAAGTCAGAACTTCTTTCAACTCTAAAGTGCTAGAGAGGGGTTAATTATGCGTACCTTAACATGTGAGGGTATTGGGGCTTTTATAGTAGTAGAGGGTTTACCTCTCTTTCTTGGAGTAGAAGTCTTTTCCATATAGGAATCCATATGGGCGTAGATCGCGGAATCCTTTCCTTATAGGACTTTTCTTTATAGAATTCTAGACTTGATGGACAAGGCTTTTCCTTGTGGAGAGAACTCATTAATGGGCATATCTCATAAAATCTTATTGGTGCCGAAATTCATTTATGGGCTTTACAACTCAACTGGCCCACCCAAACTCGGCCCACAAGATATGGCCCGTCAGGATTCAGGCCCGTCAGGAATTCAGTCCGTCATACACATACGCAGATTTTTCCCTCTTCACTCTTGACATAATTTCTTTACTGATATACATGACTAAGACTTTTTTAAAATTATTTCTACCAAAAAAAAAAAGACTTTTTTAAAATTATTACGGCTAAGGTTATATTAACATAGTGGTTTTATTCTAGAACCTATTGAGTATATATATATATATATATTATAATAAATTATTGACTGCTAAAATTTTCGAGAGTTTGAAAATATTGAATTTAATATTTTAGCATAAATCTATACTCCTCTTGTGTGGATCCAGAATCCTTCTTAATAAGTGGGATGTAACATGTGGGATTATTAAGTTTTTTAAATGGGACATGAAGCGAAGACAATATTTGAACTCATGATCACATCCTCTAATACAATGATAAATTATTAATTACACTAAAACTTTAAATTGTTAAGAAATGATAAATTTAATTACATAACCATAGTTCTAAAGCACTATATAAAGTATAAACTCATATTCATTTTATTGTTTACAATTATAGTCACACTACCCACTCCACGAGCATGATAATTGCACATTTTTCTTTCCCTTGTAGCGGTGACCATGACATGATAATTACTCATATTGGTGTTGAGCAATGGATAAATTCTTTAGAACTGACAATTGATTCTGATTGGCATCCGTGGTTTGTCGATGGCCAAATTGCAGGGTGAGAGTTTAATATACCAAGCATTTGCAACTCTCTCTCTCTCTCTCTCTCTCTCCATGGGCCCAGGGATTCAAATGAACCCCCTGAACTAGCCTCCCCCAAAAAAAATAAAACTATATATATTAGTATTTTTTTTTTAACCCCCTAAAATAAAAATTTGAACACCCTGATCCTAGATTTTTTTTAACCTCGGCTAAAATAAGTTTGAATATGATATTCTTAACAATATTTTGGCATTTTTAAACACAAAACAAAAAGCCCAATAACAAACCAATTTAATCTAAAATATGGGAGGAAAAAAATAAGGGCCCGTTTGGTTAGAGATTTCTAGTATTGTTGTTTAAGTGTTGTGAAAATACGTGGGTTAAAAAGTGTTATGGAAATACATGTTTCAGTGTTTAAATATTGAGAACTATTATTTAAACAACTGTACCAAACACCCTCCTAATATGTCCAACAACAAAAGTAGAAATTTATTAATCTTAAACCTTAGGAAAAAGCCATTTAGATTTTAATAAATTTGAAATAAATCAATCAAATTGGGAATTAATTGATGAATGATTGTTTGGTTGTGTACATTGAAATAAATATAGCTCGTAAGACTGATAATGAAGAAATCATATAACAATTTCAAAATATGAAAAATTATAGAAAGCAATTGTAAAATTTTATGTATTTCAAATTTTTTTTTTTTTTTTTTTTTTTAGAGTGATGTTACAATTATTATAAAGGTTTTACTACAGAGATTTTACGTATTGATATATTGGTAGAAAAAAAAATAGTAATTAAGATTCATATATTATATTTTTTACGCAAGCATTAATCACATTCGTCGTTATGTGAGCTGTGGACGACTAAATTTCTTAGTTTGAAATAAATCAAACAAGTAAAATAGTGTCACAAATGCGAATTTGTATTGATGAATGTGTGGTACAATTCTCTATGATTAAAAAAGAGTGATTCTCTGATTCGATCTCCTTGAAAGACTTGTTAATTGGAATTGTGATAATGTGATTTTGACTTGAACACAAAATATCCTTCAATTTGGCTGAAGAATGGATTGAAAATCTTTGAAGCGGAATTACAATGAATCTCTCGCTATAAGTTTGTTAGAAATCCTTTGTTCTTCACGTTCTTAGTGTTCTTCGTATGTTCTTCGGGTTCTTGGCGCGTTCTTCGTCTTCGAAGGTTTGTGGTGGAAGTTCTTCGATGTTTTAGAGGCTTGGATCTGCAGAGCTTCGTTGATTTATGATTTGTTGAGGTTTCTGGAGGCTTTTGAGCTTGATTCCAGTGAACTTTGAGATCTAGGCAGATAGTTTGGATGATTCTGCTTCGAATGTTTTTTGATTTTGAGGTTGAAGTTCTTGAAGGCTTTAAGGCTTGATTCTTGCAGAGCTTCTGTACTTTTGAGTGCTTCTGAATCTTTTTTGATGCTGGTTATGCTTCAGATGGCTTGGTGTCCTCCTAAATGTCTTAGGAAGGCTTCTATTTATAGGAATTTGGAGGTAGATGAGCAACACGTAGTGGAATCTGATTGGGGACACATGTCACAGCTTGATTGGTCCGCTTATGTCATCGCTTACACGTGCGAGGCTGCTTATGTCATCGCTTACATGCGCTGATGCATGATTGGTTTTTGGATGACACTTGGCAAATTTTTGTTGGTTTCTGAGTAGTGATAGCAAAACCTAACAGCAATACGTGGCGCTTTGTAATTGACTGTATTTTGTGAACTTGGTAGTGTGACGTGTTAGCTTGTGATAGGTTGAGAATTTTCCCTCTCTACATGAGATTCTCTAATAAAATTGATACTAGATTTAGAGTCTATTTGGCATCAGTTTCAGCTTTTAACTTTTATCTTTTATGTACAGCTTTTCAAAACCTCATTTTTTTTTTCCTATTTTTTAAAGGTGTAAGTATACTTTAACATATTTTTTAGTAAAAAAATTTTAACAAAAAATTAGATAAACTGTTCCCAAATAGACACTTAGTATTTTTTATTTGTTTTTCTAGATGGGTAGCACTAACAGCAAGCATTCGGAGTACACAGCTTGACGTACGCAACAGTAAAGATAAGATTCTTTTTCTTTTTTTTTTAATTTCCACTCATTGCTCTATCAATTATTTTTTATTTTTTGGTTTGCAGTCTATCAATTAATTGATACTAAGGTACAAAAAAAACCTTTTTAATTTGTGTAGGGAGCTGGACATTCACCACATGAGTACAAACGTAAAGAATGTTATGATATGTTCCACAGATGGATCCATTATTATCCTCTGTAGTTTTTTTTTTTTTTTTTTTTTTTTCTTTTCATCGTATGCAGTTAATAATTGCATTTCCAGTCCTTGGGAATTGCGATAATCGTTTCCAAGGAATGTAAGAGCTTGTTACTTGTTAGTGTTGTGGTCTTGTGTGCAGTTTATGAATACTAATCTAAGAATATGAACCGTAATGAAGAGAACTACGTCATTGCTTTCAGTTAGTCCTACAGATACTCTTCTTTATGCTTCTTCAAATTACAATAATTCTCCTATAAAAAAAAAATATATATATATATATATATATATATTAAAATTACAATCATTCTAGACAAGGTCCAAATCTATTATACGTAATAGTTTATGTTTATTGTATTGATAAAAATATGAGTGTACGCAGCGGAAAAAATTAATTAAACGGATCTACTTCATTCACAATTGATAACATGTGCCATATAAGTTTCAAAATTAGATAACAAGAGAGTGTACCTTAAAGCGGTGAAATTCAAAACCAAAGATCAGAAGTTTTTGAGAAGACTTTCAATTTTCACTCTAATTCCACTAGATGCTCAAGATGTGTGGTCTCTCAATCAGTTATATGTGTGTGTTTCTAGAGAGAATATAAGAGTGTCCAACACTCTCATACATACCAAATCATGCAATTGTGATGATCACCAAAATTCTGTATGTTTCTCTCCTATAACTGATTATCTAATTTGGGCCAGCCTTTTGGGCCTTCCAATTGGGCTTTAATATGTGGCTTGGAGTGGGATCAAAAGGGAACAAATAAGACACTAGCTCCAATGGGCTTTAGGCTTTTCTGTCAACTCTTGACAAGTCCAAAGTTACCATTAATTATATTTAATACCATTATATAAATATAATTGCACTCTAGGCTTTATTAATAAATTATATCCCAAGACTTTATTGTACATGCAACCCCTTCTTTAAATATTCGTAGTAACACAAAGTCATAAATGAAGACTGCCACTTTGTAAATTACTACATCTTAATTCTTGAGTACCCGGTTTAATCCTTTAATATTATTCATCATATATTTATGAAATTCAATTTTATAAATATGTATTTTAGTCTTACTAAAGTGGTTAGGCCTAACTTTTCTGAATAACAAATCCATTAAACTTATCTCAAGAGAATATTTTGTTTCTCCGTTAAGAGATTATGAATTCTATCTTGAGAATATATGTTCCATCAACACTAAATGTGGCTGCCCAACATACTGAGATTTTGACCGTTACTTTAGATCTCACCCCTGATATATCAAAGCAACCTACACTTTATAATCAGATCCATTATTCTTTCAAGATTAAGAGTTCATGCAAATATAAGTCGTAAGATTTATTATTCAATTGACAGTCATTAGGAGAATAATAAATCTTACAGCGGTCTACTTCAATATATTTTAACTCTTAAATCATATCAACATATCAACTAGAGGTCACTACTTCCATGATCAAGACAAATCATCTTAGTTAATATGTTATAGTTTTTGCAGATGAAATGCCAAATTTCATCACCGATCACGAACTAATATTCTGAGTTTACAAAGAACTTGTGATTTATATATTCTGTAACTTTTCACATAAATCACATACTATGCATCTCATGGACTATATGATAATATCTAAATATTCATGTTATCATTATTTCAGATAATAATAAAACAACTTTATTAATTTCAGTATTAAATCATACATCATGTCATACATAATATAAAACATAGCATCATACAATAGAATTCTAGAGCACAAATCCCAACATGTATTAGGATTTGCTTCAAGTAAAAGTAAAATAATCCTAATGAAAATTCTTTTCAGCCCCTAGGTAACTAAACTACTGAATGTTTTATTGAATACACAAGTTTATTATGGAATTTACGCACAAATAGATATATCAACCACATATTAAATACAAAATTTAAAGCAACAATGTTTTTTAAGATATGAAATAGTAAACTCCCCCGAACAAAGGTATCATCTAAACCACATATCACATTACTCCACTCCACTCCCTTAAATCTAAACTACTCCCCCTTTTAATTAATTATAAATTTTTTTAATAACTAAAAATTTTACTCTCTCCTGCAATGAAGATCATGACATGGCAGTCACACATATTGCTACTAAATTCTCTAGACCTCACAATTAATACTGATTGGAGACCTTGGTTTATTGATGGGTGAGTTTATTAGTATTTTTCCCCCTTTTATTGTCAATGTTTTCTTATGGCTAATAATGTGCATATTATTCTCTAGGTACACAAGGAAATATAGCGGATACTGCTTGACATGTGCAACGTAACTATAAAGGCATGAAAAAGAACTTTAATTTTTCACTTCATTGATACATGCAATAAGTTATAATAAAATAAAATTACATGAATTATTTTAAATTTTGTGTAGGGAGCTGAAGTGCTGAACACTCACCAACAGAGTACAAATGCAAGGAATGTTATGACATGTTCCATAGGTGGATTCACTACTATCCTTTCTAGTTCTTTCCTTTCAAGTATTGTTTTTGGAGAAGGTTTTCTGATATGTTTATGGTAAATAATTTCAATTTGAGTCCATCTCCATGCCATGATTCATTGCAATGATGTTAATTGTTGTTGTAGTCAAGGTGTCCTGCATTTAAATATGTAACCAAGACTGGACCATAATGAAAGGTAGCTTTGTTATTAATTCTAGGTTTGTATAAGTGACATTCCTTAAGTTCCTTTCTATATTAATAAAATTCATTTCAGTTCAATAGTAAATAATCTGGATTTAAAGTTAATTTATATAACTCTTCTCTCATATATAAATCAGGCTTATATTCGTGGATTACATTTACATGAGAGGGGCCTTGCATATGCCCTTTACATAAGATAAAAAAGATACTCAAGATCACTAGAAGATTTTAAAATGATTTTGATATAATATTAAGAACTGTTATGTCCAAAACAATTTTACAACAAATTCTAAGTGACTACAGGTTATTACTAGCTGTTTATGGGTGGGTAAAAAAAAAAAAAAACAATTTAAGTAAAGGATTCAAATTAGAACCAATAACAATTTATCACGCATGATTTATTGTGAGAATGTTGTGAATATATTGTGGTCATAGTACTTCTCCAAAATATTATGTGTAGTCAACTATAATAGATATACAAAAGTAGAAATTTGAAATAATATTATATCAGTAAAGGGGAGAAGCTAAACGTAGAACAAAAAACTAACAAAGGAAGACAAAAGTTTCAAAATGAAAATAAAAAACGAAAATGATGGACCAAAAATTTCATTAATCCAATCAAAGCAGTTGTGTGCTTTAACTATAAAGTCTTGACCTTAGCTGAACTGGATCAAGCTTCACAATTTATCATCGTCAATGCCCATGAGGGCAATCCATTAACTGCAAATGTCAATGCCCCATTTTGTTCCCCACTAAACAAAAACCATAAAGCCCACAAATAATGGCCCGTTTCTGTGCAAATTGCCACTAGCCGCCGCCCATACAGTAAATGATCTAAGTTGGACCATGTGTGACTACCAAGTTAAAAAAAGGCCGGGAAACTTTTCAAACAGAAAAGCCCACCCTGCATTTAGTGTATTCGCAGTATTCTTTGCTTCACGGCCACGTTTAGCCTATGACGTAGTCACAAGAATTGAAAAAAAACAAAAAAGAAAATGAAAAATAAGGAAAAATATGCTAAAAAAGTTAAATTGGTAAATTTTTACTAGTTCTCATTTGAGCCTGCTAATAATATCATTTTTTTCAATCAGTAATAATCTCTCACATCTATAATTGTTAAATTTTTTGCATCTATAAACTTTCTCTAGATTAAGTATTACTCCCAAACATATCCATTTAATGCAAATTTAGGAAACTTAAGATATCAAGAAACTTCACTGAACTCATCAAAAAAAAAAAAAAAAGAAACTTCACTGAAGTCTTTAGATGGAATATCACCTTTAAATGTAAACTAGATAAAGTTGTGTTTGGAACCACCTTTACAAATTCGAGACTCGAGAGTTTGGTTACTAGTGGAGAATGTATTAGATACCCCCAAAGCATCCTAACTTAATCTGTACCTAATTTTGATTATCCTGTAAAAATGTTGTGCAATGTAAAATAAACGTAATATTTGTCCAATTTTTGGGGCATACGTTCCATGATATAATGCATGTATGCATTATATCAAAGAAGTATACATGATTTTTTTTTTTTTTTTTGGAGAAACAAGTATACATGAGACTTAATAATTTAATATCAATAGTTTTGATTTTAAAGGGGAAAAAAATGGCTGAATTTAAAGCAATTTTCTAAGAATTAATGGCATTTTCATGTCATACATCGTGCAACTTATACAAGGATAATTATTAAGTACTCCCGAAGTACCATAAATGCGTACTCCCCCCTCTCACATAACTATGAGTCCCACTAATTAAATTTATGGTGGAACCCACAATTCATGTAAAAGGGAGGAGTACACATTTATGGTATTTCTAGAGTATTCAATAATTTTCCCTTGAGTACTCCCGAAGTACCATAAATGCGTACTTTCTTTTCTCACATAACTGTGGGTCCACTAATCAAATTTAGTGTGAGACTCATAATTCATGTGAGATGAGAGAATATGCATTTATGATACTCCCAAAGTATTCAATAATTTTCCTTCTTTTTCTAGCATGGTATCAGAGAAATGTCTCACAATTTCTAACTATTCTCAAACATAACAAAAGGTCAATGTCAATTGAGAGATAGAGAGAGAGAGTAAAACAAAACAAAACAAAACAAAATACTCCAATAAAATAAAATAAAATAAAAATTTGCAGCCCAAAAGATGATGCTGTTAGGACCTGTAAGTTACATGCATCCGAATTTCTCTTTCACAAAGAAAATTCTATTTCTTTTACTTCATGTTACAATGTGACATCCAAAAGCTCTTCTTGACTAGTTGGTAAAGCACACGCAAAACTAACGGGTCCTTTGCCTTAATTAGGGTCAAACCGGAAGTGTTGTTAATACCTCGCTAGGCTATTTGGCAACCAGACATTTTGATTAGCAAGTTCAATTTTATTGCAAAATTTCAATTCCATTAATGTTTCAGATTGTACTACATAGTTATCTATGTTGGATTAGAAACTGGATAATTTCACATGGATAAGCCAACCAAACATGCGACAACCATGACCACCAGACCTCTAGTTGGGGAGAAAGTATATAGTGTTTCTGAAACTCCAACTCAGCACACATGTGGAGTTTCTAAGTCCAATGAAAAATTGACAAATGGATTAAAAATTACAACTCACCAACTCAAGTTATTTAAAATTTTAAAAAAAATAAATAAATAAATAAAACACAAATACTCTCTAAATTTTCAAAGCCTGCCATCAAAACAACACTTCTCCTTTTTTTGAAAATCAAAATTTTCTCTCTATCTCTGCTCTCTCACCGCTCTCTCTTCCAAACCTCCATAGCCACTGCCCACTGCCTAGCATCGTCGCCGAAGCTACGCTGCCGGACATAAATAGTTTCAAAAATACCAAATTTCACTATCCCATTCTCCAAAATAGCGAATCTCATCTCTCTCTGTTTCTCTCGCACCACCACACCACACCGGCACCTCCATCTTCCCTCTCTCAACCCAAAACCTTGACAACTGCTGCCTAAAATCGCCAATCATCACCAGTTCCGACAAGACTGACCTTTGTCTTGTCGGAAAACGCCTAAAATTGTTTCTCCGTTGTCTCCAACCACAAAGTTTTCTTCACTGCTTTCAACTTTTGACTTTGCAAGAAGGTTTTCTCCTCCTTTTTTTCATTTTATTTTATAAATTTTCTGTTTACATATGTGTCTTGATTTTTTTTTTTTTTCCCAAAAAAATTGACATTTACGTTCTTATGTAGTCTTATGTAGAAAGGAAACTTGTACTGTTTGATAAAATGCTTCAATGAGTATAGATGCACTAATATACAGTAAAAGGGTTTTTTTTTTTTTTTTTTTCTAAAAAATTGTTCTTTTAGATTAGATAAAAATTGTTATTTTTTCTTCTTCCAATATTGAAGTTGTACGTACAATCTTGTTTTGGCGTTGTACACATTTCTCATCTTTATATTTATATTGTAGTAATGAAGAAAGGGACAAAATAATATTGGGCTACCTAGATTAACATTGATGGTTCCTTCCAGGTAATATATGATGCTACTGCAGTCAAACTTCGTGCTGGTCACTAAGATGAAGTCAGTTCATATATTGCTTGCAGTGTACTTTGTTACTTGCATATATTCTAAGTTTATTGTACGGCAAAGAGGCTCTTTGGGCCAACCAAAGTGTCCAGGCCCATTGGGACTCTACGGCAATGAGGCTCCTTGGGCCAACCAAAGTGTCCAGGCCCATTGGGACTCTACTTTCCTCGCATGCTCGGAGAACGGCCCGCTGACGTCGTCCACATGCGCGGGCTGTTCAAACCAATATCCTTTCCCGTGAATCCTCCCCGGTAAACCAACACCCGACCAAACTCACGATCGGGAATAACAATCACCGAGCATACCAGAGTAAGAACCAATTCCAAAGCCACTCCCACCTAAACGTCCACTTACGTCTAACAGCATTGGACCTCTAAACGCACTAGCGCTAGAGGTAATCATCACTGTTCCACTAACATCTAGCTATAAATACGATGGGCTGGGGAAGGAAAAAGGTTGTTGAAAAATTGGAGAGCAGAGAGAGAGAGAGAGAAGACAAGACTAACACAAAGGGATAGAACAGTTTTCGATCAGTCTCAACAAAAGAACGACCCAGTGTAGGAAATCCAAGCCCACCATATAAATAGATTGTGAGCCCAAGCAAGTCACAGCCCAATAGCCTCATTTTAGGCGTGCACAATTGGCGCTGTCTGTGGGAATCTCCTACAGTGCTGTGGTTCTACTGAGACTTGCACTTAATGAGATGGCCGGAAGACGTTCTGGGAGTGCTGCCAACAGCGACTCAGTGGGGTCTTCGCGGGGATCTACTTGGCGAGAAAGGAGGCAAAAGAGACGTGAAGATAGAGATCACCGAACAGAGGAAGAGCTGTCCGGCCTCGGAGAGGGATCGTACCAAACGCAGCGAACCGTATCCATCGCCTCAGGGCACAGGCAGTTGGACGAGAGGGACGAAGAGATCGAACGGTTGCACAGGCTGGTGAGGGGCCTGGAGTTTGAGGTAGGAAATAGGCGCCGTAGAAGAAATGAAGACGACCGAGAGGTATCTGATGCGGAGAGACAATATCGTCAAACGGGGTCCAGTCAGTCCGAGTACCTACACTGGCTGAAACACTCGCGCTCTCGGGAGTACCAGTGGCGAAAGGAACGCTTGCGTTTGCGGGAACACCGTCGACGCCGAGGCCGTTCGCAATCACGGGAGGACACGGATCGAGGCTCGGATTCACCAGAAGAGCCACGGCCCCGTAACGCGGCCATAGATGCGATGAGCCGCGCTCTGCGCAGAGCTGCCCGATCACCCTTCTCGGCAGATATCAAGCACACCCCAATGCCGAATAGATTCACACGCCCTCCATTCAATTCTTACGACGGATAGATTGACCCGGTAGAACATATCAGTCACTATATCCAGATGATGTCTCTGCACACCCATAATGACGCGCTGATGTGCAAGGTTTTCCCATCGAGCCTCGGGCCTACCACCCTGAGATGGTTCAATGGGTTGCGGAAGGGCTCGGTTCATGATTTCGCTGAGCTGATACAGGAGTTCGGACTCCGATTCGCGACATGCAGCCGAGTGCCTCAGCCGGTGGATGCGTTACTGTCCATGAAAATGAGGGCAGGGGAAACCCTCCGTAGTTATGCTGGCCGTTACTGGGAACTCTACAACGAGATTGGTGGGGGGAACGAGAAGATCGCCGCAAGCACCTTCAGAATAGGGTTACCTGAGGATTTCGGACTGCGGGAATCATTGACAAAGAAGCCCCCTGAGGACATGAGACAGCTGATGAGGTGTATCAAAGAGTACAAGCGGTTGGAGGACGATCAGCTGCAAAGCAAGGGAAAAGCGCCGGTAACGAACTGCCCTCGGCAAAGCGGCTTTCAACTAAGGGCACGGGGGGACCTGAGGATTCAAGAGACCGGAGCACAGGCAGGGGAAGTCAACCTAGCATTTAAGGAGCCGGTGCACAGGATCATAGACAAGATTAAACACGAGCCGTACTTCCGATGGCCGAACAGAATGAGTGGTGACCCAGCTAGGAGGAACTAAAACTTGTATTGCACCTACCACAAGAATAAGGGTCACACTATCGAGCAGTGCCGAGTGCTGAAGGACCACCTCGCCCAATTGGCCAAGGCCGGGCATTTGAAAGAATTTGTAGTAAACGCGGGAGAAGCAGACGCCCGGCAAGGTGCTCAGCAAAGGGGCAACCAACTCCCACCCCCGCTGGGGATAATTGAGGTCATCCATGCCACTCCGAGAGGTTTTTCCGGAGAACAGAGGAACAAGGTGCTGGATGTGACGCCGGCGGGGAGTGATTCAGACGAACAACCATCCGGTAAAAGGTTAAAGGTCGCCCAGGAGCCTATCGCTTTCGGGGACGGCGATTTGCAAGGAACGATCCAGCCGCACGACGACGCACTAGTAGTTACCGCCCGAATAGGAGGTTTCTTGGTGAAAAAAGTAATGATAGACCAGGGGAGCAGGGCGGATGTGATGTACCCCGATCTATTCAGGGGGCTCGAATTAAAGAATGAGGATATTTCCCAGTACACTACGCCCCTAGTTGACTTCGACGGCGGGCAAGTAATTCCGGAGGGGCGGATCACCCTGCCCGTGAGCATGGAGGGCAAGGAGGTGGTAGTGACTTTCATAATAGTTGCTTCGTTTTCCCCATATACTGCGATACTAGGAAGGCCGTGGATCCATACGATGGAGGCGGTCCCTTCCATTCTGCACGTCAAAGTTAAATTTCCAACCGAGAACGGCATAACCGTAGTACGAGGGAGCCAGCAGATGGCTAGACAATGCCTAGTCGCCGCAGTTAATTGGAAAGAGGGGAAGGCCGACCAAAGGGGTTTGACCGAGCATAAGGGCACACCGCTGGGGCCCTCTTTATAGCAATTACAGATTTCTACAGAAGGGAAGGGGGGCGGGGCTGCCGAGGAGGTGGTAAGAGTGAAGATACTACCGGATGAGGGTAGATACTTCCAAATAGGGGGAGGTCTGAGCAATCAGGATAAAGTAGAAATGTTGTTATTCCTTGTACAGAATGTAGACGTGTTCGCTTGGAACCCATATGAAGTGCCCGGGGTGGACCCTGACTTCATCGTCCATAGACTTAACGTGGACTCCTCTTTTCCTCCGAAGAAACAAAGGCCAAGAAGGTCGGCACGGGAGCATGTGAAAGCAGTAAAGGAAGAAGTACAACGACTGAAGGAGGTTGGGGCAATAAGGAAAATCTAGTGGTGAAAAAGAAGAACGGTAAATGGAGGGTCTGCGTAGACTTCACCGACCTAAACAGAACATGTCCAAAGGACCCGTTTCCGATGCCGATGATTGATCAATTGGTGGACGGCACCTTCGGTCACCCAAGAATGAGCTTCCTGGACGCCTTTCAGGGATATCACCAAATAGCCTTGGCCCCCGAGGATAGGGAGAAGACGGTGTTTATCTCCCCCGAGGTCAACTATCATTACACGGTGATGCCTTTTGGGTTGAAAAACGCTGACGTCACCTATCAGCGTATGATGACGAGGATGTTCCGGGATAAAATAGGGCGAACGGTTGAAGTGTACATCGACGACATGGTAGTAAAGAGCAAACAGGAGAAGCAGCACATTGAAGACCTTCGGGGAGTGGTTGAGATCCTTCGACACCATAAGTTGCGCCTGAATGCCGAGAAGTGCGCCTTCGGTGTGGGGTCCGGCAAATTCCTGGGATATTTGATCACCAACCAGGGGATAGAAGTAAACCCGAACCAAGTAGAGGCCGTACAGCAGCTGAAGCCGCCGAGCAACCCCAAAGAGTTACAAGTACTGACCGGGATGCTAGCCGCCCTGAACCGGTTCATTTCCAAATTCGCCGATCGCTGCCGACCATTCTACCAGCTCCTGAAGAAATGGAAAGGGTTCCGTTGGGACGAGGATTGCGACAGGGCTTTCCAGGATTTGAAGGAATACCTGATGGCCCCCGAGCCCGGGGAGGACTTGTTTATGTACCTATCCGTGTCTGACCACGCGGTAAGCGCCGTGTTGCTCAGGGACACAAGAGTACAGTAGCCCGTGTATTACATCAATAAAACCCTGGTCGATGCCGAGACGAGATACTTGCCCTTGGAGAAGCTTGTGCTGGCTCTAATACATGCCACGAGGAGATTACCGCATTATTTTCAGGCGCATACAGTCTACGTCTTGACCGAGTATCCCCTGCAGGCGTTGTTAAGAAGGTCAGATTTCACGGGAAGGATAGCCAAGTAGGGAACCAGGTTGGGCTCGTTTGACATTCGATACAAATCACGAAGTTCAATAAAGGGGCAAATCCTGGCCGATTTTGTTGCCGAATTCTCTCCCAGGTGCGGCAGCGAGGTGATCTGTCATGTGGAGAGCCGCCCGTGGATAGTGCTTGTAGACGGGGCCTCTAGCTCCATGGGAGCCAGCGCCGGAGTCGTCATCGTCACCCCCGAGGGCATAAGACTAGAACACTCTTTCAGGCTGGGTTTCCGGGCCTCTAACAACGAGGCCGAATATGAAGCCTTACTCGCCAGACTGAAGGTTGTGTTGGAATTGGGAGCCCGAGACATGGAGGCATACACGGATTCTCGCCTAGTGGCTAATCAAATCCAGGGGACCTTCGAAGCTCGAGACCCCCGGATGAAGGCATACTTGCAAACGACCAAGGGGATCATGGAAAAATTTTGCACGGCAAAAGTGTACCAGATCAGCCGAACGCAGAACAGACATGCAGACTCCTTAGCCACATTAGCATTGCCAACAACGGAGGGGATTCCCCGGATGATCAGGGTAGAATTGATACCTCAACCAAGCATCACTGTCACGAACGACGAGGGCACTGATGGGGCAAATGTCGTTGTAATTACAACGTCTAGGCCGAGTTGGATGGACCCGATCATTGACTTTCTTTCCGAGGATAAACTCTCGAGCGACACTCAAGAAGCCAACAGGGTGCGTCGAATAGCGCCACGATACTGGTTGTCGACTGACCGCCGACTCTGCCGCAGATCTTTTGGTGGCCCATACCTGTCATGTCTGCACCCCAATAAGGTAGGTGAGCTCCTTGCCGAACTTCATGATGAGGTGTGTGGAGGTCACGCGGGGGGGCGTTCATTGGCACACCACGCGATGACCCAGGGGTTCTGGTGGCCCCGAATGCAGAAGGACGCAGCCGAGTATGTTCGAAAGTGCGAGCGGTTCCAAAAAGATGCCCCATTGATCCATTCACCAGTGGGCCGCCTCAACCCGATCAGTGCTCCCTGGCCCTTTGCGCAGTGGGGGCTAGACATCCTCGGCCCATTTCCCCGAGCAACGGACAACCGCAGGTTTGTCCTGGTGGCCGTAGACTACTTCACCAAATGGGCGGAAGCCGAGGCGTTGGCCAACATTTGAGACGTGGATGTCAAGAAGTTCCTATGGAGGAACATAATTACGAGGTTCGGGGTACCAGAGTCTCTGGTTTCAGACAACGGACTGCAATTTGATAGCAAGTCCTTTCGTGCATTTTGTAGCGACCTCGGCATCAAAAACAGATATTCCACCCCAGCATACCCTCAGGGCAACAGTCAAGCGGAGGTTACTAACAAGACAATCTTGAGCAGGCTGAAGTAGAGGCTAGATGGTGCCAAGGGCCGTTGGGCTGACGAATTGCCCGGAGTTCTTTGGGCATACCGAACCACCCCAAGGAGGTCTACGGGGGAAACCCCATTCTCTTTGGCATATAGGACGGAGGCCGTAATACCAGCGGAAATAGATCTTTGCAGCGCACGGGTCGCTGGGTTCAATCCTGCTAGAAACGACGAGATGATGGTGGAAAGCCTAGATCGGTTGGAAGAGTGCCGAGAATCAGCTACTATACGGCTGGCGGAATATCAGCAGAAACTCGCACGGCGATATAACCAACGTGTGAAGGTATGGGAGTTTGGAGCTGGGGACTTGGTACTGAGGAAAGCGCTGGGGAATGCGAGAGACACGAATGCTAGAAAGCTGGCTCAAACCTGGGAAGGACCTTATAGGATTACCGCCGTAGCTAGCGCGTGGGCATACTACCTGGAAGACATGAACGAGAGGCCGATACCTCGGCCATGGAATGTACACAACCTTAAAAAGTTTTATCACTGATTGCTTGTAATATGTTGGAAGTTGAAAGGAGCACCTAACAGGTGCATTGGTTGAGTAACACACTCCGTGTATAATTGTGTTTAGCTTAATCCATTTTACCGGGCAATTGAAAATTTATGCCTCGTAAGGACAGAAGCCTATCTCTCGGTTCGATCGCTATCACCGAGCAGGTGAAAACCTATAATTTCACTAAGGACAGAAGCCTGTCTCTCGGTTCGATCGCTATCACCGAGCAGGTGGAAACCTACAATTTCACTAAGGACAGAAGCCTATCTCTCGGTTCGATCGCTATCACCGAGCAGGTGGAAACCTAATATTTTACTAAGGACAGAAGCCTGTCTCTCGGTTCGATCACTATCACTGAGCAGGTGAAAACCTACAATCTTTCGAAGCCTGTCTCTCGGTTCGATCACTATCCCCGAACAGGTTAGAACCTACATTTTTTCTAAGGACAGAAGCCTGTCTCTCGGTTCGATCGTTATCACCGAGCAGGTGGAAACCTACAATTTCATTAAGGACAAAAGCCTGTCTCTCGGTTCGATCACTATCACCGAGCGGGTTAGGACCTACAATTTTCTTAAGGACAGAAACCTGCCTCTCGGTTCGACCGACATCACCGAGCAGATGACAAACCTACAATTTTCCTAAGCCCGGCTCTCAGTTTGTTCGATATCATGAAGTAGATGATAATCTAAACTTCTAAAGGCAACCCTGCGTCCCCATTCAATCAATGTCGCCGAACATGAGGGACATACACTTTTCCTAAGTACAATAACCTGTCGTTAGAGGCACGGTCGCACGGGCCTCGGATTGGGCAAACGAAACACTAACATGTGAAAGTAAAACAAGAACAAAACAACATAATCTTAACCAAACCAATTCGAAATATCACAATGTTTTAAGTACTACAGCAATAAAGGATTAAAAACTGAGAAAATTAAATTGTCTCGTCACCACAGCCCGGTGACTTAGCAAAACTAATAAAGAAAAAACAACGGAATTTCTAAAAAAACGATCAAATGAAAAAACGGCTCGGCAGGTTAACTTGATGGATCTTCAATCCGAGGGTCACTGGTAACCTCCAAAGCAGTTGGCTTGGCGTGGGCATCAATGGCCTCCACCAATTCCCACATGCTGGAGGTCTCCTCTTCGTCGATGACGTGGGGGGCGTTTTGTGCCGGCGCGGCAGGGGGCGGAAAGGGGATCTCGCTGGGGTTCCGCAGGGGAGAATCCTCGGGAACGCCTGCGGCCCAGAGTGCAGCCTGCCATCCCTCCTCAAACCCAAGCCTGTGAGCCTGACGAATGACCGGCTCTGCGGAGTTCTCGGCATCAGCAAACCCCTCGTTGTACCACTTGCCCTCGCAAGCGTCCAACGCGGCCTTCAAATCCGCCAACTCCTCCCCTAGGGCTGTCTTCAAGCTCTCTGCCTCGGCCAACTTCAGCTGCGCGTCCCCCAGCTGCTTTTCTAATCTGGCACTCTTTCCCTCAGCACGAGCCCTAGCCTCCTCGGCTGAAGCGGCCTTATTCTCCGCATCCTCCGCAGCCTTCTGCTTCTCCGCGGCAGTAACGTCGACAACGTCCTTCAGAGCCTTCTCCCGACCAGCATCCTCGGCAAGCTCTTTCATCCTCTCGTCAACTATTTGGGACAACTGTGCGGCCTGAACAAGCGATAGTATAGAGAGTATGTGGCAGGACCCCTTGCATAAGTAAAGGCAAAGAACAAATCAATGAAAGGACTAAGGGTCAGAGTTGTAGAAAGCCTTACCGCCACAGTGAGCCATACCAGCCGCCTCCTTAAAGATTCGTCCATCCCCTCCGTGTAGGCGTGGATGTCCTCGGGCAGGAGCAAGTCGCTCGCCAAGCTCTGGGCAACGCGGCCCCCCTGACCTTTGTCCCAAACTCGAACGCTAGCAGTCTCTATGAGGGGTTCACCGTCTAGCAGGTATGAGGGTTGCCAGCTCGCGGCGGATCGGGAGGTTGACGCACCGTCCGGCCGGGTTTGGGTCACCGGCTCGCGAATGACGATGCCAGATGAAGGGCGGGAAGGCGAGCGAACCGGGACGCTGCCCGGGCCAGGCAGTGTCTGTTCCACGGCACGCTACCTTTTACGTAATCGGGCCGGTGGGGCTGGAGGAGGTTGAGGGGGTAGGTTTGAATCCCCCTACTGCTGAACTGCTGGCCGGGCGCCCAGCACAAAACGACTTATCGTCATTGTTCTCCTTGTCACCATTTAGTGACCGTGGTCGGATTCCGTCTCCGAGGAATCAACGTGCTCGGCTACGACACCTTCGGCCACCTGAGCAGGTGCCTCTGGTTTTGCGGCAACCTCAGGCTGAGCGGGGGCTTGGGGTTGAATTTGTTGGAGGGCCCTTTCCCGGAGCGCTCGCGACACTCTTTCGGCCGACTCGTCGCGAAGGGGTTGGCGCTCGTCTGAACAGATGTACCTGGGGCCACAGTCACGTGCCTCCCCTGCTGTGAACTTTGGAGGGAGAAAATTCGCGTGACGCACATCTATGTAGGAAAGGAGAGGGCTGTCAACTAGTAGGGCCTGGCTGAATGCTTGCTAGGTGGAGTACACGAGGTCAATACCAAGAATCAGATGCGATGTGTGGAGTTGCCCGTCCGAATGAACGAAAATCTCTGACCTAAGTACAAAATTTAGATCACGGACGTGCACCACCCTACGATCCGGCTTGAACCTCTTACTATCTGCACGGAAACCACGCAATCAATTAGGTGTTATTTAGATCAAAATCAAATGAAGTGTAATGTAAGAGGAGCTCAGTACCGACCAACGTCACACGGCGAAAACGCGCAGGGGAGCTCCTCGGCAAACCAATTACCACTCACCCGTATAAACTCCCCAGCTGAGTTTCTATTGGAATCAGGCAGGCATGAGATTAGCCGTACCCACATATCCCTAGTCTTCAGATAGTAATCTGAATTGATATTACCACACAGATTGTACATAAAATTGATGTCATGCTGGTTTAGTTCCAAACCGAACAACCGGTTCAGTCTATTGACACAGCTCACCACCCGGTAAAAGTTGGGAGGGAGTTGGTCGGGGCAAAGACCGTAAAACCTAAGGGTCCTCAAAATCAGGGGGTCGACCGGGAATCTAACCCCGCCCTCCAGGATGGCCATTAAAGGAAAGAAGACCGTATTAACGCCCTGACGCCGTTGAATATCTATATCACCCTCGGGGCAATATGCGATATCAACGTCCCTGGGGACATCAAAAGCAGCCCTAAAGGTAGCCAGAGCAGCTTCAGATGAAAGCAAATAAGAGTAACCCATTTCCTAAACTAAAATTCTTAGAGGAAAAACTACGATTTATAAAATTGAATAGAGTGAAACAAAACAATCAGATAGGAGAAGAGAGAACTTACTGTGGGCTCTAAGAGTAAGTGGAGTCCTGAACTAGGAGGAGGAACGCTCAGCAAAGCAAAGAGAGGAAGAATGAAAAATGCGAAAGTGAAGAAAGGAAGACTGAGAGGGATATTTATAGGGGGATGAAGAGAGAGTAAATGGCAATAAATGGGCCATTGGTGGGAAACCCAACGGGCCGTCATATCAACTGCCACACGCGCGACGCCTTGGTTCACGAAACATCAGATAATAATGAAAGCCTATCAGACCTGATGCGCCTTTTGAGAAAGCGCGTCAATGACCCCCGGATGACAATGCCCGGGCCGATGACCCTTAGTTCCTTGATTCATCCCTGAGAATGGAGAACGAATCAAGGGGGGGCTAATGTACGGCAAAGAGGCTCCTTAGGCCAACCAAAGTGTCCAGGCCCATTGGGACTCTACGGCAAAGAGGCTCCTTGGGCCAACCAAAGCGTCCAGGCCCATTGGGACTCTACTTTCCTCGCATGCTCGGAGAACGGCCCGTTGACGTCGTCCACATGCACGGGCTGTTCAAACCAGTATCCTTTCCCGCGAATCCTCCCCGGTAAACCAACACCCGACCAAACTCACGATCGGGAATCACAGTCACTGAGCATCCCAGAGTAAGAACCAATTCCAAGGCCACTCCCACCTAAACGCCCACTTACAACTAACAGCATTAGACCTCCAAACGCACTAGTGCTAGAGGCAATCATCACTGTTCCACTAACATCTAGCTATAAATACGATGGGCTGGGGAAGGAAAAAGGTTGTTGAAAAATTGGAGAGCAGAGAGAGAGAGAAGACAAGACTAACACAAAGGGATAGAACAGTTTTCGATCAGTCTCCGCACAAGAACGACCCAGTGTAGGAAATCCAAGCCCACCATATAAATAGATTGTGAGCCCAAGCGAGTCACAGCCCAAAAGCCTCGTTTTAGGCGCGCACATTTATATTGCCTTAGATTTAAATAAAAAGGAATTTGGTACATTTTGTTAGATACTTTTGGATTATATCAACATCAGTCATGTTTATTATTGGCTTTATATACCCTGCTTTTTTTGTTTTGCATCATGGCACCACGTGGTGCCAATTGTTGTTATGGAACCTTGCTAATTGTTTTTGGTATGTTGCTTATTTCTGTTACTAAATCAAATTGTGTACGAGTTTGGAATTGATCGCTAAGAAAGTTCGAGAAAATAAGGGGATTGTGTTTTAAATTCTTTGCTTGAGTTTCCAAACAAAGCTATGTGAAGGATTACTCCAGCTTGTGAAATTGCTAAGATGTGCTTTGTATTTGGTTTTGATGGTAATAGGTAATGGTACATTATATTGAGTGAATTTGAAGGATGGATTTCTACTTTAATTATACTGTGCTCACTTTGGAATATTTCCATTGGGATATATTCTTGCTAACTATGCAACTTGGAGATTTTGTTAGATTTGCGTATGCTAGAATTAATCATATTAAATGTGCTCAGTTATGTCAAAGGCAAGAGAGTGCATCACCAGCTGCTACATCAGTGCATCTCAGCTTGCCACACAGTGTGACAGCTAGTGCACCAGGTGATGCAGCATCAGCTGCCACACTAGTGCAGCCCAGCATGCCACACAGTGCAGTTGCTCATGCATCAGAGCTGCCCAAACAAGCACTTGACCAAGCAAGACAAGTAAATCAGTTACTAGCTGATGTAGGAACAAATAAACTCAGATTGAAGCTTCAAGTAGAAATCCAATGATCTTACCTTGTGTTCCAGAGCTGAAGAAATTGAAGAAATGTGCAATTTCATCTAAACGACAATGTAGCTTATTTGATATATGTACAGAAATAGTGTGTAGTTTTGTTTTTTGTTTTCTTATAGGTGGGGGGGAAGGGGATTTGTTTTTTATTATTCTAGGGGAGAATTGTACAAGTGTGTTTACAAGAAATATATTGATGATGAAAAATGAGGATAATTCAGATGGAGGAGAGATATGGGCAGGTTGAACATTTTTGTTGTGAAAATATAAACGTTCATTATTTATTTGAGATTGTTTTGTATATAAAAATGAGAGTTTGGCATTATGTAACGTTCAAATGCAGGAAAATAGTTTTGATTTGGATAAGGCATAGACAAATTTTTATTTTTATTTTTTATTTTGTTTTAAGAATTGCAGTTTTCAATAAATGTATTGTTAATATAATTTTGTACTCTATAAACAAATAGAACTTTGTTAAAATAAAACCATATGCATAATAACTGTTTTCATAAAAGCAATGACCAACATCTATTGTTACCCCCTCAAAGTATGAAATGACCAACACATTTTGGGAATACCTAATTTATCAAACTTGAAAATATGTCATGGCAAATTGAAGTACTTATTCTATCAAAGCTTGAGCAAGATTTTTTCCCTGTACACAATTCTGAAATTTAGATTATATATATTGTGTTATTTGCCGTAATAACTATAATTTAGATTATATAAAATGCAACTGCCTTAATCAATGGTGCTGTTTGTCTTTGGTACTCAATGATTATCAAAGTTAACATAAAGGTAAATTTTCATTGAACCAAAAGCTAACACAAAGATAAATTTTCATTGAACCAAAAGCTAACATAAAGATAAATTTTATGATACATCACTATTATTGGCATCAATATTCAAAAAGTTACATCAAGGTAATAACATTTAGACTGCTTTTGTTTTGCCAGCATACACAAACACACCAAAACAAACTACAAAAAATAGCCAAGACCCTATTGATGCCTACTTCAACTGCTTCACAATTATTTTGTATTTATCCATCATTGATTGATAGTTCAAAGCTTCAATTTATCCCACTGCTTCATATTTGATATCTTCATCGCTTTAATGAAAAATCTTACATAGTTGACAACCCCCTACAATAATCCAACAAGAAAAAAAAATTTAATAATTAATATAACCAATAACAATACCAGATTTTTTTTTTTTTTTCCGATAGGTAAATAAAACTCCACTGCAATTATGATGGAAAAGTACAAAGAAAAAGACAAAGCAGGCAATGTGCAAAGAACCAGAAAAATAGCAAACTAATAAATAAGAAAGTATAATTATTTAGCAAATTTGGTAAGAAATTAAAAGCAAAAAAAAAAAAAAAAAATTTGAAGAATGGTCAGGTCACTCTTTGTGTTTACTGCCTCACTCTGTCCTACATTGTATCTTCCTTTCAAATAGATATAGAAGTTGGTCATGCATATGAGTGAAACTTTAGCTACCCACAAGGTTATATTGTGTAAAAATATCCAAAGACCGCATATTCAAATGTACTTCTTCTGTGGGTTTGGGATCCTCGGCCTGTTGTGACTACCTTAATCATGTATACCATCCTTTATGTGGCTATGTTTCTGAAACTGTTTCAGTTTTCCTAATCAATATTAAATTTTTTAAGAGTATAATTAGCAGCTATCATTGTAGTTTGCAAAAGGTCACACAGGATCAAAACATAATTATCTTTCTTTTGTTGCATTCTTAAACATGGATGAATCACAAAAGCATGCTCGCAAACAAATTGTTGGTTTCCTTACCACCTCCATCTGAACTTAAAATTCCAATCCTCTTGGTATAGCTAACCAATGAAAGACTTGAGGTGTTATTAGTTTGTGAAAAGAGACTTGATCAAGGAAAATTATGCATTTAGGCTTTTGGATGATATATGAAACATTGTGATTCTATAAGCAAACCATATATAGCTACCCCATTCTCCAATAAGAGATACTGCTTTCTTTCACCCACCTTTTGGAATGCACTTTTCCCTAATTTCAAAGAAGCCTCACCAAATAAGTTACAACTTCAAGACATAACTCATTCGTGTGGACTGTGGATGATGAAGAAAATTTATCAACACTGGTTAAGACAAGGGACATGATCGGTGAAGTTGAACCTGATTGGGGGAAAAAGGTACTTACTACTGTATTCAACAATTCCATCAGATTAGCATTTATCCTATCATCCAATTAAGAAAGCAATAAACATAGATAACCAGAGTTTAAAAAAAAAAAAACTTTTGGACAATGTAGAACAAGTTATAGCTAATTCTCATCAATAATCTTAAAAAAAGGCAAATAGATATCCAAATAAAAGCTAAACGTATCACAAGTTGGGCCACATTTTATATCTACACATGCTCTTTAACTGGACTCAAACTGCATCTCTTACAACATGTACTTAAAGTTCATATCTTCTCTAATTCAGGAATTTGCTAACAAAAGTTCTAGAACTGACTATGGAATACAAGCATTTATTGATATCCAAATCATTGGCTACAATGTACCCGAACAAACATGGTGACCTTAACACATATCATTCTAATTAACCTCAAATTTGTAGAAATATATCACAAACCCATTATAAGTAGCATAATATTATGCAAGAATTATTCTTAAAATTCATAAAAAAAAATTAGTAAAATTATGGACTATGCGAAAAAAGACATTTTGGCCAAATATAAAGTTACCCACAAAAGAAAAATGGTAAATTTGACATGTATGGGAAAATTATACAAGAGAAAGAGAGTGACCTGGGATGTGAAAGCACCGGTTTTGTCATTGATGTTTGGTTTCTTTGTTTCTTCATCTCTTTGAGGGTCAAGAGCTCGGATGGGAATCGTGCTTTTGATCCTTGTCCTTGAGAAGTGAACTGGGTTCTCTAAGAAAAACTTGATTGTACTGGTTCTCTTTGCAAATTCAAGTGTTAGAAGCGGCAAGAAAACTTTTGGCGTCGGTGGTTGGAAACAATGAGAAAGAGAGATAGTTTTGGGCATTTTTATAACGAGACAAAGGTCAGTCCCCAACGACAATGCTAGGTAGCGGCTGTCAAGGTTTGGAGTTGAGAGAGAGAAGATGGAGTTATGGAGGTGCTGGTGTGCTCTGGTGGTGCCAAGAGAAATGAAGAGAGAAAGACATGAAAATTTTTTGATTTTGCGGAAAGGGGAAAAGCAAGAGAGGGCAAGTCTTTGAAAATTTTTCCGACGGTGACGCTAGGCAGTGGCTGTGGAGCTTCGGAGTTGAGAGAAAGAGAGTGAAGATGGTGGTGCGGTGAGAGAAAGTAGAAATGGAGAGAGTTTTGATTTTGCTGAAGAAGGGGAAAAGGGTGTTAAAGGTGTGGGTTTGAAATTTTTCAAGGCTATATTTGTCTTTTCAAGCATATGCTAATCTGTTTCTTTTTGACAGATGTCACATTCTTATTGGGCTTATAAACACCATTTAGGTGCTGATGTGGAGTTCTTGAAATATCATGTACTTTCTCCTAGTTGGGATAGTAGCTCTGGCTTTCCCTAAGTGGAAGAGTCCAAATTCTAGTCCCCATCGGCACTAGGTCCCACTTTGTTCTAACCCTAAAAACACCCCAAAGTTTTTTTTTTTTTTTTTTTTTTTTTTTTTTTTTTTTGACGAAAAAAAAAAAAACCATAAATTGACTAGGTGCATTGATGAAAGAGTTATTCCCATATGGTTTATTTTGAAGTAGGCCTTTTAAGTCAAACTCTTAAGGTGTGTTAGTTTGGAGGTAAAATAGAGTGAATAGAAAACTTTGGAGAGAAAGCTTTTTAGAGGGTGCTTGGTTAGGAGGGGAGAGAAGAAAAAAATGTGATGGGGCCTAAGTATTTTCTCATCGGGCTCACCAAAATGCTTTTTTCCTAAAATGGGGACAAAATTGAGAAAGAGAGTGTAATTTATTATATGAACAAAAATACTTCCAATTGCTTTTCTAGGCAACATTGGTTATATATATATATATATATATATATATATATATATATATATATATATATATATATATATATCTTTTGCTTTCCTAGGACACTTTGCCTCTCTTTTTTCTTTTTCTTTTTCTTTTTCTTTTTTGTTGGGGGGGGGGGGGGGGTGGGGGAGAATGTTGGCTCTCTTTTTTTTTTTTTTGGGCAAACGTTGACTCTCTCTCTTTTTTCTTTTTTTTGGGCAAACGATGGCTCTTTCTTTTTCTTTTTTTCTTTTGCTATCCTGGGACATTTGCCTCTTCCTTTTTTCTTTTTTTCTTTTTTTTCTTTTGATTTCCTGGGGCGTTGGGTGATAGTGATTTTTTTTTTTTTTTAACTAGACGTAATTTTTTTTTTCTTGACATGATTATTATTTTTTAATAAATTTGGGTTATTTTTTTTTCTTTGTTTGTCACTTTTTTGTTTTAATTGAGCATTGTTCTTTAATAAGGGTATATGGGTAAATTTATTCAAACTCATTTTTTTTTTTTTACCATCCATCCACTTTTTCACTTCCAACCAAACAAAAATGAGAGAAATTAAAATCTTTTCTATCCTCTCACTTTTCCATCCTCCCATCATTTTGTATCTTCTCACTTTTCCATCCCTCTAACCAAACAGACCCTTAAATTCCACATAAGTTATTAGTTCATTTAAATTTATATGTCAAGTGACACTCTAGTTTTTTGTAACTACTCATGATGCAAATTAAATAATTAGATACGAACAAATGCCATCTTTTTTTTAGAGAGTTATAATCTATGTTTTCCGTTCTTAATGAGAATTCTTTATCATCAGACCAAAAATTTGTGCTTTTGAGAAGATATTATACTATAATGGGCAAGTTACACTTAAAGTTTGAGGAAATGACATTCTCCGGTCCCCCCAAACTTAGAAGGAAACTTATTATTATTATTATTATTGTTGTTGTTGTTGTTGTTACTCATGCCAGATCTGTTTCTCTTAAGGATTTTTCCCTTTTGCCCTTTTTCCTTGTTTTGTTTATGTGTGTTTATGTGTGTTTATCTTTATTTTGCATTTATCTTCTCCACCCACCCATACGTGAATAGACTTCTTATCAAATTTGTCTTTTATGAGTTAAAATTCACCGCCCATCAAGCCAAGTAATTCTATCATTTTACAATTCTTTTTTCATTATTTAGATAGACAATAGACACACACAAATAGCTTCTCCACCCACACATATATAGACAATATATGTATTCTAGTCATGCCCGTATCCTAGTTTTTCAAAAATTGTCGTATTGCCGTACCATATCCATACTTATATCTGTGCCAGTATCAGTGCAAGTGCTTCCTAAGTCATACTTTACTAATTTTTTAATCAAACTAAGTTAAACATATGAATTCTTCTACAAGCATAAGAAAATCCTAGACCATTTTGCAATAAGTTTAAGGTGCAAATCCACCATAAATCAAAGCAAAATAAGATTGCATTGAGATCCATGACCACAACTCAAAAGAAAAATTATTGTGAAAATATTTGGAGATTTTGTTGTGCTTATATACTTGCTCTACACAGATAATTTTCTTGTTGAGTTGTGACAAGTGACAACACGCAGGGGGTTAAAGTTAGTATGAAATCGTGGATACAAAGATTTATCATACTAACATTTGAAACATGTTCTATGTTGGTCCACCCTTTACTAACATCGATTGAGTGGGAGATTGAGAATGTCTATTTGGAAGGTGATAGATGATTAGAGATTTTAAAGTTTTTTTTTTTTTCCCAGTACTTCAAGAAAAGCTATTGCTTTCTAGTTGGTGATTTGTTTTTGACTATTATTTTTTATAATTTTTAGATTTCAAAGACTTTTAAAAAATAAAAATAAACTATTTAATTGAGGTGGTAAGTATAAATAAAATGACATGTCATAATTTCATTGGATCAACTAGTTCACATGATACTCTTTACGGACAATTAGACACGGTGCATGGATGGAACGGAGCAAATCTAACCACGTAATATTAGGGGAGCAGACAAAATTTTGAAACTTTAGAAGATAAAATTAAAATTAACCCAAACTTTAAGAGTGTAATATGTAAAATAAATAAATAAATAAAAACAAAATTGGAAAGTACTCTAGCTTTTTTGTACTGTGAAAAGCTTATCTAAAAAGTAACCTTGGAGTGCTTCTTTCAAAAGAACACAAGCTGCTTCACAAAATTGACAAAAAGTTCAAAAAGGCATTTGGTTTACCACATAAAAGATTTACGGTAGCTTCTGAATTTTAAAAGTCCAAGCACCATTAAATAGTTACATGTACAACTAAAAAAAAAAAGAGTCACGTTTATAAAACAGATAGTATAATATTATCTTATTTTAAAAAATAAAAAATAAATAAATAAATAAAGATGGTATACTATTACACAATTTGTATAACAAATGTTCAACCCATTTGGTTAGATTTCCCCCTATGCTTCATTGTCAACCGTTCTTCAAATCCCATAAACCCACAACAACAATTCTTTTCTATCTTCTCCTATTTTTAGTTATTGACTACATCTAGAAAACCGTCGTAGAATTGCTTTGGCTTTAACCTAAAACCATAATAAATGTGAACTACTTTGGTCTCTATACTTAAACATTGTCATCTTAGCCACTTAATTTTAGAAACAGACTTGGGTTTTAGAAATTTTTGTACACTCTTCTCGGCCAGACCACACTAGCAACATAGACAGAAGAACCATTTAACAATGGTATTTAGCTCAGGAAATTATGCAAACAAAGTGTGTTTGCATTCGCTTCTTCTACTGCTTTTCTCAGCAAATGTTGCTTTCTCTGGCACACTCGTTACCTCCATTCCAGGATTCGATGGTGACCTTCCTTTTAAACTCTATACTGGGTATGTTCTTATGGGGGTAGATTTTGTTGGTGTTGTGTTGCAATTACCTTCCTGAAATCTATACCAAATTCATTACACTGTGTTTCTTTTTGATTGATTTTCAGGTACGTAACTGTAGATAAAGCTGAGATGTTTTACTATTTCATCGAATCAGAGGGGAGCCCCAAAGAGGACCCTGTTTTGCTTTGGTATAGTGGCGGCCCTGGTTGCTCTGCTTTCAATGGTCTCATCTACGAGATTGGTATGCTTAACTGAAAAATATGTTTAAGGAGTAATTTTTTCAGTACTTTAGTGGCGTGTTACACGTTTCTCTTGCAAAATAATAGGTTTGGTTAATTAAATTTATGGTAAAATCTATTTTTTATGTGAGGGAAGTGAGTATCAGGTCAGTGTATATTGAGAGTATTTGATAATATTTTTTGTTTGATAGGACTTATTAGACTCTCAATTTTGAGCAAGCTATGCGGACCCCATGTGGAACTTTATTAATCGGTTTATTTTGTAGGATTAAATGGAAATCTTTTTTTTTTTTTCCTTATATCACCTCATAGATCTAATTTTGGAAATAGGACCCTTCTATTTTCAGTTAAAATACAAAGTGTTCATTTCAGTGTTAAGATTTCATTTTTAGTATTCACTAAGCTTTGCATCTATTATAGAAAACGTGATATGACACCATACATGTCCTAAATTGATCACATGTCAACCTCTCATTTGGTTGAGTGCATAAAGGCATTAGATGAACAATTTAACCATTTAACAATATAGCTAATACTAAATCACTTAAAATTTTAAATGATACGGATAATAGATCATTTTCAAACATGTTAGACTTAATTTTGGCTCAAGCAGCCACAGTCTAAATCCACCAAATTTTTGAAGTACTTTTAACGTGTCATATAATTTGACCGGTAGGTTGATCTTTAAGGATCAATCTGACCATTAATCCTACTCTCATGAATCAAATTCCACCATTTGATTCATCCAATATGTACTATCTTATTCTACCAAAAGTTCAGCAAGCTCATCTAACTTCTTTCTTGAATTGTACTGGGTTTTGGCGAAATGGAAAAGGGGATTCTCCATGTTGGTTGATGAACTCCATAATACAATAAAATAAAATAAGCTAAAACAAATACTTATAAAATTATAAATGTTTCTAAATCCACCAAATTTTTGAAGTACTTTAACATGTCATATAATTTGACCGGTAGGTTGATCTTTAAGGATCAATCTGACCATTAATCCTACTCTCATGAATCAAATTCCACCATTTGATTCATCCAATATGTACTATCTTATTCTACCAAAAGTTCAGCAAGCTCATCTAACTTCTTTCTTGAATTGTACTGGGTTTTGGCGAAATGGAAAAGGGGATTCTCCATGTTGGTTGATGAACTCCATAATACAATAAAATAAAATAAGTTAAAAAAAATACTTATAAAATTATAAATGTTTCTTTTTTAGAAATATCATTTTGGGTTGTGTTTATTACACACAAATTGTTACACAATTTTACACACTCCATTTTTGAACTAAAACAATGACTTCAAGTCACAGTTTCAGTTCAAAAATTGTATGTATCCTTTCGGGTTATGGCCCATATCGTTAATTACATCATGTAACTTTACTTGTAGGTCCATTAGCTTTCAATATGACACACTACTCAGGGGGTATACCAAAAACATATTATTATCCATACTCATGGACAAAGGTTAGTACACCACACGTTTTATCTAATACTAGTACTCAATCTCCACATGAGCTACATCTAATTTGATGTGTTATGGTGATGTTATTGAATGTTGGTGAATCATTTCCCAGGACGCCAACATTTTATTTGTAGATGCACCTGTTGGCACTGGTTTCTCCTATGCAACAAGTGCCGAAGCTTACGCTGTCTCAGACACAAAAACAGCAGCACAAGTTTATGCTTTCTTAAGGAAGGTAAATAACGCTCTTAGCTTATTACAATAACAGAAACAATTAGAGCATTAGCAGCTGATTATTAGATCTCTTGACTCATCCCCCACAGTTAAATGGTGATAAAATAATCTTTGCCAATGTTAATAACAAAAAGTAGTGCTTACAGTACTTCTAGGTATTTATATCTGAGTACTGCTGGAGCTACAACTTAATTCAAGACGCAATGTTAATAAGGTGATAGGTTCTGATTGGAATAGTATCATGTTTACATGGATCAACTACTGGCACCAATTTTAGTAATAATGAACAGTTGTATAAAAAGTAATGAAAAATGTTGATGGTACTTACAAGCCAAATATTGTTTGTTGGCTCCAAACAATATAATTGAAGTCGTAAATGTTGTCATGGAAGTTTTTTTTTTTTTTTTTTTTTTTTTTTTCTCTTGTAATTTTTGTTGTTGTTGTTGTTGTAAATGCAGTGGTTGACTGAAGAATACCCAGAATACCTGCTAAATGAATTATTTATTGGGGCTGATTCTTATTCAGGCATATCCGGCACAATTGTTGTTAAACATGTAACTGATGGTAATTAACTTTAAGATTTTGCTCTTAAAAAATAAATTTTAGTTTTATACTTGAAACAAACTTTCAAATAGAAGTGACTCATTTTTTTTAAATTGGCTAAAAATATTACAGATAATAATGCTGGAGCCGTACCACGCCTGAATCTCAAGGTAATTGTTCGAATTGCAGGACTTGAATAACTCAAGTAGCTCATGAAGTTACTTCAACACATTGATAAATTAGGCCATGGATTTCGAGAATTATGAGTTGAAAAACTCTTTGTTTGAAATGGTTTCAGGGGTATATTCTTGGGTGCCCTAAGACTGATGCGGACATTAATGACAATTCAAAGATAATATATGCCCATCGAATGGGGCTTGTATCAGACGAACTCTATGAGGTAATTCAACATGTTCATTTGTAATTTTTAATATCATTATGTGTTCTGCTTTTTATGGGAGTTCTATTTCTATTAGGGTAAAACTTAAGTAGACTTTCTTAGGCGGTGTACCTTATGTTCATTAATTACATTCAATTACATGGCTTCATTGATTAATGTAGTGCAAATACTATCGTCTTTTTTAGGAACAATTAAATTCAACTATTACTTATTGGTCAATATGACCGCATGATTGAATTTAAATGAAAAAACTACTATGAAGTGCCTAAGAAACTGACCTCTGTAAATACAAGCTATGGTTTTGTTTTGCTTGTCATCATGAAATTGAAAATAGTGTATGCTTTTACAGGCAGCAAAAGAAAGTTGCAATGGTAGTTACGTTGATGTTACCACATCGCAATCACAATGCTACGAGGATCTTCAATTAATGAAGCATGTAAGAGACTACCAACTCTTCTTAAAACACATATTTCTTTTTTTCTTTTTTTTTCTTTTTTTGAGAAACAGACACATATTTCTTTGTATGGATATTTGGAAATCTAACACCAACAGAGAATAATTCCCTGAATTTTCAGTGCACTAAAGACATAAACAAAAACCATATTCTGGAGCCTAAGTGCACCTGGACATCTCCACATCCATATGGAGAATCTCTTAGAAGAGCCCTTGAGGAAGACTCTGATGGCCTCACCTTAAATTCTGATGATGTGCCAGAATATTTTTGCCATGTAAATCTTTCTCTCTCTCTCTCTCTAAAAAAACAAATTTACAGCTTGTAGTGTAAAAATGTTTATAATGAAATTGATCCACTTTTTGCAGACCTTTGGTTATGCACTTTCTTACATTTGGGCCAATGATAAAACTGTCCGAGAAGCCCTTCATATCAGAGAGGTACTGGACTCCTATAAAATTAGTAATGGTGGTAATATTATAACATGATGGTGTTAAGTGCTAAACACATCTCTGTGATTGCAATCAGGGAACAATATATGACTGGAAGAGATGCAACAAGAGCTTATCATACACATATGACGTCACCAGTGTCCTTGATTATCATAAAAATCTCAGCAAATTGGGCTTGCAAGTTCTAATATACAAGTATATTCCTTAACTCACTGCATCAAAATTCTTCCTCTTTTTTTGAACCCGTTATAATTAAAAGTTAAACTTGTTTCACACAAGTTATTTTATACAATTTTATACACACACTCCAAAAAGCTACTGAAATCATGACTTGAAGCTCAAGTCACAAGTTTGGTAGCTTTTTTATGTGTAAAATTGTATAAAATAACAAGTGTAATAAATGGTGCTTGTGTTTTTTTAACAATAAATTAGGCTTTGGCCCTAAACATCCATATTTGCCATGGAATTATATCTTATGTATAAAATTGGTATATAATTGAGGATTACATTTTCTTTAAAGCAATATGTTTATAATTTTGCTGAACGATATGGTTTTGCTTCTTTTTTCCCGCAGTGGTGACCATGACCTAATAATCCCAAACATTGGTACGCAACAATGGATCAAGGTACTAAATTTGACCATTGTTAATGATTGGCGACAGTGGTTAGTGGATGGTCAAATTGCAGGGTAAGTTCTTTAACCTTTTAGATGTAGCAGGATTAGCTTTTTCAAATTATGAATATCACATATTAATAATTTTTATCATTTGTTCAATGCAGATACACGATCAAGTATTCTACTAATGGATACCGCTTGACCTATGCATCTGTTAAGGTAAGTTTAAAAAATTGATAAAAAAATAGTTTCATAATTATTGATGAGCATAAATGGAAAAAGTTTGGCTCGAAACATATTTGAAATTATCGTGTTCCAACCTACTATTTATTAATTAAAGAAACCATTTATATGTAATTTTAGTTATCGGGTAATAAATTAAAGATAACTCCAAACATATTTAAAGCCAAATTTTGTCGATCAATAATTAGGGCTTAAGATATGTCTTAACCATTTTCTTATCGTTTGTTTAGGGAGCTGGTCACTCACCACAAGAGTACAAGCGTAGGGAATGCTTTCAGATGTTCAACAGGTTCATCCATTATTACCCAATCTAATTAACACCCGTAGCTTCAAGTTTAAGGAGTGGTTCTACTCTCATTATGCGGAAATTTTCCTCTTGTAATTTTGTACTATTTCATTGATGTAATCGAGAAAGTGTTGAAAACAATTAATAGTTGATTCCTTAATAAAGGTTAGCGGGATGTACAATTCATGGCATTTTGAAGCTTTGAGTTTGATGTTATAATTTCCCAAGGAATCGTGGAAAGGGTTATAAGGAATTAGAGAGTTTTTTTTTTTTTTTTTTTTTTAATAAAAATATTGTAATTTTATTAAGAAAAATATAAATTCAATACATCCTGAGCCAGAACAGACTCAATCATAATGGGATTTTCCTCTATCCATGTTACATAATCATCAATATTCTTGGCATATTGTGCCAAGATGTGTGCTGGGCGACTGCCTTGCCTTGCCTTTTAAGGTGGGAAATAATTGTCTGTCTAAACTCTAGTAGCTTAAACTGTGTCCCCTCAATGATATTTGCAATACACACTAGTGCTATACCATTGCATTTTAAATCATCGATAACAGCCTGTGAATCACTCTTCACCACCAAATTTCTAATGCCAACCTCCTAGGCAAAATTAACTCCTTCCTCTAATGCCTTTGCCTCAATCTCCATAGGACCTAAGGTAGCATACAGCTTCTTGCTCAAAGTGGCCTCCACCCTTCTTGCATGATCACATATAACAACTCCTATACCAGCGAACTTGTGAATAGAGTAAGTCGCCTCATCCACGTTAAGCTTGAAATAAGGCTCTGTAAGGTTGAATTTTATCAACCATTTTGTTGGCTTTATTCTGTGCCAATTTGCTTGTAATTTAAGCATTTAGTAACCCTGTATTTACGTGGGATTATTTGTAAGAGTAGTGTGTGAGAAAATGTGAAGAAAAGCTCAATTATGTGCAAAGAAGCAGAGGTTCGCGGCTAAGGACTCGCGGGTGACTCGCGGCTGCAAGCCGCCAAATGCTGGCACGTGAGAAGCATGCAGGGAAGCTGAAGGGTCGCGCCAGCTATCGCACTACAGGACAAAATGTCCCAGGCTGGCCTGGCTGTTAGCTCGCGGCTTGAACTCGCAACTTAACCCAGTCGCGAGGCCAAGTCGCCAAAACACCATGTTTGGCAAAAACTGACGTTTTGCATTCCTTTCTTACCCTACTATATATATACCCTTATACCCACCATATTGAGAGAGCTTCTAGAGAGAATTTTGTGAGAGAAACTCTAGAGAAATACAAGATTGATTCATCCACAATCTTAACCTTAGAAACTCTACAAATTCCTTTATTCTCTTCCTCTCCATTGTAATACCCTTGAAAGGCCTTTAGCCAAATCCTTATCTCACCACACCCACGTTTGTGAGAAGGCTTATTTGGTACTGTTGGGAAGCAGTTAGGAAGGAACCAATCTACATTAGTTGATGCTATGGTCTAGTAGCGGAATCCGGTAAGCTAGAAAAGAAAAAGGTTCGGCGCAACCTCGTTGGAGCAAGAAGCTTGGAGGGCTTAGGTACCAGGGTAGATTAGGCTTGGAGGGTCTATTGCTGTTCATGTATCCCAACTACATTTTCTAGTAGATTATTGATCGCTTGGAGGGCGGCGGAGAGGTTTTACGCCGAGGGCTTCGGTTTCCTCTTCGATAACACATCGCATGTTGTCCTTGTGTTTGCATCTCTCTTCCTTTATCTTTACCTTTTATTTTCTGCTGTGGATGTGATTATAATTGGTTTAGATTGTTTATCAATTCTGTGTTTAGCTTATGTTCATGTTTCGCACATTAATTGTTTAATAATAAGCTTGAATTGATATTTTGTATTTTGGGGTCTAAACGTTCAAGGGTGGTTTATACCGATTTTGAACTTTCAATTGGTATCAGAGCGAGTACACTTTGTGTGGTTTAATTACCTAAGTGTGATCCCTGACCCTTTTTGAGATGGATAGGTCTCAATCTCTTAATGTACCACCATTCTTTGACGGTAATAATTATGCATTTTGGAAAGTCCTATGAGGGCGTTTTTGTGTTCTATTGATGATGCTATGTGGGATGCAGTTGAAGTAGGATGGACAAGAACAGAGGCTGCCAAGTCTACTTGGGATAAGGTTGCTCTTGCGGCGGCCAATGCAAATAGCAAGACATTGAATGCTATTTTTTGCGGTGTCTCTCCAGAAGAATTTCACTGGATTTTACATATCACCATTGCTAAGGAAGCATGGAAAATTTTGGAGACAACCTATGAAGGGACTAAGAAAGTGAAGGACACCAAACTTCAAATGTTGACCACTCGCTTTGAGGAGCTAAAGATGAGTGAGGATGAGTATTTTGATTCATTTTACAGTAAATTGAATGAGGTTGTTATTGGTAAATTTAACTTGGGAGAAAAGACGGAGGACTCGAAAATTGTAAGGAAGATTCTTCGGTCACTACCAGAGAATTTCCGTGCTAAAGTTATAGCCATTGGAGAGAGCAAAGATCTTGACGACATCAAGGTTCAAGAGCTGGTTGGTTCTCTGCAGACATATAAGTTGTCCCTTCCTTCAGCGAAGAAGAGCAAATCCCTTGCTCTTAAGACAATTGATGAGAAAATGGTGTCTCATGACTCCTCGGAAGAGGATGCAGTAGACAAAGATGTGGCGTACCTTGTAAAGAACTTCCAGAAATTCCTAAAGCTCAAAAAAAGTGGAAAATTTGGTGACAAAGGAAAATTTCAGAGTACCAGAAAAGAGAAGAAAGAGTTTAGAAGAAAAGAGGGTAAAGATTCCCAATCCTTACAAAGAATTACATGTTTTGAATGTAATGGACATGAGCACTTTAAAAAGGAATGCCCCAATTACTTGAAGTCGAAGAGAAAGGCCTATGCCACTACTTTAAGTGATTCTGACTCATCAAATTCTGATTCTGAAGAGAGCTGTGATGGAGAAGGAAATTTCTCCGCATTCATGACCATTGCTTATGTGGAGTCCTCGGAGGACTTGAATCAACTTGTACAAGAACGTAGAGGACACAGTGATGATGAATCCTTAGGGATTGTTGAAGAATCAGATGCCGAAGAGGATAGAAATACAGCTAGTCTCTAAGAGAATTACACTTTACTCCTTAAGAAATCGGGTGAGTATGCAAGGGTTGCAAAGGCGGCTGTGAAGAAGATGAAAAGGGCTGAAGAGGACTACAAAAGTCTTCTAGTCAGATATAGAGAGACTAAGTGTGAGATCGAGACATTAAATGGGGAGATTTCAGAAGCTTACACTAAAGTGAGATTCCTTAAGTAAGAGGTAGTGCAAGCTCATACCAAGATAGAGAGAGTCTCCTCTCAGAAGTTAGAAGATGTTATATCATCTCAAAAACCTTCCTCAGACAAGTCCGGTTTGGGATACACCGGAGGGAATTGCTCATCAGCCAAAGTCACCAAAGAAGTAAAGTTTGTAAAGGCTAAAGAGACGGTTGTAAAAGAGCCTACTCCTGAGAAAGTTAAGGAGGTAAAGAAGAAGAATGTGATTGAGCAACGGATGGTGAATAAGCCCCGAAATCAATCTGTGGGCAAACACGAAACCAGAGCAAGATCTCTCTCAAGACCACAATGGGGTCCTAGAACAGATTATGTGTGTCACTATTGCGGACTGCAAGGACATACTAGACCCAATTGTCAAAAGCTGAGAGCAGACAACAATGCAAGCGCACCTCGGTCACGAGGAAGAAGAATTGACAAGAGGTCTTGGGGTGGTGAGCAACCAAGAAGTCAAAACCATGATCCAGGAATGATGAACATGATGAAGATGATCGGTGCCTTCACCAACTGCCTTGAAAGCTTCACACGAAGGTTTGATAGCCCTAATTCTCGTACCAAATCCGACAAGTATATCACCCTAAACGCACGTGACGTGTGGGTGATGAAGGGTACTCATGTATAAGCATTGCAACATGTCCAAGCATTAATACTTTCCATATTTTGTGTATATGCTTGGTCGTTTTGCTTCTTGCAAGTTTGTGTTGAAAATTTTTGTTTATGAGTTTTGGTTAAATTGTCTTTCACTTTGCTGATTTTGTTTTTGATCAAAAAAAATTTTTTTGTGTCAAAAATCCAAAAACACATAAAAAGTAGAAAATCCAAAAAGTTTGATTAACTTTGTTGAGTTTTTGTCTCAAATCATATTTTGCCCTATACCTTTGTACTAATGGCTTTGTGCATCTATGAGCTTAGCTTGTCTTCTATGCACTCATATCATTGTGGTAGAAATTCTGAAATCTATGTGATTGTTGTAAATAGATCTTCAACCTTGTCATGAATGATTAGTGAATGGTTTTGTTGATCTTGAGACACGCATAAACTTATGCCTATATATCTTCCCAATCTTTATTTTTGTTTTTGCTAAAAAGAGCTCTCAAAATGTAAATCTCCAAATGAAAAGAGATATAGAGCTGCAAAAGCCTGTCGCACATACTAGTATTTGACTAGGAAAAAGGGAAAGCGACCAAAATAAAATACTTGATGCCCAAAAAGCCAAAGGCTAACTCATAAATTGAAATATCAAAAATTTCAGGCATCTATCTCACAATGAGATTTTCTTTGCTCAAAAAGTGCAAATGATATGTTGAATATGGTACCAAAGGAAAAGCTTCAAAGTATGTAATCAAGTTCTTGTGGGAGGTCATTTATGCATGTTTCTATAATTGAGATAGGTCACATTATCTAGTGCTAATTGTGTATGCCTTGATTGAATTGATCATTGAAGCTTCACATTGGACTAAGGACTATCTTATTTTTGATATCCACACACAACACACAAGTCTATGTTCAATAAATGCCATATTCATTTGTGTGATTGTACTTGATTAAATGTGTTTTCACATGCTCAATATTTGTTTAATCATACACAAAAAGATTTTTGAGTGTTTTTAGTTGTTTTTGGAAAGTATTTTGTTTTTACAAAAATATCAAAAATTTCAAAAACTGTTTCCCCTGTTTTGGCAACTAAGTCGCGGGTTAGCCTAGTCGCAAGCTCCAGTCGCGAGCCCACTCAGAGATTTTTCGCGGCTTTCTGGCGAGTCTGTACCCAAGTCGTAAAAAAGACTTAGAAAATTTTTCAAAATTTGAGTTTTGCACTTTTCGCGCCTCAGTTTGGCGACTTGTTCGCGGGTGGAAGGTCCAATCGCGAGAGTTACTCAAAGATTTTCGCAGCTCAGCTCGTGACTCCTTCGCGGGTAGACCTTCCAATTGCGAAAAACACTTAATGAAATTTTCAAATTTCTTACCTTCACAGTGTTTCGCGGCTTACCCTGGCGACTAACTGGCGACTTGATCAAGTTGCGAAAAACACGTGTTTTGCGTTTTAAAGACAATTTTCAAAAACTTTTCAGTTTTCCCTCAAAAATCAAGTGACTGTTCATTGTCTTCTCAACTTTTTTCTCTGAAACACTCCGTGTTTTCTCTTGGGAAATCCTCATTTCTGCACCATTCTTCACGAAAAAGGTATGGGTTTTCTTGTTTCCACTTCATATTTCATGTTTTTACCTTTATTTTCTTGAATCTTTGAGTGGTGTTGATGCCATTGCGTTTTTGAGAAAAAGCACGTTCATTCATGTCTTTGTTTCATTATGTTGGAGAGTTATTTAGTTGAGTGTTGTTGCTTCTAAGTACTTATTGATTATCTTACTGGTGTTTTTGGTGTTTAGTACTTATTGTGAAATTTTTTTTGTGGCTTTATTAATATTTGCATATCATGCTCATGGCCGTTTGTCACAGTGTCAGTATGTGTCTTTGTGATTTTTAAGTGTTTCTGAACAATCCCTGTTTCTGTTTTCTTATTCTTCACTATGTTTAAGTGTGGCTTACTCTATAATTTAGTAAAATCTCTCGGATTTCCATTCTCATTTGAATCTAATCAAATTGATATTGGTACCTGGTGGTTTTGGTTTTGGTGCTTTGCTGTGTGTTTGCTCTTTTACAGATGTCTCAACGATCCTCCAATGGAAAAGAGATTATGACAGAAGAGGAAACCGTACCTGTTGCAAAACGAACACGTTCTTCATCACAGCCAACTACTGAACTCAATGTTGAGCTATTCAGAACTCCTCAGCACCTACATGCTTACTCAAGCATTTTTTACCAGGCCTCTCCTATAGTGGAATGGGAAGTCAGATTTGACTCTTTGGAAACCACTTTTATCCCTCGGATCTTCGAGGCAAAAGATTGGGCAAAATTATTTGGAAATTTTGTTGATCCAATAATGGAACTAGTGAAGGAGTGTTTTGCCAACACAGTTGATCTCCAAACTGAACTACACTGTATGGTAAGAGGAACGGAGTTCATCATTAGTCCGGACACCATAGCTAAACTTCTTAAAATCACTAGACCTGAGAATGCGGACCTCACTCCTTATGATGATCGCACTCCAGTGATTCAGGACATTCTCCAAGTTCTTGGTCCAGACCATGCAATCTCCAGGGCCATAAGTACTACCAAGTTTTCACCTGAGTTGACAACATTGAAGCTGATCATGTATACCAACCTCTATTCGTTGACTAACATGGTGTATATCAACCTTGGAAGGGCTCAATTTCTATGTGATCTCATCACAGGCACCACCATTGACATATGTGCCCATATTTTTTATATCATAAGAAAGACAGCGACTCGAACAATAGCATGAGGGTGCCTTCCATTTTGCAGTCTCATTATGAAATTCATTCTAAGTGAAGGTGTTACTCCTCCCTCAGTTGGGAAAATAATTGCTCGTCCCTGACCAATCTCTATGTCCACTCTACAAGCTAGCAGAAGTCACTCATTCAGAACTCCAAAGAGTGCACATTTCTCTCCTGTTACTCCTTCCACTCCTGAGCCAGATTCAAATGTACATGCCACCCAAGCACAGTTTGGCCCTCAACCTGATAGGTTGGAGATGTTCTTTGAGACTCTTCACAAGCGTCTTGAGGATTTGGAAAAGACTCTAAGTAATGGCCAGAGAGAGCAGTCAGAGAGATTGGCAGGCATGCAGGACCAGATTGATGTTTTAGCAGCTCAAGTTGATGGCATTTTCACCAAGCTACAATAGTGACCCTTTGGCCATTTCGGTCAAAAAGGGGGAGAATTTTTTTGGGCAGCTCTTGAGGGGGAGTGCTTGTGCTAAGGGGGAGCTTTCATGTTATTTGTTTAGCCTTCATATTATGTTTAAAGCTTTGACTATTATGTTTGTGTTTAACTGATGCTTGTATAGCTCTTGTTTAACTGATGTGTGTATAGGCTTGGATTTTTTTGGAACTTTGGTTTATTTATATGTATTGATGATGGTTATTCAGTTATTTCAGCATATATATTTTTTTCTGTTTGTACCCATGTTGCTTTTGCAAGCTTTAAGGGTTTGTTTCCTTGCACTTATGCTATTTGTAGGCTTTTATGGTTTGTACCATGTATTTGCAATACTTTGCTTATGCAGCCTTTATGCATTGTGCTTTAGTACTTGTTAATGCTTTGCATTATCTTAAGTACACCACTCTTGTGCCCTTGTAGGATTGTTTCTAGATGCATATATGTTTGTATGCATTGGTTGAGTGTTGGACTGGCAAATGATACTCATCAATTGAGCCTATCATCTTGCATGTCCGGATGTTCATTCCATGTGTGAATAAGCATAGTAATCACTTTTGTATAGTGATTGCTTGTTTGATCTTGCCATGGTCTATTGCTTTATTCCATTTTGCTTGATCATACTTTTATTGCTCCATATGCATTTCAAGTGTTTTTGCATACAATGATATTGCTATGTTATTATGTTTCAGGAGATACTTGTTCATATGTTTAAGAGCTATTCAGAATCTAGAGTTAGGTGTGAGTGAGTTTTGTTCAACTGTTCCCAACTCACGCTTTAAGTCTAGAGTCTGTTCTAGGATTTTGTCACGGAATAGCCAAAGGGGGAGATTGTAAGGTTGAATTTTATCAACCATTTTGTTGGCTTTATTCCGTGCCAATTTGCTTGTAATTTAAGCACTTAGTAACCCTGTATTTAGGTGGGATTATTTGTAAGGGTAGTGTGTGAGAAGATGTGAAGAAAAGCTCAATTATGTGTAAAGAAGCAGAGGTTTGCGGCTAAGGACTCGCGGGTGACTCGCGGCTGCAAGCTGCCAAATGCTAGCACATGAGAAGCACACAGGGAAGCTGAAGGGTCGCGCCAGCTGTCGCACTACAAGACAAAATGTCCCAGGCTGGCCTGGCCGTTAGCTCGCGACTTGAACTCGCGACTTAGCCCAGTCGCGAGGCCAAGTCGCCAAAACACCCTGTTTGGCAAAAACTGACGTTTTGCATTCCTTTCTCACCCTACTATATATATACCCTTATACCCACCATATTGAGAGAGCTTCCAGAGAGAATTTTGTGAGAGAAACCCTAGAGAAATACAAGATTGATTTATCCACAATCTTAACCTTAGAAACTCTACAAATTCCTCTACTCTCTTCCTCTCTATTGTCATACCCTTGAGAGGCCTTTAGCCAAATCCTTATCTCACCACACCCACGTCTGTGAGAAGGCTTATTTGGTACTGTTGGGAAGCAGTTAGGAAGGAACCAATCTACATTGGTTGATGCTATGGTCTAGTAGCAGAATCCGGTAAGCTAGAAAAGAAAAAGGTTCGGCGCAACCTCGTTGGAGCAAAAAGTTTGGAGGGCTTAGGTACCTGGGTAGATTAGGCTTAGAGGGTTTATTGCTATTCGTGTATCCCAACTACATTTTCTAGTGGATTATTGACTGCTTAGAGGGCGGCGAAGAGGTTTTACACCAAGGGAAAACCCATTTATACCATAATTCTCTCCAGGCAACCCTATCATAAGCTTTGCTTATAACCAGTTGAAGGGCCATCTCCCCCACTTTTCCACTTTTCTTTTGGCTTATATGGTGCATAGTCTCAAAAGCAGCCAAAATATTATCAGTGATAAGACAATTAGACATGAATGTACTCTAATTTTCACTAATGATATGTGGAAATAATAATTTCAATCTATTAATTAAGACTTTTGAGGCCACCATAGAAATCACATTGCTAAGGCTAATGGGTCTATATTGGGTAATTTGTTTTAGGTTCTTTACTTTGTGGATGAGAACGATATAAGTTTCATTGAACTTAGGGGGGACAATACCATGGTTTAGAAAAACAAGTACAGTATGTGTAACATAATTGCCTTCTAAAGATCAATAATGTTGGTAGGAAAAAAGGGGGCATACCTCAGGTCCCGAACCTTTCTTAGGATGCATTTGTTTGAGGGCTCATGCTACTTATTCAGCTCTAAAATTGGCTATCAAGGATGCGTTCATAGCATGAGTTACAATAGGATTATTAGCCTCTACTACTTCAGTAATATCTGTAGACCATTTGAGCTAAAAATGGCTTTAAAGTAGTCAAGAACAATACACTCCATAGCCCTCTCTTCTGTTTGCCACAAACTGGTTTCATCACACATCCCAACTACTGTATTTCGTTGAAAACATTGGGATTCTTTGGCATGAAAGAAAGTACTATTTCAATCCCCACTCACTAGCCACATATTCCTTGACCACTGCTTCCACATTGTGCTCTTTGCATCTAGCCACACATTTAAACTTCTTCTGACCTCACTGATTTCCTTCTCATTATTTTTGGTACTTCTTTACATCTTTAAACATTGCAGTTTTTTCTACAACTCAGCTATCTTCCTCCCAACATGCCCAAATTCTCTTTTATTCCAAACTCTCAAATTTGCTCTACAGCTTTCAATGCTGTTTGAGAATGTGGAACCTCCAATTTTAGTCAACCCTTCTTGCCAAGAATCAATTACAACTTCATCACGACTGGGATCTTTAAGCCACATTGCTTCAAAATGAAATAATTTGTGATGTGACCTTGGTTGAGCTCTCCCATTCTTGTTTATCCAAAGAGCAAGCATAGAAGAATCCAATGACAAAGCTGGAATGTGTCGTACTTCTGCCTCTTGGTACTTTTGCTTCCACCCATTAGTTGCCAAAGCTTGATCTAATCTAATCTTCAACCTTCCTTCACTCGATTGGTTTTTAAACCAAGTAAATAGGGAACCCCGATACCCCAAATCAATGAAACCACAATGATTAATGAAATTTTGGAATCGGGTCATTTGTCATTGTGGCCTAATATTTCCCCCTCCTTCTCAAATGCACTCATTATCTCATTAAAGTCACCTATGCATAGCAACGGAAGGTCACTGATGCCACTAAATGACTCTAGTAATGTCCAAGTTTCCCCTTTTTTACTTATGTCAAGATGTCCGTAGAATCCGGTTAGCCTCCACAAATCTGCATTATTTTCACAATCAACAAAGGTATCGATATACCACCGAGAATACTTATGAATCTGTACCTCAATTCCTGGCTTCCATAGTAAAGCAAGACCCCCACTATTGCCATCACTGGACGAAGAAACTCCATGTGTGTATCCCAACTCATGTTTTAGTCTACTCATTAAGTCACAATGAAGTTTAGTTTCCATAAGAAAAACAAATTTGATCTCTTCTACCCTCGAATTTCTTGAGAGCTTGAATTGTTCGTTGGAGCCTAAGCCCCTAACATTTCCAACTTATGGAACTCATTGCTCCTGGTAATGCTGCATAGCAATCATCGCCAATCCAAAATCCTTTGCCATCATCTTACTCAACACAATAGTTTCATCCTCTAACTTTTGCTTTTTCTTGTTACCTAAGTCCATCACCTCTTTATCTTTTTTATTTTTCCTTTTCATTCCTAGTGGTGTTGGATGAGTGTCCCTTGTATCCATCTTAACGGATTGTAGTGTTTTCCTCTTCCATGTTGCCTGCTTAGGGCCCAATTTAATACTAGCAGATTGTCATTGAGCCCATTAACTATATCAATCTAAAAGTCCACAATCTGCTTTGATTCCACATTCTTCATCACATGCGTTGAGCTGATCACCATTAAATCATCCTGCTTATCCTGACTTCGTGGTAAGGCTTCCTTATTCTTTGGGTTGCTCATATCCATACATGTCCTAATTGAGATCAAGCTGCTACTCTCGGTCACAGTTCTTGTTTCTGAATTCAAACTGTTGGGTTAAAATGTATTGACCCCTTTGCGAATTAATTAATTACCCAAGTTAATTAATTAGTCAACTTACATGAAGTAGTGTGGTAGTACAAAAAAATCACCAACTAAACTAAATACAGTGGAAAATAAATTTGACACAAGTGATTTGTTTACGAATGGGGAAAACTACCCAGGCAAAAACCCCACCGAGTGAATTTAAGGTTACTACTCCCGAGAATCCACTATTATCAATCACAAACGGTTACAAGTATAAGGAATCTCAATACCCAATACCAACCTACAGTTGAACCCTTACCCCAATACCTAATTGAACTTGTATTGTAGCAGCAATCTCTTTATTCAATGCATGAATCTCAATATGTGACTAACTAATAATGTACGAATCCCAGTACGTGACTAACACCAACTTGAGGAAGATGTTGGTTGCAAAGTTCTTCAATTCATCAACAATGAAGATCAAAAAGTTCCTTAGGCACAAAACCCTTGGCGTAAAGACGCAATAGCTTCTACAGAGAATATGATGAACTAGAGCAAATTCTGTTTCCAGTCACAATATGCGTGTATTCTGTTTTCAACACCTTTGCATCACTTGCGACGGCTCTTAAAATAATCCTTATATATGTCTAGGGTTGTGAGAAAAGAAACTCTACACAAATACTCAAGGATATGCGTGTAATCAGATCTGGAAAACCTCGTAATTCTCGACAGATACAGCTTGTGTCGAGCTTCAGCAGTAATTCTCGATAGAAAGGATTCTATTGAGACTTCTGTCAAGCTTTAATGAGCAACGCATTCTTCACTTGTTTCTTGGTCAGATTTGTATGGCTTTAATACTTAACTTAAACACGTGTTTCTTGAAGTACTAAACTCATTCTAGATCTACTCAATTACAAGTAAAGTGTGTTTTGTCAAATGATTAGTCAATTACATAAATATGTCCCTAACAAAAACCGAATGGGTTTGGAAATTTATTCAGTTCCCAATCAATTTCCTGGAGTCGACGTGAGAAAAAAGTAAAGTTTGTAATGACTTCCCTGTCCGTGAGGATTGGATGTTCAAAGGATTTCTTCGTGGTTGGTGCTTGGCCCATCCTCACACTACCAGGCATGTTCATCTCCTTTTGATCACTTACTTCAGGTATAGGAGTAATATTCAAACGTAAGGGACTCGAAGGAGTAGGCCTATCTGAGTTTCGTTGGAGGTCCTCTTGTTGGGGTGTTGGTGGTGACCTATAAAACCTTGCCATAGTTGCACAGAGCCATGCTCCATACTGTTGATCTTCATTACGTAAATTGCAATCTGTGTATTTGAACCCAAAAAGATGCCCTATCAAACGTTGTGTCATCCACTGTTGCTACATCGCTTGGTTTGTATATAATCTGATCGAATGTTTATCAAAATAACATGGCCCTTGCATGAGGATTCGATTTACATCAGCAGCATCTTCAAAGATGACTAAAACCGTATTGGCTCCTAGGTCCCGAATTTTAAAAGCTCCCCCAAATCTCCACATACTTTTGAGGGTACGATTGATAGCGTCTAGGTTTGTTTTGCATTTGGCGAAAAATTTCGCTACTAAAGTCTTGGAGTTATCAATAACATCATCCACCAACTCCATGGTTTGGCTCTCTTTTGTGTTAAGAGATAATCTTGCCCAACGTCCTGTAAGATCCTCTATAGAGAGAACTCTGTTGAGTGTTACTGTTTTCACCTAGAAGGGAAAAAGGTGGCCTATCATGGGATAGGTGAGAGTGTTTCACCGTATTAGGGTTTCTTAGAGAGATTACCTAGCACGTGAAAAGTTTTTAACGAGAGAGTTGACGGATAAAGGATGGTTATTGTAGTTACATTTTGATTCCTTGCATAACTTGATATTGATTTTAATTAAGTTCACTTACACCAAGTGATTAACTAATTCAATTTCAGTTTGTAAGTACAAGGACAATAAATTACAGTAAGTAAATCACAACACATACACAAATAGAGGCAGTATGTAATTTCTAAGTAAAACCTGTCAGGTACTAGCCAATTGCAATATTTAACATGTCCAACACAACAAGGCTACAAAAAGAAACATAAATTAATTGCATTAAACTAAAAAACGAATCTTTAGAGATACACATTGAGCACAATGTAAACAAAATCTCTAACACTATACAAAAGTAACATTATAAGAAAAATGTCTCTCCCCCTAAGAAAAAATAATAAGACAACCCACAATTGCTCATTACTCCCCCAATTATAGAAATGCTCAAGAGATCCACGTCATTAATAACGATTTAGAAAACCAATTTTAATTCTCTTTCCAGTAAGAGAAATCATCCAACTTTGCATATGAGATTCAAAACGGGTCGGGTTGCTAGTTAACCCAACCAAACCCAACCCAACCCAACCCAAAATTTCAATAAGTCAAGTACAGGTTGACCCATTTTCCCTATTGGTCTAAAAACGTCAAGCCAGGTCAAGTTAATGGGTTTAAATATAATTTTGCCATATCTAATATTTTAGTATTATTGAACTCCCCGAGACAATAGCAACAAATCTATTTAACTTTCACCACCAACCTATAATCAATCAAAAGGTATTTCTCCTATTCATTCATTACACTTAATTTTTGGCCAAAAAGAAAAAGCTGCTCTAGATTGATTTCCATGATGACAACCTCATCCTTTGAAAAACACTCAATCGACTAAAACCCTATGTAGCGATGAGGGATTGTAACACATAAAAAGACAAAGAACCTTCTATCAAGCCCCCCACCCCCCCCCCCCCCCCCACACACACACACACACACCAAAAAAATAAAAGAGAAAGAAAGAAAGAAAGAAAGTATCTTATGCATCAGATATATGCAGAACATGTCAAAAAAAAAATACCACCCACACACAAAAAGAATTGTCAATTCAAAAGGATTGTTCAATGCATAAAGTCGATGTTCAAATTTTTCTGATTGAATCTATAATCCAATTATGACTTGAAGCCTTTGCCATTGTTCCCATCATAAACATATTATTTGTTGATGATGATTGATGAGGTAGCTACATCCTCTGTTTTTTAATGGAAGTTATATCCTCTCAAGTCTCAGAGAAGGTTTGGGTAGTGAGGTAAAGGTAGACATGGCAAAACGGGCGGGTTGGGTTAGGTTTGGGTCAAAAACAGGTCATTTTAAACGGGTTAAAAATGGATTTGAGTCAATCAGGTTGCGGGTCGAATCGGGTTGGGTTTACCCGCATTTTCACATGAATTTTTTTTTTTTTTTTATAAAGAAAATAACATATATTGCCATTTGGAAAGTCAAGCAACAAATTACTTGATGTAAACTTTGAATTCAATGCTTATATCAAGAATGAATTCAGTTAAACTTATTAATACTTATTCAATAATTTTAAAATTATACAAATCCTAACATTGCTATCTAAAACAAAATAACACAAAGATAAGTAAAACAAATACACAAATTTTATTTCTACACAATATCAACATCCCAAAATATAAAACAAAATTACAAATGACTTATTAGATAACTCATTTGATAAAGAATAAAAACATATAAGAAATTTACAATCTTGAAAATTAATTTTATAATCTATTATCAATTGTGGTTGGCACTCTATTTTAATTTGAGATATACATAAAAATTTGATTGTTTACTTATTTTTACATGATCTCTTTTATGAATATCATATCATTTTTAAGCAACACACACTCTAAGAAATATCATAATTTATTTTGAAAAGTCGTTTATTTTGAACATAAATTGTTAAAAAATAGATCTGAGCATTTATAATTTATGCTAATTTGATACTTTGGCTTTACTATTTTCACACTTGTGAATGTTTCTCACACATATCTACAATTTTAAATTTATGTTTTAAACTCTACTGTAACCAAATTATCTTGGCATGTACTTTGCTATTTGATATCTAAAAATCTTTACTCATTACAGAATGCTCAACCATTCATCTTTCAATTAATTTGCATGCAGTTATGTAAAGTCTTAATTGTTTCCTTAAAGCTCACAACAAACAATTAAACTAATATTGTATTATTTTTATTATTTTTTTTACCCAAAAAAAAGTTTTAAAAAATGGTTTGAGTTCGGGTCGGATTGGGTTGACCTGCAAAAAATATGGGTTGGGTCACGGGTCAACCCGTTATTGTTTCGGGTCAAAAAATCGGGTTCGGATCGAGTATTTTTTTTGAGTCGATTCGAGTTGGGTCAAATCAAAAAATTCTAACCTGTTTTGTCATGTCTAGGTAAAGGCAGCCTTGCAAATCCAAATCAATGCTCCACCAATAAAAATAAAGATAAAAAAATAAATAAAAGCAAATTTTGATCCAAACACCTGTCCATATCAAAGTATCAAACCATGACTCTACCTCATAGGACCTACCCTTCAAAGCTGCATAATAAAGGATAGTATTATTGTAGGGACAACTAATAAATAAACATATGACCAAAAGAATTGTAGGGATATGTCCATTCAAGATTTCACTCTTGAAAGTGACTCGTTGACGTTGATTAATGCACTTCAAGACCTGTCTCCTCCTCTGTCATCAGTAGCCTGGTCTATAGTTCAGTTGCTGTGTCTCATTGTTTCAGATGTGTAGATTTTTCACATGTTGGTCGTAATGGCAATAGGTGTTAGACACCTGTGTTAGTATTGTACAAGACCTGTTAGTATAACAATAAATAATTGTACTCACTAAATACACTACATTCTATTGTAACCATAATAAGGTAGTTAGTTAGCAAGGCAGGGAGTTAGTTAGAAGTGTGGTTGGTTACAAGATGTATATAGGTCTACCACGGATGGTATTGGGAATTAATTGGAGATTGTTGATTTCTTTACCTAGCTTTCCTGTCTATCTCTTTCTATATCTCTCTCTCTCATTTCTGCTATGGAGGCCTAGGTTCCCTCAAAGTAACCTACAAAACTTCTAAATCATCTAAATCCTAACATTGGTATCAGAGCAATTGATCCCTCCACACCACCATGACTGAAACTCGTTCCAATTCGCAAAATTCAGAGAAAATAGCAGCTCCAACTAAGGTGTCAGAAAATCATGAGCATGCTTTATAGGAAATTCAAAAGCAGTTGCAAGCTATTAATGGGTTTATGCAAAGAATGGTGGAAACAGAGGAGAAACGACAATAAGCCTCAAATTCAGGTTCTAAAGCCCTCCAGATGGGAAATTCAGATGCTTTATCATAGAATTTTATCAAGAACCTGAAGCTAGAGTTTCCAAGATTCCATGGAGAAGACCCTACGTGTTGGGTATACAAGGCAAACCAGTATTTTTCCTATCATAACACCCCTGGGCATCAGAAGGTGATTGTGGCTTCTTTTCACCTTGATGATGAAGCTTTGATTTGGTTCCAAGATGCTGAGCAAGTGGGTGGATTTGCAAGTTGGGAGGTCTTCATTAAGGCTTTTCACACCCGTTTTGGTGTTACAGCTTATGATGATCCCATGGAAGCCCTCACTCGTCTCAAACAAACTACCACAGTGATTTCTTACAAAGGTAATTTTGAGATTCTTTCTAATAGAGTCGTAGGTTTGTCTGAGTCTCATAACTTGAGTTGTTTTTTAAGTGGTTTAAGAGATGAGATTAGGTTACCAGTCAGAATGCTAATGCCTAAATCACTTAATGAAGCCTTTGGTTTAGCTAAGATTCAGGAAGAATACCTAATGAGTAGCAAGAAAACTTTCAAGAATGGGATAGATAATGGAAAACCTTCTATATTGGGTTTGCCTAAATTGGAAGGTAGGACTGATAACAAGATGAAATTGCCACTTCAAAGGTTGACTAGTACTCAGATGGAGGAAAGAAGGAAATTGGGTTTATGTTATAACTGTGATGAAAAGTGGCAGATGGGACATAAGTGTAAGGGAGCAAAGTTGTTTTTATTTGAGGGCTAGGATGTGGGAGTTGAACATAAGCCAGGTGTGCAGCTGGTAGAATTAGAGGATGATGGAGTGGTGTTGGAACATCAAGCAAGTGAGAAGCAAGAAGATGTGACTTTACCTGCTGAGATTACACTATATGCCTTAGTAGGTAGCCTTGCATCTCAGACCATGAAGGTTAAGGGCAGGATTTTAAATCATGAAGTAGTGTCTCTCATTGACTCTGGGAGCACTCACAATTTTTTGGATGCTACTGAATTGTCTACTTTACAACTGTATTTGGATACCTCTCAAGTTCTGGAGGTTAAGGTAGCTGATGGAAGTATTGTTAAAACTTTGGGTGTGTGTCATGGAGTTACTATTTCTATGCAAGGGTATAACTTTGTGGTGGATTTCAATGTTCTGCATTTGGGAGGCTGTGCAGTGGTTCTTGGTACCCAATGGTTAAGTACTTTAGGGGAAATCAGTTGGGACTTCAAGTTATTAACCATGAAATTTTCTTACTTGGTTAAAAGGGTGTTATTGCAAGGTCTGCAGTTATCAGAGTCTATTCTTTTAGATGCTGACAAGTTCTTTGATGGTTCAATCAAGAAAGGGCTGGTTCTTCACATTGAAGTTGTCACCACTTCAGGTCATGATCAGCCTTCTTTGCCTGCTGCACTGTCAGACCTGTTAAAGCAGTTTTCTAAGGTGTTTGAAGTACCATCTCATCTGCCTCCATTCCGAGGTCATGAGCATCAGATTATACTTAAAGAAGGCACTCCTCCTATCTGTGAGAGACCTTATAGGTACCCCTACTTCCAAAATGCTGAAATTGAGAAAATAATGCACGACTTATTGGAGGTTGGTTCTATTCAGCCAAGTCAGAGTCCTTTTTCCTCACCTGTTTTGCTTGTGAGGAAGGCTGATGGAAGCTGGAGAATGTGTATAGACTATAGAGCTTTAAATAAGGCTACTGTTAAGGACAAATTTCCTATCCCTGTGGTTGATGAGTTGCTAGATGAACTGGCTGGTGCCACACTTTTTTCTAAGTTGGATTTAAGGTCAGGGTATCACCAAATCCGTATGAAGTCTGAGGATATTCCTAAGATAGCCTTTCGTACTCATGAAGGTCATTATGAGTTCCTTGTAATGCCCTTTGGCCTAACTAATGCCCCTTCCACATTTCAAGCTCTTATGAATACAATTTTCAAACCTTACCTTAGAAAGTTTGTTTTGGTTTTCTTTGATGATATTTTGGTCTTCAACTCTTGCTTAAATGATCATCTGTCCCACTTGAGGACTGTGTTGGAGATTCTTCTTTCCCATCAGTTGTATGCTAAGATGTCTAAGTGTGTATTTGCCTGTGATGAGGTGGATTATTTAGGCCATATAATTTCTGGGAATGGGGTTAAGGCTGACCCTAAAAAGACTATTGCAATGCAACAGTGGCCTGTCCCTACTACTGTGAAGGCTTTAAGGGGTTTTCTAGGCCTCACTGGCTACTATAGGAAGTTCACTAGAGGGTATGGTGCCATTGCTCAGCCCTTGACTGAACTACTGAAAAAAGATGGGTTTATATGGACTGATAAAGCTCTTGCTGCCTTTAATCAACTCAAGGCAGCAGTAGCTCAGCCACCTGTCTTGGCTCTTCCTAATCTTTCTAAACCGTTTATAATTGAGTGTGATACATCTGGTTTTGGGTTGGGAGCTGTATTGATGCAAGATAATAGACCCATAGCCTTCCATAGTCAAGTTTTGAAGGGTAAGCATCTCCATTTATCTACCTATGAGACTGAATTGTTGGCTTTGGCTACTGCTGTCAAGAAGTGGAGGCCCTATTTGTTGGGTAAACCCTTTGTTGTGAAGACTGATCATCAAAGCCTTAAATTCTTGCTGGAGCAAAGGATTGCCACACCTGCTCAGCAAAAATGGCTTGCAAAGCTCTTAGGGTATGCTTTTGTGGTAGAGTATAAGAAAGGTAAGGACAATAAGGTGGCTGATGCTCTTTCTAGGAGGTCTGAAGGTGTTTCTGAGTTTGGACAGCAGTGTGATTCTCAGAAGTCTAGTTGTTTGTTCCTTCTTTCTGTTCCCAACCCTATTTGGTTAACTACCCTTAAGGAGAGCTATATTCAAGATCAATCATTACAGCAATTGATTCAGTCCATTCAGTCTGGTACTACCCCCAAGGGGTTTACTTGGCAAAATGATTTGATCTTCTACAAATGAAGGTTTTTTTTTGGGACCAAGTTGTTCTTTGATTCCCCAAGTTCTTCATCATGTTCATAGCAGTCCTGTTGCTGGTCATTCTGGGTTCCTCAAGACTTATCAAAGAGCTAAAAGGGAGTTTTATTGGCAAGGTATGAAGGCTGCCATCAAACAGTTTGTGAAGGAGTGTGATGTGTGCCAACAAGTGAAATCTGAAACTTCTGTTCCTGCTGGGTTACTGCAACCATTGGAGATTCCTACTACTCCTTGGACTGATGTTAGTTTGGATTTCATTGAAGGGTTGCCTAAGTCACAAGGCTTTAAGGTGATTTTGGTAGTAGTTGATAGATTGACTAAATATGCCCATTTCATTCCTATTTCTCATCCATATACTACTGCCAAAGTGGCTTCATTGTATATGCAATATGTTTTTAAATTACATGGGTTGCTTGCAACATTGGTTAGCGATAGGGATGCTACCTTTAAATTACATGGGTTGCTTGCAACATTGGTTAGCGATAGGGATGCTACCTTTACTTCCCTCTTCTGGTCTGAGTTGTTCAGGTTGCAAGGTACTACTTGGGCTATGTCTACAGCTTATCACCCTCAATCTGATGGCCAAATTGAGATTGTTAATAAGAGTTTGGAACAATATCTGCAAGCTTTCACTGCTGATAGGCCATATAGATGGGCTGAGTGGTTGGCTTTGGCAGAATTTTGGTTCAATACTAATTTCCATACCAGTCTGAAGTCTACACCTTTTGAAGCATTATATGGTTTTGCTCCTCCCAAATTGCAAAGTTACATCCCTGGTACTACCCGTGTGGATGCTTTGGATTCTCTTTTATGTCAAAGGGAGGCAGTTCTAACTACTTTGAGGTCACATTTGGCTGCTGCACAAGAAAAGATGAAGTTCCAAGTAGACAAACATAGGCAGGACAGGACCTTTAAGGTGGGTGATTGGGTATATTTGAGGCTGCAATCCTATAGACAGAAGACTTTGGCTTATAAAGGGAAATGGAAGCTGTCACCAAGGTTTTTTGGGCCTTTTCAGATTCTGTAGAAGGCATAGTTCTTAGAACCGGACCGAACCGAGAGGTCGGACCGTGAAAATCGTGAACCGGGATAAAAACCGGTTTTTTAAGCCTCAAGAACCGGGCATATGTGGCAATTCCGTGAACCCCTAAAACCGGGGTTGGACCGCAAGAACCGTGCGGTCCAACCCCTTAGCAATTTTTTTTATTTTATAAAAAGTTCTTGCGGTCCAACCCCTTAGCAATTTTTTTTTTTTTTATAAAAACAAATTAACACAATTATATTCTACTTAATTAAATTATCCATCTCTTATAAGGAATAAAAAAAAAATTTATAATTAAAATCCTTCAAAGATATTCAACTTTACTTCAAAAATTAATCATAAATTTTAATGTTTTCATAGTTATTATTTTATTTTATTAACTTTCTTATTTTATTATTAAATATATTCTTGAAAATCATTAAATTTCCCTCACATATATAGATATATTAGTCTTGCTATTTTTATAAATTTAATATCTATATTTATGCTTTAATTAATTATTAAATTAATTATAACGTCATCACAGTTCGACCCCGGTTTGACCTTGATTCAACCTCAAAAACCTTGAACCTCTCCCTTTTACGGTTCAATGAACGGTCCAGGTTTGAAAACCTTGGCAGAAGGTAGGGGCTGTGTCTTATAAGTTAGCTCTGCCTCCTGAGTCCAGATTGCACCCGGTGTTCCATGTCTCTTGTTTAAAGATGAAGCTTGGACCAAATAAGTATTCCATACCCACTTTGCTGCCAGTGGATGATGATGGTCAGGTGTCTAGTGATCCTGTTGCTGTGCTGCAATCTCGAACCAAGTCACTGAGATCTAGAGTGGTAACTGAAGTGTTGGTACAATGGCTGGGCTGCTCTCTTGAAAATGCCACTTGGGAGTCTCTACACCTGCTTCAGAATACATTTCCTCACCTTGTGGGCAAGGTGTTTTAAATGGGGAAAGTAATGTTAGACACCTGTGTTACTATTGTACAAGACCTTTTAGTATAACAATAAATAATTGTACTCACTAAATACACTACATTCTATTGTAACCATAATAAGGCAGTTAGTTAGCAAGGCAGGGAGTTAGTTAGAAGTGTGGTTGGTTACAAGATGTATATAGGTCTACCACGGATGGTATTGGGAATTAATTGGAGATTGTTGATTTCTTTACCTAGCTTTCCTGTCTATCTCTTTCTATATCTCTCTCTCTCTCTCTCATTTCTGCTATGGAGGCCTAGGTTCCCTCAAAGTAACCTACAAAACTTCTAAATCATCTAAATCCTAACAATAGGCCAGCCCATTTACTTGCAAGACATGCTTTAAGCATTGCAGACCTGTCTATTTGGGTTGAAGAGATTCCTTATTTCCTTGAACAAGCTCTCAACCAGGATGTAGTTGTTATCTCTGCTAATTAATAAAGTCTTTGACATATTTCCCATAAATAATAAATAAAAAAAATAAAAAAAGAATTGTAGGGACAACTAATAAATACTAGGGATAGTATTATAGTATTATACACATGCGGATTACTTATTTTAAATAAGAAAATCAAGAGAAGGCATAATTCTTGAAACACAGTCTTCGTCCGGTTCTTCTCCCAAAAAAAAAAAGAGTCTTGGTCCGGTGCCACTGCTAAAGTGAGCTTTTTTTTTTTTAATTTTTTTCTCAAATCTACATGCTTAGGTTCAATTCCAAACAACTATCAATTGTGGATAGAAAAGGTTTCTTAAAAAAAAAAAAATAGTGGATAGTAAAGGATTTAAGAGGGGAAAGAATTCTCTCCTTTTTTGTTTATTCTCAAAAAAAATAAAAAATAAAAAAGGATTTTTTTTTTAAGTCTTCTTCCTAAATTTATATTTTTGGCACATTTTAACTGCTTTCATATCAAACGGTAACAATTTGTTGCAAAAAGAGATTTCCTTGTTGGGAATTCAAAACATTTTTCACTGTCTACGTTTCTTTCTCGTGAAGATAAAAGAATCAAATGTACCACTTAATTAAATAAAGGGAAAAAATTAACTGATGCCTTAAGAACATTAGTTTATGAAATATTTTTAAAAGTTTTTTATAGAAAAAAGAAAAAAGCAATTGAATTTTTTGATAAATTTATTCATTTTCCATGAAAGTGATATTAAAACTTTTCTAAAATGACCCATCAACATATACCCTAAGGACACTCATTAACTAAACCCTTAAATAAATGATGAAACTCTTTATTTGATCCCTAAAAGTTATTAATGATGCTGAAATTAAGGAGTAAACAAAGAAATAATTGTAAAGAAATGTAGGAAATGCAAAAGCAATGAGAGAATGAGACAGAAAACACAAGTAAAATGGGAAAAAAATTTTCCAAAAAATGTTTTACTTCAAAACAAACAGAATGTTAAATTCTTTTCTATTTTCAAATGTCTACGGGCATCTTTATCCACTTTTACAACACATAATACATCATATTCTTTATTTTAAAATGCATCATATTAAAATAATCTTACTTTAATGCTACTCTATGAGAGAAGAGGGAAGTAAGATTTTTTTTTTTTTTTTTTTTTTTACAGGGGACCAATCTTTAGCAAGCTGTAAAATTTTATGAAAAATGCCACATTTGGGTGTTTTTAATTTTTTATGCAATTTTTTTGTGAATAATATCATTCATGCATTTGCATTTGTGGGTTTCACAGTACCCAATGAGAATGATCTAAAGATTGGTCCCCTTTCTTGTTTAATATAGCAGCTTAACCCAATTTCCAATTGTTTCATTAGTGGGCTATATTTTAATAACGGTCCAAAAAATTGAAACCTAACTGGTGCCAATTATCCCTACTCATACATGGCTAGCCACTGCCCACTTTTGGGTCCTTCAAGATTTACATTCATTGGTATAAACACCAAATTTGAATTAAATAAAGCTGTAGTGTATCTTTTATTCTGAAATAAAATTAGGTTAGATTAAAATTTTGAAAACTTGCCACAGCTTTAAGCGATTAAAAGTGATATTTTGATATTGGGTATCCTTATTTCAAGAAAATAATAAGATTAGAATTGATGCAGAAATATTTCAATACTTTGACTTGCTAGTAGTGACCTTCTGCTTTGGTGGTAGCTCCAGGGAACTATTTGAACATTTCTTTGATATGAATGATTTGAATAATAATTTCTAAGCACACAATCCACGTTGAAGATATATAAAAATATAGACATATTTTTTGGTTATCTCTGCTTCCTTTCTTCTATTGTTATTGGCTGGTAAAGAAAGTTTGTTGAATAATGAATATACTTACAGACTTCGAATTCTTTGACCATTTAGTAACAAAAAGCCTATACAAAAATTGAAGATAAGTTATACCCACCTAGCGTACCTAAATCTCATACATCAATTAGTCATTGCACGTGCCTAATTGAGAGCTTGATAGTTGATTCACGAATCCATTGGTAACACAAGCCTATTTGGTGTCAAAATCATATATCCATTTTTACAAGTAGATGTTGAGCTTTGCTTTACAAGAACTTTAGCTTGGCATATTGGACACAGTTCCATCAATAACATGTGTACAAAGCAAACACTTATGTTTAATTCAAGCACTAGAATTGTTAAAATGTGCTTGAGTATACTTCTGTTACTGGTTTTCTCTACCATTGCCTTTTCTCAATCAGTCATTGAATATGTACCGGGATATCCTGGCAAGCTTCCTTTCAAGCTTGAAACTGGGTAAGCAAATTTATTAGTATACACAATTTATATGTGGCTTCATTCTGAGATAATTAACATCTACAAAATTTTGGGTTGGTGTAATTAGATATATTGGAGTAGGAGAAACAGATGAAGTGCAACTATTCTACTATTTCATTGAGTCTGAGAGGAGCCCAGCCAACGATCCCCTTGTCTTCTGGCTAACTGGAGGCCCTGGTTGTTCTGGGTTCTCAGCACTTGCCTATGAAATTGGTATGTTTTTCAGCTTTGGCAAAATAGTTAAACAAGGAATGGCCTTAATGTGAAATTATCTCTTTTGAGATGGATGCAAGTTAGGGGAAAACTACGACATTTTTTTTTTTACAACAATAGGAGAGTAGGATTCAAACCCAGATTCTTTTAGAGCAGACAATGTAATTGAATTGAATTGCAAGGCTCTGGGTCTCCGTCTACATTTTTTAAAAAATTAAAAAAAAGAAAAGAAAAAAAGGGTAAAAGTTCTTTCAATAGTAATTGTATGTTGCTAGTTATTTTATAGACGGTGAATGATTTGAAGTTGTGGGTGCAGGTCCATTGACATTTGATTATGCATCTTTCAATGGGACTTCACCAGCAGTCACAGTGAACCCATACGCATGGACTCAGGTGCATAATTTCATATATCACTAACCCTTGCTTTGTTCTTTAATCAAAAATTTTCTTCATTTTTTTGCTACTCTTTTCTATTGGAAACTCATTATTATAATTAATTTATTCAGGTGGCCAATATTATATTTATTGATGCACCAGTTGGAGCTGGATTTTCATATGCAACAACCTCAGAAGGTTACTACACCTCAGACACAAAATCAGCACAACAAAGCTATACTTTTTTGAGGAAGGTAACCAATTTTCCCTTTATTGTTAAATGTATTTATTTTGGTTAAGTGTTAAGCAAAATTCTAATTTATCTTGCAATGTAATTGTGACAGTGGTTGCTTGATCACCCACAATTTCTTGGAAATCAACTCTACATTGGTGGTGATTCCTATTCTGGTCTTATTGTTCCTATGCTCGTCAAACATGTACTTGAAGGTATTAGAACAAATTTAATTGCATTTGGTAAACAATGGATATAAGCTAATGTTCAGTTTATACTATGAAAAATAGGTCTGGAAGCTGGTCTCAAGCCAACAATGCAACTTCAAGTACGTGATTTAATCCTGTAACTCCATTAATTTTTGTAAGGAAAATTGTTAAAACTACTATCGATTTTATTATAAAATGCTTACAAACTGATGTGGTAATAAATTTCATTCGTGCCACTTCAATATTTAAAAAATGAATTTCTAAATTACTCTTTGCTGATATTTGAAAGGTTTATGTATTAAATATATAGCATCACTAGTATTACTCTTTTAATAAGAAGATGAAGATAAAGGATCTTAGATTTGAAAATTTACATTTTTTTTTCTTCAATTATTAATCATTTTGTGTTTTTGGGCAATCACTAAGGTAGATGGTTCCTTTGAATTGTAACAGGGATACTTGCTTGGGAATCCAGTGACAGATTCTTACACTGATGTCAATTTTAGGATCCCTTATGTGCACAGGGTGAACCTTATATCAGATGAACTCTATGAGGTACAAAAAAATTATGATAATTAGTATTTGCCTTCATTTTGATGACCTCTCCTCATGAAACCTTATCAATAATCTCAAACTCAAAAACGCTTGTATGCTTATATAATATACATGATAAGTTTGTAAAGCCTGAAAAGCAATTTGTACACTCACATCAACACAAGCATAAATTCATAAATATATACATTGTCACATATAAGAATGTATGTAAATGTGTGTATGTCATTTTGGGGAAGAGAGAGGGAGGGTTCTGTTTTCTTGAAGTAAAAAACCTTTTAGGTTCTTTTAAAAAAATGTGTTCAACATTAAATTAAGAGTGTGTTTTTCCTAAACAACAAAACATGATTTTGGTTTGATCAAGTTTTACTGCTACTCAAAACTAACAAAAAATGAGACAAAACATTTTTGGAAAATAGTTTACTTGCAAACAGGGGCCTTAGTTACTATAAGCTTGCGAATTATGGTAACTTACTCGTGTTTGCTTTGCTTGGTGTCATCCATTTTTAGTCACCATCCATACACTCTTTTTTTTTTTTTTTTGCTAACTTTGAATGATTTTTCTTTTCTAGGCGGCCAGATTTAATTGCCACGAGGATTATGTCAATTATAGTATTAACAATACACTATGTGTGACAGCTCTTCAAGCAATCAAAGAGGTAAATTAAATATTACTTACTACTTTTCATGATCTTGCTGATGAATTGTGTCTCTTAACTTTTAAGGGAATTGAGAATGAAATTCCATTTGAATTTGCAGTGCCTTCTACAAATAAACCTAGCACAAATTTTGGAACCTCAATGTGCTTTTGCATCCGGAAAACCAAAGGAGGTTGAATGGGATTTGAGAGTTCAGGAGTTAAAAAACATGAACTACCTCCTCTCAGAAACTAAACTTCCTGAACTACAGTGTCGGGTAAATCTACCTTTCTCTCATAAATGTGGTTGTCGAAGTTTGCTACATCATGTATATTCTTGAAATATACATGAATTTATGAATTCGATCGACTTATTATCTGTAGGGCTTTACATATGTGCTCGCTTACAAGTGGTTGAATGATGATAGAGTCCGAAAAGCTCTTCATGTTCGAGAGGTATGTATTAAATAAAAGATTCTCTCAAAAGTTTATCTTTTTAGGAGACAGCAAATTTATTCATTTAACTACATAATTCTTACATTATGCATAGTAAGAAAGACTTCACCTTGAATGAATAAATTTTATAAAAAAAATACTAATGATGATTTAATGAAACTTGTCAGGGAACCGTAGGTTCATGGGTAAGGTGCCCCAAAGCTTTGTCGACTTACACAGAAGATGTCACAAGTAGTGTAGCATATCAAAAAAATCTCACAGAGACCGGTCTCCGGGCTCTGATATACAGGTGGAATTCTGTCCTATTAAAAACAAATTGTTTTCCTTCACTGATTTTCCTGGAATTCAGAGTAACAATTGTCCTGAAATTTTTCTCATTTGCAGTGGGGATCATGACATTTCAGTTCCATGGATTGCTACATATGCATGGATAAAAGCTCTTGGTGTGGCCGTTTTTGATGAATGGCGTCCATGGTATCTTGATGGTCAAATTGCTGGGTGAGCACTTTTAGGACTTGCATTACTTCTAGAATATTAGTGACAAAAATTTTAGGTTTTAAATTGGTTTAGAATTATCCATTTTTTTTTAACTGATTAAATGACGATTTATAAGATTTTTCATATGTATTGATTAAACAAGTCACATGACTTAATAAAAAAAATTATATGACTAAAATTACACATAAATGATCATTTCAATTGCCATATCATGGATAGGAGCTAAGGTTTTTTCCAAATTTTATCTCACATTGTTATGTTCGTTGCAGATACCAAGTGAAGTTCATAAATGATCATTACCGCTTGACTTACGTAACTGTAAAGGTAACGGATTAAAAAAAAAAAAAAAATAGAAAACGCAAAACATTTTAATTTGATTTTTTTATGTTTATAATGTTTGAAAGATTAAAATGAAAATACAATTAATCCATGTCCTATAATACACATAGGGTGCAGGTCACACGGCGCCAGAGTACAAGCACAAGGAAACCCTTGCAATGGTTGATAGGTTTTTTGCTCGCTATCCAATCTAATTGGTAGTTGAAACTAAGAAATATTGAGTTATTTATATTCTTGCTTGGAGGTATATTTTTGAATAAAGTCTTGCTTTTTATTAATGTAATCGGAAGAACATTTGGGAATTCAATATCTTGCGTTCTCAAAATTGGACTTGGTAGAATTGATGCAATGCAAATACAATGTAAATTGCATAATTTATGGCCTGTTTGGATGGAGGGGGGAAGGAGGGGGAATGGAGGGAGTAGAGTAGAATTGGCTAAATATAAGCTAATTTTGTGCTAAAGTCTACTCTACTCAATCCAAACAGACCATTCCTCCTCCCCCTCCCTCTCTCCCAATTCAACGGACCATTAGTTCACTATTCAAGTTTGATGCTAAGAAACTTCGGAATTTCTTCCAAGTTGCCTGTTTACTTAAAGAAAGAGGCAACATATCGAGCAGAAAGTTTTGCGAACTTGGAATGCATTAATGATCAGTCACACTCTCGGTATTAATGAAGAATGATTGTGGTACAGTGGTAGGCCTCATTCATTAATCTGCGATGTGCTGATATAGCATGTTAGTATTGAAGGATCAAGGATATAAACAATGGTTTTACACTAACTCCTTATTGAATTTAAAGTTTAAATTCTTTTTGAATAGGAAAATGTTTGGCTCCAACTATCAATAAGAAGATGAAATATGTCTCGTTATGTGTAACGTACATGCTTTAGTTGGTTTGGTTAAGTGAGTCATATACATTGCACATGCCAATGACAAATATGAACTTATTTCTAATTGTTGGATGTCAAGGCTCACCAAACTTTGTCATTTCTTATATATGACTTTGTCCTTTCGAGTATATGATGAAATTATACCGCATGTATCCAGTGAACCGCCAAGCCCTTTATAGCAATATAAAAGGAAAAATAAATTAAGAAAATAAAAAGAAAATGAAACATATACCAAAACAGAGCATATAAAAAGCAAACTCATAATTGAAAAAATTATATTTAGCAAGCCTGAATGAAGGAATTTATCTGAAAAGAGTATGAGTCATTACCAAAGGCAATAAGTTTTGATCTTCATAATGATTCCCTTCAAATCACCAAATTTCACACAATTTTATCGTTGGCTGTAATGGTTTTACTAGCATTTTTTTATACTTCGAAATTCTTCTAAGTTGACTTTTAACGACTTCTCTATTCAAGTATAGTTTGTTCTTGCCTGTTCTATGTCAAAGCATCTCCATTTGCAGGATTGATATCAAATACAATACCTACATGATAATAGCTATTATGGGTTGAAATTGAGAGTTGAAAAAAATAACTTTTAATCTCAACCGTTGAATAAAAAAAATGAATAAAGAGTAAAAAATAAGTAAAAATGATAAAAATATTTGCGTGCAAGGACTATGGAAGGGTGAACTGCACCCAATCCAAATCCATTTGCGCTGAACAAGTGCAGGCCAATTCTAATAATTTCCTCAGAAGGCAAAGCTCACTTTTGAAGTTATAGCACCATGAAATTAATGGGCCAAAATTCATAAACAAAAAAGAAAGGCATAAAATCCCAAAAGGAAAAGCCCAAGAAAAGAAAAAACAGAAAGGAAAGAATGAGAGTGAACCCACTTATAAAAGTGGGCTACATGCCGAAACACTTCTCACGTTATTTACCAGGCTTCTAGTCTAATAAATTATCAAAACCAAAGTTCGGCTAAACAACCCGCAAATCTAAAGCGGGCTAGACTTTATGGTCCACAACTTGAAAATTTAAGCGTAAACTGGGAACAAATTATAAAATTGATGCTCATTTATGGAAAACTAATTTATTCGAATTGAATTTAAAATGATTAAATGTGTGGCATATACCAATAAAATGCATAAAATTTCATTACCGTTAATCATAACTAATATACTTATAATTTTCCGTTTTGTTATAATTAGCCATCTCTAAAAGGAAAAAAAAAAAAAAATTGTTCAAAAAAATATAATTAAAATCATATCCATTATTGCTTTATTATATTTTGTAACTTTTTTATATAAGTTGTGTGAATGTGGTTGAAAAAATTTTATTTAATTTTTCTAGATTTTTATAATCAAAATTACCTTTTTCTTTATTTACAAATTTGTAATATATATTTATGCTTAATATAAAATTAATTATAATGTCATTCTGAACTCTAGTTTGAACCCTAATCCAATCTTAAATCCTTGAAGCTCTCTTTTTTCTTTTGAAAGGAACCATGATTATAACTTGTAGCCATAACACATCCTCATACTTGAGTTGACGATTTTTTTAATTGTTTTTATTTTAGCCCATTATTAACAACTTCTCATCTTGTTAGTTGTAAATTATTTTTGTAAAATTTTTTGTGTACCTAAATTTATTAATCTTATTGTTACATAAAATGGGCTAATAGAAGAAGCACACAAAAATCCATGAAGCTTTAAAACCCAACTAAATTAATGGGTTGATTAGTTAATGGCGTGTTTGGAAGTTAAAAAAGGGAAGGGGAGTAAAGTAGAGAGAAGAATAGTAATTCAATTACCTTGTTTGGAAGTTTTTTAAGGAATGAGAAGGAGTTTGGAGGGGTTTCAACCACCTCTAACCTCTCATATTCAATTCCCCCAAATTGGAGATATTTGGAGGGAGAACAGAGTAGATAAATTATTGACTAGATAAATTTTCCAATTTACCCTTCCTAAATTAATAAAACTACAAACCGAGTTTATAAAATAAATTCACGTATTATTCACGTTATTTTCTCTTCAGTCTCAAATTTCTCTCAACTCTCTCAACCTTGAAGACCCCTCTGCCTCTCTCTCACACGATTTCTTCCACACTTCACACTGTCTCTCTCTCACACAACTTCTTCACAATCAATCGTCTCTCACGCCTGGGTTTTTCTTTCAAAGGTAAACTCTGTTTTTCTTTTTGTTTCATGGGTTTCTTTTGAGTTGGATCAAATAACTATGTTCTTAAAATTGTGATGTTATTGGGTAATTTCTTATTAATTGTGATTTTATGGGGTAATAACATGTTATTTGTGAGTGGGTTTCGGATCTGATTGCTTTTTTTTTTCCTTAAATTTTAAAGTTTCAAAGTATTGCTCATAAAATGTTTGATAAAGTGCTTGAGTGAGTCTAGATTGTGAACTTGCATAAATTTGTATATTGTAGCTATATATGGATCTGTGTTTCTTGTTTTTTTTTTTTTTTATCGAGTAATATCTTGTGTTTTGTGAATGGGTTTCTGATTTGGGTAATTTATTGTTTTTTGTAAATGGGTTTCTAATTTGGCTGCTCCTAAGCCCCAGCCAAAATGGTACTCTCTCAGCTTTGTGATGTTTAAGTTTGAACTGGAAAATGGATCTGATTTATGTTTTTGGCATTTGGGTTTTGAGAAAACTGTTAGCTTTTAGCTTGAAATCGTGTTTGCTTTCATTTTTCCTTGTTGTTTGGCTGCTGAGAAAATAATAAAGGAGAATTTTTTTTTTTTTGTTTGTTTGTTGTTTATATGATGTTATTATGCTTACCCATATAATTTTTTCCTGTTTAGATATTATTATATCGTTTTTTTGAAAATATTTGATTTGAAATCAGCTTAAGCAAACCAATTGAAACAGATGGTTTAAACAGCTTAGAGGCTTTGAATCTATTAAAGATTTTCAGGGTTGTTTATATTTTGTTGGAATTTTTAATTGCTGAAGTAATATTAAAAGAAAATAACTCAATCCTGTTTGAACAATAGTATTATAGATGATTGTCTTCTTTTTATCCAGAAGATAGTGGTTTATGGTTTATATGTTACGATGTGCTGTGATAGTGTGTATTGGTTTATAGTTTGCCTTGTTGCCTATTGGTTAATACTTCGAAGGAGGCCTCAAAAGAGACAAGTAACTTACTCAATTGGGAAACCATTGATTGAACAAACACAAAATGTGGCTTTGGAGATACTTAACAACAAAACTCCTCAGCAGAAATCCAACAATGCGAACTGTGATTTACAGTTAATTCTAGATTGCCTTACTGAAAATGTGAGCCAATTTTTTTTTTTTTTTTTTTTTTGGCATCATTCTTGATACTGCTTATTGGTACTAAATTTGACATGGTGTATTGAGATTCTGAAGTTAACAAATAATTTTATTTTGGATTATACTATTTTGATTAAAGCAATTAATTAATTCTTTTTTTAATGATATTATTTTTCATGATGTCAAATGTAATGATTTATGCATATTATTGCTTGCAGGTTGAGTTTGACTCTGATGAAGATGATCCAAATGTATGCCTTAGATGAAAAGATGTGGAAGACTTTAGCTGATGGACATTCAATTTGATCATGATTGATGATGGTGGTATAGTTTGCTAACTTGGCATGTAAAGCTACTGCTAGTTTTCTACTGAACAACCTAGAAGAAAATTTTTGTTATACACTGATTAGCCAGTAGGGAGCCTAAGAGTTGCGTCTTTGTGAATATAGGAAGCTGGTGTACCAATGCTTGAACTAAGCACAGTTTCAAAAGGATTTTTCTTCGAAGGTGTATCACACAATTGCATTATTTATCAGAGGAATTCTGGCAGGTGTGCAGGGAAATTTATGTGTTTTGGAAAATGTAAAAGAAAATTAATTGATTCTACATATTTTTCTAATCTTGACCTTTGAAGTACCTATAGATTATTTATGTATGAACCTATGGTGCTGGTTTTGTTATTATTGTAATTCAAATTCTCTTGGAATGGCAATTGTAAATGGGTTAAAAGTTCTAACTACTACTTCTTTGTGTTCCTTTGCTTGGATTTTACTCACAGGCATATATGCTTGTCATGGAATCAACTGCCTGTTTATGCTGATTTGTGAGAGACTTAGGCCAAGCCTCAGCTTGGTTTCACAAGGCCATTAGCATTAGCCTTAGATTAATGGATAAAACTAGAAGCTAAAAAGCTTCCTTGTTTTTTTTATTTTATTTTATTTTATTTTATTTTTTATCTTAGATGAAATATGAATAACCGTATGAGAGGATGAGAGTGTGAGAGGCTGTGACCAAGAGCTCCTGCACTAGCTCCATGAGGTTCAAACTTCAAAGAAAGTTACAAGTTACAACACAGAGAGTCAGAAAGATGTTGAGACTAAAAAAGAAAGTGCGTTGTCAATTAAATTCACATACTAAGAAAAATAAAAAATAATTAAAAATAATAATAATAAATGAAAGAAATACTCAAAATTCAATATTTTGTTGATTTTTTCAGTAAACAAACAAACCAAACATTTTTTTTCTTATTTTAATTATTATCAATTAAGGATGGTTTTTTTTTTTTGTATAATAAAAAAATAGAAAAAATATTTAATCATAGACCAATGTTGATTATTTAATTCACATAAAAAAAAAATTTATCAAAAAAAAATATTGCATGCTATAGTCATAATTATTTAATCTAACAAATTAATCATAGACCAATGTTGCAAGTACATTTTCAAATAGGGATAAATTTGTCTATTTTAATCATTTCCTCTCCTCTCCATCCTAATTTTTAAAACATCCAAATAAGGGGAATGGCTAATTACTCCCTTCCCCCTTACTAATTTTAAAAACATCCAAATAAGGTGGAGGGGAACCATTTCGCTCTACTCTCCTCTCCACTACTCTCCTCCCCTTTAATCTCCTCTGCTCTCCTCCCTCTCTAAACTTCCAAACAGGCCATAAAAGTGCCAGTAAAACACAATTCCTTGAACTTGAATGAGTCCAACGAGCTGCTTTGTCGTCAATTAAACTAAGGCCCAGCTCATTTTAACTCGTAGACAGCCAGCTCATCATCACCGAGGTAGAGAAAGATGAAGCAACAACAAGTTTTTCAGGCCCACAAGATGAACACAAGTGTGTTAGGATTAGTGCCTTTAAATCCTATTGTATGATACTATGTATGATATTAAGTGTGACATTATGTATAAATTAATATTATGATTAATAAAGTTGTTTTATTATTATTTGAAATAATGGTAACATGAATATTCAAACATTATCACATAGTCCATAAGATACATAGTATGTGATTTAGTCATAGAAGATATAAGTCACAAGTTCTTTGTAAACTCAAAATTATAGTTCGTAGTCAATGATGAAATTGGGTATTTCATCTGCGAAGACTATAACATATCAATTACGATGATTTATCTTAATCATGGAAGTGGAGACTTCTAGTTGATATGTTGATATGTTTTAAGAGTTAAGACATATTGAACTGGACCGCTATGAGTTAAGACTATCAAATGAATAATAAATCTCGCGACTTATATTTGCATAAACTCTTAATCCTGAGAAAATAATGGACATGATCATGAAGTGTAGGTTGTTTTGATATATCAAGAGTGAGATCTAAAGTAATGGTCAAAATCTCAATATGTTGGACAACCACCTTTAGTGTTGATGGAACATATATTCTCAAGATGGAATTCATAGTCTTTTAACGAAGATACAAAATATTCTCTTAAGATAAGTTTAATGTGTTTGTTATTCAGAGAGTTAGGCCTAACTACTTTAGTAAGAAATTACTAAAGTATATATTTATGGAATTGGATTTCATAAATATATGATGAATAACTTAAAAGGATTAAACCGGGTACTCAAGGATTAAGACTAATCTACAAAGTGACAGTCTACATTTATGACTTTGTATTACTACGAATATTTTATGAAGGGGTTGCATGTACAATAAAGTCTTAGGATATAATTTATAGATAAGGCATAGAGTGCAACTATATTTATATTGTGATATTAAATATAGTTAATGGTAACTTTGAACTTGTCAAGAGTTGACAGAAAAGTCCAAGACCTATTGGAGCTAGTGTCTTATTGATCCTTTTGGTCCTACTCCAAGCCACATACTAGAGCCCAATTGGAAAAACCCAAAAGACTAACCTAATTAGATAATTAGTTATAAAGAGAGAAACATACAAAATTTTGGAACTAACATCTTGCATGAAATGGTGTATATGAGTGTTGGACACTCTCTAATTCTCTCTTAAACAAATTCATATAACTGATTGAGAGACCACACATCTTGGGAGTTAGTGAAATTGGAGTGAAGATTAAAAGTATTCCCAAGTGCTTACAATCTTTGTTTTGAAATTCACCACACCAAGGTACACTCTCTTGTTCCTGTATTCTAAAATTTACATAGTGCATGTTATCAATTGCGAATGAAATAGATCCGTTAATTTTTCCACTGCACACACTCATATTTCCATCAAATGGTATCAAAGCGGTCTTCAATTTTGAATTGTATAACATGTTTTTGTGAGTTTTGGAATTAGAGATTATAATTTCATGTTGTTAGAAGATTTTGCATTTAATTTTCTACATGGTTATTGAAACTATGATTTGATAAAAATTGATATTGATGTTATGATGTTGTTTAAATTTGAATTTAAGTATGTTAAATTGATCTTTAAGGCTATAGCATCAATGAATTTTAGTTTTGATATCATTCTCTGACTTTCATGTTCGTATGTTAGTTGTTTGTTCAAGAAAAACCATAGAAAACTGCCTTGGAAAATTTCTGGAAATTCGAGTTTCACGAGTTTCGATCGATCGAAAATCACTTTCGATTGATTGAGTTATACAGTGATCAAACTTTTTAAATAGATTGATTTTCGATTGCTAGTCGATCGATTGAGATAACATGCACTATGTAAATTTTAGAATACAGGAACAAGAGAGTGTACCTTGGTGTGGTGAATTTCAAAACAAAGATTGTAAGCACTTGGGAATACTTTTAATCTTCACTCCAATTTCATTAACGCCCAAGATGTGTGGTCTCTCAATCAGTTATATGAATTTGTTCAAGAGAGAATTAGAGAGTGTCCAACACTCCATTTCATGCAAGATGTTAGTTCCAAAATTCTGTATGTTTATCTCTTTATAACTGATTATCTAATTAGACTAGCCTTTTGGGTTTTTCCAATTGAGCTTTAATATGTGGCTTGGAGTAGGACCAAAAGGACCAATAAGACACTAGCTCCAATAATTCACCACACTCAGGTGGTCAAGTTTGAATTTCTTAATTTTTTCGATCGATCTAGGGGCACATTCGATTGATCGAAAGAAAGAAAATCAAAAATTTTTTTCTAAGTGTTTTCACATGTAAAAAGAGTAAGACTATGTGTAATTAGATTATGCATGTTTTATAATTAAAAACCTTTCCTTTAAAACATCTAGTGGGAGAGAGATACAAGGGCTCTCACGGCCTCTATTATCAATTCATAGTAGTGTGGGTAAGCACCTCATCTTGGCGTATATGCCTCGCGATCCCAAAGGATGGTGTTTACTTCATAGTACTACAAGATTGAACTAACCTGTTTAAAGTAGTGTGGATAAGCACCTCGTCTTCGCGTATATGCCTCGCAATCCCAAAAGAGGGTGTTTTGTTCCATGGTACTACAAGTTTAAACATTATAAGGGAGATGAAATGTGGCTACAGATGATTCTAGATAATGGTGTATACTAGACTAAGTGTAATGTTAATCTCCCAAAGGAGCTATGCAATTATTACTTAAAGGTTGAAGGTATAACGGCATATTGTTAGTGTATGATAAGAGTTATCATGATAGCACTAATAATGAGAATATTTCTCAATCAATTAATGTGTTTATAATAAACTTGCTACCAAGGAATTATAAACATTGATTGGATTGTCATTGCATATATTATATTATGATTTTTTAAGGTTCCATACTATATGTTTATATGCTAAATTGATAATGTCTAGTTTACTTATTATATTCATGTTTATTGTTTTCAGATTTGAACATGGCATCATTTAGCCCACTTGTAACTATTCTTAATCAAAACAAACTGACTGGATCTAACTATGTTGATTGGAAAAGAAATTTGGACATTGTTCTTACTGCTGAAGAGTACAAATATGTGCTTACTAAACCATGTCCAAACGTTCCTTCATTAGATGCTCCTCCTAAGGAAAAACAACGATATGATCGTTGGCAGAAATCTAATGAGATGGCCAAGTGCTACATCCTAGCATCTACTTCAAATGTTCTACAGCATCAAATGCAGGATGTAGAACTAGCTTCAGACATCATGCTAAGTCTAAAGGAGATGTTTGGTGAGCAAGGCCGTTTTGCAGGACAAGAGACCATGAGGCAAATTTATAATACCAAAATGGCTGAAGGTAGTTTAGTAATGGAACATTATCTTACAATGATCTCTAATCTGAATACATTGGAAGTTTTAGGTGCCAATATTGATGGAGAATCTCAAGTGGATATGATACTTCAGTCACTACCAGAATCATTCAAGGAATTCAAACTTAATTATAATATGAACAAAAAGATTTATACATTGTCTGAATTAATAAATGAATTGGTGGCGGCAGAAGGCATTCTTGGTACTTCCAATGTTGAAGCCAATATTGGTGAAGTTTCTACTTCTCAACTTAAGTCGAAAGGCAAGGGTAAGAAAAAGAAGAAGAAGGACTTCACCAAGCAAGAGGGTAAACAAATTGCCTTAGAGGTTTGATAAAGGAAAGAAGATCAAAGGAAAGTATTTCCATTGTGGTGAGAAAAGACATTGAAAGAGGAATTGTCCAATATTTAAGGCTGCCAAGAATAAAGGTATGAATAATACATTCCTTCTTGAAATATGTTTGGTACAGAATCACACGGATTCTTGGTGTGTGGATTCAGGTTGTACTAATCATATCTGCAATTCCTTGCAGGGGTTCCAAGAGACCAGAAAGCTTAAAGAATGGGAGTTGTTTCTTACTTTGGCTGATAGGAGCAGGATTCCGGTTGTAGCTGTTGGTGTTTATAATTTATGTTTTGAATCTAGAGTTCTAATATTAGAAAACTGTTTGTATGTACCTAATGTTCGTAGGAATTTAATTTCTGCTACTTACTTAAGTAAACATACTTACTTAGGTAAATATGGATATTGTGTTATCCTAAAAGACAATGTTGTAATAAAGAAGGATAAAGTGTTTATCTGTTCTAGCAATATTGTGGATGGTCTTTACATTTTAACTCTTGAGAAGCATGAATTATATAATTCTGAATTAGATAATAACTCTCATGTTAAATCATTAAAAAGAAAGTTTCATTCTACTTGTGATGCATATCTTTGGCACTTGTGTTTGGATCATATTAATTCAAATAGGATTCAAAGACTGATCAAAGATGGACTCTTAGAGCCCATGAACTTTGATGAATTTTCAGTTTATGAATCTTGTTTAGAAGGTAAAATGACCAAACAACCATTTAATGCAAAAGGTAGAAGAGCCCAAGATTTGCTAGAGCCAGTGCATTCTGATGTATGCGGTCCTATGTCAACCCAAACAAAAGGAGGTTATGAGTATTTCATCACTTTTACTGATGATTACTCAAGATATGGTTGTGTACCTAATGAGACGGAAGTCCGAAGCCTTTGAAAAGTTCAAAGAGTTTAGGGCTGAAGTAGAGAATCAATTAGGTAAACGCATAAAAGTCATTCAATCTGATCGTGGTGGTGAATACCTTCTTGGGGATTTCAAGAATTACTTAACTCAAAATGGGATTGTATCCCAATTGGCTACACCTGGAACTTCCCAACAGAATGGTGTAGCATAAAGAAGGAATAGGACTCTTTTGGAAATGGTTAGGTCCATGATGAGTTATTCAACTTTACCTGTTTCTTTTTGGGGATATGCACTAAAAACTGCTATGCATATTTTGAATTTAGTTATATCAAAATCTGTTCCTAACACACCTAAGGAATTGTGGAGTGGGCGTAAGCCTAGTATGAAATATCTCCACATTTGGGGATGTCTAGCACATGTGTTGAAAAGGAAGACTGATAAGTTGGAAGCTAAAACTGAAGTATGCATGCTTTTAGGGTATTCAAAAGAAACAAAGGGTTATTTATTCTATAATCATAAAGATAATAAAGTGTTTGTTAGCACACATGTCAAGTTTTTGGAGGATGATTATGTGAATAATTTTAATCCTAGAAATAAAGTTGTTTTGGCTGAAATGAATGAACTTGTAAATGAACAACTAGTGGATGAAACTAGGGATGATGTGGTTGTATTAGATACACCACAAGATACTACTTATGACATGTCTAGTACATAGGTGCCTCGTCGTAGTAGGAGAATTGTTCGGCCTCCTATAAGATTCATAGGTTTGGGAGAAACTTATGAAGCTATCTCAGAAGAGGCTGAATCGGATCCCTACACTTATGAAGAGGCAATGAATGATATAAATGCACATCATTGGGTCCAAGCTATGAAATCTGAATTAGATTCCATGTATTCCAATCAAGTTTGGGATCTTGTAGAGGCGCCTAACGACATTAAACATGTTGGTTGCAAATGGGTTTACAAGAGAAAGAAAGGGATAGATGGAAAGGTCAAAACCTTTAAAGTAAAGCTAGTGGCGAAAGGGTATACACAAAAAGAAAGTATTGATTATGATGAAACCTTTTCTTTAGTAGCAATACTTAAATATATAAGAATTTTCTTATCCATTGCAGCTCATTTTGATTATGAGATTTGGCAAATGGATGTCAAGACTGCATTTCTTAATGGCAATCTTGAAGAGGAAATCTATATGATGCAATCGGAAGATTTCATAGCAAAGAACCAAGAGCATATAGTATGCAAGTTGAAAAGGTCCATTTATGGACTTAAGTAAGCATCTAGGTCATGGAACATCAGATTTAATCAAGCAATCAAATCATTTGATTTTGAACAAAATCTTGATGAACCATGTGTGTACAAAAGACATTAAGATAAAATAGTAATGTTCCTAGTACTTTATGTTGATGATATTCTACTCATTAGCAATGATGTAGGGGTAATGTCATCAGTAAAGGTTAGGTTGTCAAGCCAATTTGATATGAAGGACTTGGGTGAGGCTAACTTTATTCTAAGGATCAACCTTTGGCGAGATCGCAAGAATAAAATGTTAGGCTTATCACAAGCTGGGTATATAGATAAGGTTTTAGAATGGTTTAACATGCAAAACTCCAAGAAAAGATTACTTCCTTTCAGAAATGGAGTTTCTCTGTCTGATAACTTAAGGCCTAAGACTCAAGAGGAAGAAGATATGATGAGACAAGTTCCTTATGCTTCTGCAGTAGGAAGTCTCATGTATGCCAAGTTCCTTATTCAGTTGGCATGGTCAGCCGATATCAATCAAATCCAGGACCAAAACATTGGCAAGCTGTAAAGCATATTCTCAAGTATCTACGAAGAACGAGAGATTATATGCTTGTTTACCGAAGTGAGGATTTGATATCTATTGGCTATACAGATTCAGACTTTCAATTGGATCTAGATTTCAGAAAATCCACTTCAGGATGTGTTTTCACCTTGGGAGGTGGAGCCATAAGTCGGCAGAGTATTAAGCAATCTTGTATTATAAAGTCCACCATGGAAGCAGAATATGTTGCTGCTTATAAAGCAGCAAAGGAAGCTGTATGGCTCAAGAAATTCCTTTCTGACCTTAGTGTAATGAGAATGGAGCAAGTTCCAATCACATTATTTTGTGACAATAGTGGAGCAGTTGCACAATCTAAAGATCCAAGGAATCACAAGAAAGGAAAGCACATTGAGAGGAAGTACCATATCATTCGAGATATTGTTGCTCGTGGAGATGTGGTGGTAGCAAAGATTGAAAGTGCAAACAATCTAGCAGATCCATTTACTAAAGTCTTGCCTTAAAGGACTTTCGAGTCGCATTTGGAAGGAATGGGAGTTAGATTAGTGCACAATAGCTTTTAGGGCAAGTGGGAGATTGTTAGGATTAGTGCCCTTAAATCCTATTGTATGATGCTATGTATGATATTAAGTGTGACATTATGTATGACTTAATATTATGATTAATAAAGTTGTTTTATTATTATCTGAAATAATGGTAACATGAATATTTGGACATTATCACATAGTTCATGAGATGCATAGTATGTGATTTATGTGATTTAGTCACAGAAGATATAAGTCACAAGTTCTTTGTAAACTCAGAATTATAATTGGTAGTCGGTGAAGAAATCGGGCATTTCATCTACGAAGACTATAACATATCAATTACGATGATTTGTCTTGATTATGGAAGTGGAGACTTCTAGTTGATATGTTGATATGTTTTAAGAGTGAAGACATATTGAATTGGACTGCTGTGAGATTTATTATTCTCCTAAAGACTGTCAAATGAATAATAAATCTCACGACTTATATTTGCATGAACTCTTAATCCTGAGAGAATAATAGACATGATCATGAAGTGTAGGTTGTTTTGATATATCAGGAGTAAGATCTAAAATAACGGTCAAAACCTCAGTATGTTGGGCAACCACATTTAGTGTTGATGGAACATATATTCTCAAGATAGAATTCATAGTCTCTTAACGGAGATACAAAATATTTCCTTGAGATAAGTTTAAAGAGTTTGTTATTCAGAGAGTTAGGCCTAACCACTTTGGTAAGAAATTACTAAAGTATATATTAATAGAATTGGATTTCATAAATATATGATGAATAACTTAAAAGGATTAAACAGGGTACTCAAGGATTAAGATGTAGTAATCTACAAAGTTACAGTCTACATTTATGACTTTGTATTACTACGAATATTTTATGAAGGGGTTGCATGTACAATAAAGTTTTGGGATATAATTTATAGATAAGGCATAGAGTGCAACTATATTTATATAGTGATATTAAATATAGTTAATGGTAACTTTGGACTTGTCAAGAGTTGACAGAAAAGCCCAAGACCCATTGGAGCTAGTGTCTTATTAGTCCCTTTTGGTCCTACTCCAAGCCACATACTAGAGCCCAATTGGAAAAACTCAAAAGGTTAACCCAATTAGATAATCAGTTATAAAGAGAGAAATATACAGAATTTTGGAACTAACATCTTGCATGAAATAGTGTATGTGAGTGTTGGACACTCTCTAATTCTCTCTTGAACAAATTCATATAACTAATTGAGAGACCACACATCTTGGGCGTTAGTGGAATTGAAGTGAAGATTAAAAGTATTCCCAAGTGCTTATAATCTTTATTTTGAAATTCACCACACCAAGGTACACTCTCTTGTTCTTGTATTCTAAAATTTATATAGTGCATGTTATCAATTGCGAATGAAGTAGATTCGTTAATTTTTCCGCTGCGCACACTCATATTTCCATCAAAGTGAATGACATAAATGGGCTTAATTCTCCTTGGAAAAGAGAGGGGACCTAAAGTCTAAAGGAATGGGAGACTATGGGCCTAAGGTTCATGAGACTAACATAAGTGGCCCTAGTGCCCCTAGTGCCCCTAGAGCAAATTAAGTTGGGCCAAGTGCCTCTAGACACTAAAAAATGATTGGACAAGTGCCTATAGACTCGAAGAAAGGATGGGCCAAGTGCCCAAACAAGAATGAACATAAAAAAAACCATAAAGGGACAATGTGTCTAACGCCCCTAGAAATTTCGAGACTTGAGATAACAAATAAATCATGAGAAAAAGTGATTTTTTTTTTTTTTTTTTTTGAATTTAAAGTTTTCATGGAAATGTTTTTTTTTTTTTTTTTTAAATTTTATTTTCTATTATTGTAAACAATGCATACAAACAATTGGGCCACCCTTAAATATATGATCAATTCAGGTTCACACAAAAGGCGATAAGTAATGGTCAAGAGATATGAAAGAGAGATAACTTTTGATATTTTTTATCAATATTTCATAAAGAAGGGGAAATTAAAGAGTATGTGAATCATAAGATAAGAATAAGGTGAATAAAGTGGAAAAGTGCATCAGGAGTGCTGTTCAACCGTAAAATACCTATTAAATTACGGATAAATTTTATAAGACTGTTATACTACCAACTATACATTATGGAACTAAATGTTAGGTTGTTAAGAAGAAATATATTCATAAAATGAGTGTAGCTGAAATGAGATTGTTAAGATGGATAAATGGAAATACTAGGAATAATAGGATTTGAAATATGGAAAATTTCCTAAGATAGGGATTAGCCGTTGTTGATGAAAATATAAAGAAGAGCGACTTAAGATGGTTCAATTATGTTCAAAGGGGAGTGACAAATACACTAGTAAGAAATAACAAGTTTATCCAAGTTGAGAGAACAAAAATGTAAGGAAAGACAAAAAATAATATTAGTAGAAGTAATAAAAAATAATGATATGTCAATTATGGGAGTAATGGAAACTAGAGAGTATGACTTTAGAAGTTAGATAGAGTAAAATGGAGGAAAGAATACATATAGCCGACTTTAACTATCTGTCATGGATCCATAACTGACCTCTAAATTTTGGGACTAATTTTTTATTATTATTAAATTTTTTTTTTTTTGGTTGCTAATATTGGGACTAAGACTTTGTTTGTTAATGTGAGCTTTACTACATAGGGGTGAGTTTACTATGGTCCTTACACTGGCGGCACCAAGTGTTAATCAGGGTGGACACAGGACCACCTTGAATTTTTTTTTTTTTTTTCATATAACTTAAAAAATTTGGAGTTTTAAATTAATATGGGTCTTTTGACCACTCTAGGAGAAAAAAAAAAAAAAAAAAAAAAAAAAAAAAAAAAAAAAAAAAAAAAAAAAAAAAAAAAAACTTGACCACCCTAAAAAAAACTCTTGAACACCCTTAATAACAATTGAGTCCATTAAAAATAAAATTCAACCTCTCCAAAAATTTTGTCCAATGAATGTTGGAAAAAAATTTGCAAGAAATGTTATATTCACAATATTTTCGCAATATTTTCGTAACAAATCCTAAATAACAGGTTGTTACTGATGAATAGAAAATAATTTTAATGGTAAGTTCAAATTAGAACCAGTAAAAACTTACAACTTTGGTTTTGTTGTGAAAGTGTTGCAAAAATGCTGTGGACATAATACTTCTCAAAACTTGCTTAAACAAACATATTAGTCTAAAATCTCAAATCAAACATTTAATTGTGATTTTTTAAATTGTGTTCAACTAGCATATTTTAAAACTGCTATTTTTTTTATATAAAAAATTAACACTTTTTAAATAGCTAGTCTGTTAGTATTTGCTTTAATCTTTAGCCGATTTTTTTTTTTTTTTTTTTTTTTTTTTTTTTGAGAATGGAAAAAAAAAAATTTCAGCTAAAGACTAAAGCAAAATTTGTTGGATTTATGTGGTATATTTTTTCAAAAAGATAATGCATTTTGTTTATATTAGTACTTATTTAGGCAATATGTTAGTAATTGAATATGAGATCAGTAATTTAATAATTGTTTAGTTGTGTATATTGAAAAAGATGTAGCTAATCTATATATATATATAAAACCGAAGTTTTTGAAGCTCTCACAATTTTCCACATCATCACTATTTTCTTTTTCTTTTTATTTTTGATTCTTTTTATTTTAGGTTTTATATCTTATAACAATAATATTGAAAAACGTATACAAACTTGGAGGCTCATTTAAGGGCTCCATAAAACTTGATAAACAAGAAAATATATTCTAAAATAAGCCCTAATTAATACCTAACCATAATAGGAACCAAATTTGACTTAAAAAAAATTAAAAGAGCCTAAAAACAAGGAAATAAATCACCTAGACCTAAAATAACGTTTTTTGCATAAAAATACCAAAATCTCTTTTCTCCTTAAAACCCTAGCAATTACCATCTCAAAACCCTAAACTCAACTTCACTTTAAGATTAAAAAAATAAAGAGAGAGACTCACGTAAAAAAAAAAAAAAAAAAAAAAAAAAAAAAAAAAAAAAAAACGTAGGTTTTGTCTTTTTTTATTTGCTTTCATATGTGCCTGAAATTTTCATTCTATCTTATTGTTTTATTATGTTTATAATTGATTTTCTTATAAGTATTTGGGTTAATCTCTATATTTTGATAGTGTTTTTATGGGTTTGGTTTTTGGGTTGAAATTCTAATAATTATTTTATATTGTATATAGCAGATGAAGCATCTCTATTTTTTGGAGAAAAATCAAAACTGCAACCTATGTCTTCCAGTCCAAGGTGTGGTAAATTTTTATATGTTCTTGCTTTATTGAGAATTTTTATTTGGGTTCATGTGATTTTTTTTTTTTATTAAAGCTTTGATTTTTGGTTGATTAATTATTTGTTTGGATTAATTTCAATTAATTATTTGTTTGGATTCAACATAAAAGATAATGGAATTAGGTGTTATAAATTTGATAGTGTTCCATGTTTTGAATTGTTTATATTATTTAGACTCCTGGTAGGACTTTCTATTATCTCCTTAAAACCCTAACAATTACCATCTCAAAACCCTAAACTTAACTTCACTTTAAAATCAAAAAAAATAAGAAGGAGAGAGACTCAACTAAAAAAAAAAAAAAAAAAAAAACGTAGGTTTTATCTTTTTTATTTGCTTTCATATGTGCCTGAAATTTTCATTCTATCTTATTGTTTTGTCATGTTTAGAATTTATTTTCTTCTAAGTATTTGGGTTAATCTCTATATTTTGATAGTGTTTTTATGGGTTTGGTTTTTGGGTTGAAATTCTAATAATTATTTTATATTGTATATGGCATCAACTATTTTTTGGAGAAAAATCAAAACTGCAACCTATGTCTTCCAGCCCAAGGTGTGGTAAATTTTTATATGTTCTTACTTTATTGAGAATTTTTATTTGGGTTCATGTGATTTTTTGTTTTTTTATTAAAGCTTTGATTTTTTGTTTATTAATTATTTGTTTGGATTCAACGTAAAAGATAATGGAATTAGGTGTTATAAATTTGATAATGTTCCATATTTTGAATTATTTATATTATTTAGACTCCTGGTAGGACTCTCTCTTCTCTCCTTAAAACCCTAGCAATTACCATCTCAAAACGCTAAACTTAACTTCACTTTAAAATTAAAAAAATAAGAAAGAGAGAGACTCAACCCAAAAAAAACGTAGGTTTTGTCTTTTTTATTTACTTTCATATGTGCTTGAAATTTTCATTTTATCTTATTGTTTTGTTATGTTTAGAATTTATTTTCTTCTAAGTATTTGGGTTAATCTCTATATTTTGATAGTGTTTTTGTGGGTTTGGTTTTTGGGTTGAAATTTCTAATAATTATTTTATATTGTATACAGCAAATGAAGCATCTCTATTTTTTGGAGAAAAATTAAAACTTCAACCTATGTCTTCCAACCCAAGGTGTGGTAAATTTTTATTTGGTATATTACATATGAATTTTTTGAATTTGAAGGGTTTTGTTTTGTTTTGAAGTAGAATTTGGGGATTCTATAAAATTTGGAAGGTTTAAGTTTTGGGGTTTTTGGTATTTGCATCTTAGTAGGTTGATCTTAATTCTTTACCTTATATGTTTTTTCTTTATTGAGAATTTTTATTTTTGGTTCATGTGATTTTTTGTTTTCTTAATTAAAGCTTTGATTTTTGGTTGATTAATTATTTGTTTGGATTAATTTCAATTAATTATTTGTTTGGATTCAATGTAAAAGATAATGGAATTATGTGTTATAAATTTGATAATGTTCCATGTTTTGAATTGTTTATATTGTTATTAATAAGACTAAATAAGATTTGTTTTTATCTTTGTAGTTTATATCAGTTTTGAGTGTGTGTGTATATATATAACTTTTGGGAATTTTGCTTTATTAATTTAAGAATTGTAAATTACTTTGTAGGTTTCAGTAACTATGTACCTGCAGTGAGACATTGACAATATAAGCATATATATATATGGTATTAACATTTTATAAAAATCTTTCTTACAACCCAATAACATTCTACGTTAGACAACACTTCTAAACTAATGAAAAGCATAGAAGTTAAATATTTATTCCCATTGTATTTTATTTAATTATAACAGATCCATTTTTTTTTAAACGCTAACTAGCAAAATGTCTATAATATGCATATTATTAACCCAATTTTCTATTTCTAAATTTCTTAGATTTTATTATATCAATTTTTTTTTCTTTTAAATTCTTGGTGGGCAAATCAGCCTCTCACTAATTCTTTTACCTTAACGTGATGTTGGTTAATTGTCCTTTTATTTAACTATCCCGTGCATCGCACGGGTTAGCGACTAGTAATATTAATAGTGAAACTATCATATCACACAACAATTTTTTTTTTTTTTTGAGAAATAATGACAACATACTGATAACCCCGCAGCTCGAACCATTTTCCCCTAGACCCCCAGGTACTTTGTGCATGGAGAGGTGCCAATTCAACTACAAAGCTTTTGACTATCACACAACAATTTTAAAATATGAAAACTTGTAAAAGAAAATTTTAAAACTTTATGTCTTTGAATATGTTTTTATTTTGTGAAGTTAACATATTGAAGTTTTATTATTAATAAATGCCACTGGTTCCTTATTGGTTGAAATGAGTTGTCAATTAGTTAGGGTGGCCCTATAGACCATTCCAACAAGGCTTAGTATGGACCCAAGTTGGTTGGTGGACCCGTTAATAGCTCATAAACCCAAAGGCAAATGGCATTGAAAGCCCATCATAGGAAATTGATCAGGTCATTGATTCGTGATAGCATGCATAACTAATGCCACCCTAAGTTGGAGCCCAACGCCTCAATTGATATTTAGTGAGGTTTTTTTTTTTTTTTTTTTAATTTTTTTTTTTTAAAAAATTTTTTTTTTAAACATATCTAAACCTCTTCAAATTTTTGACTACCCTATTGGGTGTATGCAATGTCCCCGTCCCACACACACCAGCTTGTTACGGGTTGGAATCCTTTGAAAGTGACCTCAAGATGTTGGTAAGAGATTTCGAACTTAAGATCTCATGGATATCAAGAGATCTTAGGAACCACTTAGTGAACCCTTTGGGTCTTTTAGTGAGGTATTTATAGGCAAATTGTTGTGTGTGTGCATCCGTAGGTGTGTGCTTGTGTGAAGTGAGCAAAAATAACAAAATTTTTAAAAAAAAAAATGGCATAAAAATATTTGAAGTCTATCCATTAGTCCCTGGTGGTGTTGGCACTGTGAGTACTCCAAAAATTTCACTAGATGTTGTAAAAGTTAAGGGAGTGTATCCTTGGTTTTACAATGCAAGAAACGAATTTAACACCATTTTATGTTCCAAACCAAATTCCTTGATTCGGGGTTATAGTTATGGAAAATTCTTAGGTATTCTCGGAGTATGGAAAAATTATGCTCTCTCCTCTCACATTCATTGTAAACCATACTATGAATTTAATAAGTGAATCTCACTATAAATGTGGGAGGAGGAAGCATCAATCTCCATGCTCCGAGAATACCTAAAAATTTGTCATTAATTAGACACCCAATTATTGGATTAGCCTCTTTCTAATTATTCAAATTTGTTTGAATTTTATTACGTTTGGTCCCTATCATACTCACTCACTTTATCAGGGCAAGCACGCTCAATCATATTAGTAAAGAAAATATTTATTTCAAACCATTATTCAAATTGAAATTCAAATCTATTCTCATGAAAAGTAACGTACAAAAGCAACCAACAACTTATTCTACTTAATTGATCATTTAACATGTTAACACATTGAAAAATGCTAATATTAGTATAACGTGGCATTTGGTATGGGGTGATGTTTTAGGATTCCTAGAAATGTTTAAAAATTCCTATGAGGACGAGGCTCCTAAATCTGCTTTAAACGGGCAGTCAAGGTTATTTCCGAGAATGCAACTCAGACCTTGGGAACGAGCACTAGTTATGTGAGGCGCATAAAGTTAAAACATTAAAAAGGAAAGAAAGCTAACTTGGCACGAAATACGAGAAGGATGAAGAAAGAAGGATATAGAAGCCATCCCCTCTGCATTTAATATAAGACAACCTCTCATCTGGCCTCATTAATGAGGAAATGACCATGAATAGTGGTGGTATAGCTAAGATTACAGGGTAAAGCTTATTGGTATGCTCCGTATGGTACAGGAGTCTTAGGAGTACAATCTTAGCCCTCCAAGTGTAAGATTCAGATGAGTTGTGGCTGGATATAAAAGGAAAAGGAAGATCCAGATGCAAAGGGGAAAAAACAAGGAAGAAAACCATTCTATAACCAAGAACTTGAATATTTGTACAAGTCTAAGAGAGATATATAGATAAGAACATTCCATCCTTGGACTTGACTGAGGAGTGTTTTTCCTTTCAATTTGTTTGTCTTAGTCATTCCAACACCAGCTAACCTATTGTGATTTATGTTTTAACTCGTTGAACATTCAGTAACAAACATACTCTTTAACAAATTTATTGTCTTATTGGGCCATTGTCCAAATCTCTTGGACTGTGAATCAAAACGTGTCCTTGCAATTCCCATATTTGGTTGCAAATCACACTAGGAAATCAGATGTCAGGAGAATCTGGATTCCCCCTTTAACCCCCCTTAAATAGGAATGTGGATTTCTTTTAAAACAGGTGGGTATCCAGATTCCAAGCTTAAAGAAAATTATATTTTTTATAAATTGACAATTTTAACCATTTTTCCTTATCATTTAAGCAATTGAGATAAAATATAAAATAAATCATCAATATGTTTTCCTTTGTCTTTGTCTCTTTCCGCCAAAACAACATTATCTCTTCCTGTTGAAACAACATAAACATGATAGACTGTAGATATATTCATTAACAAAGTTCTATTTAGGTTTCAAGTGAGAAAAAAAAAAAAAAGTTTGAAGGGAACCCTCCATTGTTGCTTAGTATTCACTTTTATTGTTGTGTGTGCGTGTTGCTCAACAAATTATTAATGCATCTATCTTTATGGAAATTTGTTAATATATCTATTCGTATCTTAGATCTTGGTTTTGTTTAGTTGCTAGAAATATAGATCTGGATTGGTGGCTTCATCTGGTTTTTTGTTTTTAGATTAATGGCTTTGTTTCTACAATTTTAATAATTTGTATCCTATCTGGTGCTTTTGATGTTTGTTATGGTTCCCAAACACAAATACCCAATCAAAGTGTTAGCTCAAAGAATCTAAATAAGAAGAGGCCAAGATCCGATGATGACCTTACTAAGACCTTAATGGAGATAATGAAGACTTTGGAAAGAAGTATGAAGAAAGTAATGGACATATGGCCACCATTGCATCTTGCTTCAAGATTGAGTTAGAGGAAGCTGAAAGAAGAATGAAAGTATTCAATGAGCTATTGAAAATCGAAGGACTTTCTATATTAGAAAGAATCAAAGCTGGAGAATTGCTTATGGCTGATACATGTAAATGTGATTATTTTTACTCATTGCCTGGGAACGTTGGGTATGACTAAGTTATTCAAGTGCTCACTGATGCAAGGGTGAATACATTATATATGTAATAGATTGCATTTGTTGATGAAATACTTTTATTTTTATTGCTACTTCTATGGTCTTATAGACCTAAACGTTGTCAAGTTATTTTGTTATGGATTAAGCTCTTTTAAAAATTATTATTAAGAATAAAGCATTTGAGAATTTAAAAAGTTATTTTTGTATTTTACTTGTCATTTTGAAATTTTAGATTATGGTTTTTATGAATTTGTCATAATTTATAGTTTATATTTTGTTTTTCATTATTTATTTATAGGAAGATTAAAAAGAAAAAGAAAAAAAGACTTATATTGGATTTACCAATCTAAGTATAGAATGGAAAAAATAAATAGTTCAGTTAAGATTCTTAAGAATATTCTTAGGAATCTTATTAGATTCCCAATTAAATCAAACATAAGAATAGTTACATTGCTGCTAAACCACAAGTGATTAAGTTGTAATTTGCCAAAAAATGAAAAGAAAAAAAGAATGACATCAAAAGAGCGCGGAACAAGGAAATAATCCAAATCCTTGAATTTTTCTGGTAAGACATTATTTTAGACTAGTAGTATCTGATACCACATTTACGTTTCTTATTTACATTTATATATATATTTTTTCATGAATACATATAGTTGGTTACTAAAGTATATGAGTTGAGCACTTTTAGTTATTGGTGTTTTTTTTTTCTTTTTTTTTTTCTTTTTTTGAGAGAGAATTTAAATCTATAGCGTCCGCTTCTAATGATAGTTCTCTATTATTAAACCAAGACACTAATCAGTTTTTGATATAGGCAGGGATTGAACCCTAGATCTCTTATACAACCATCAGAAACTTTACTAGTTGAGTTAACTGAAACCCACGTTATTGGTGTTTCAAATAAGTGTTTTAAGACTCTAAAGTTTAAGAAATGAGGACTATTAATCTTTCCATCCTACTTCTGTTTATTTTCTTGTCTATACATCTAACATAATAATGACAACTTATGGACAATTAATTGAAGATGCAAAGCTTTAGCTATGTACCTTGTATGGAATTCATTTAAGTGCACTCACAAAAATCATGCTTTGGCACAAAGGGTTAGGTCTCTAAAGAACATGTCTATTAAGTTTAATGATTACACTAAGAATAACTTGAACCCAATAACTTGTTATTGAATTTATATTTTGAATATCAAACCGTTAAATTACATATTCTATATGTTTTTAACATGCATGCCAATTTTCATGTCAATCAGATATAATTTACTATTCGATGTATAAACTCATCTTTTATGCATTATTTTAAATTACAAAAACTTGAATTTAAAAAATTGATTGATGACATGACTATTGATTTTCAATCATCTTTAAATTTTGTAAGCATGGAAAATATATGAAGATAATGTAATCTGACGGTGGATTTATCAAAATTCACATTTAATTAAAAAAATATAGGATGGTTTAACATTACTTAAAGTTAGACTATGTGTGATTTGAACTCAACTCATTTATATATATATATATATATATATATATATATGTGGGTAGGGTTCAAATTACACTTGGTGTAACATTGCTTAGAATTAAATGTTACACCACACAATAAGTTGTTGAATTCATATTTTGAAAATCTAATCATTGAATTACATGTTTTATATGTACTTAACATGCATACAAATTTTCATGCCAATTAGATGTAATTTACCATTTGATCCATAAACTCATCTTTCATACATTATTTTAAATTACAAAAACTTGAATTTAAACAATTTATTGATGATATGACTATTGATCTTTGATTATCTTTAACTTTTGTAAACATGAAAAATATACGAAGATAATGTAATCTAGAAGTAGATTTATGAAACTTCACCTCTAATTAAAAAATATTGAGTGGTGTAACATTACTTAATATTTGGTTCAAATTATACCTGGTGTAACTCTACTTGTTATTGAATTCATATTTTAAAAGTTCCACCCTTGGATTATATATTCTATATGTAATCCAAATGTATTCTATATGCCAATATTCATGCCAATCAATTGTTATTTACTATTTGATACATAAACTCATATTTTATTCATTATTTTAAACTACAAAAACTTGAATTTAAATAATCGATTGATGACATGACTATTGATATTTGATCATCTTGAAATTTTGCAAGTATGGAGAATGTATGAAGATAATGTAATCTAAATGTATATTTGTTAAAATTCGCATTCAATTAAAAAAATATTGAGTGGTTTAATATTATTTTAAATTACACCAAGTCTAACTTGAACCTACCTTATATATATATATATATATATATAGGGTTAGGTTCAAATTACACCTAGTATAACTCTAAGGAATGTTACACCACCCAATAACTTGTTATTGAATTCATATTCTAATAATCCCATTGTTGAATTACATATTCTGTATTTGCTTAACATGTATGCCAATTTTCATGCCAATCGAATGTTATTTTCCATGCGATCCATAAACTCATCTTTTATGAATTATTTTAAACTACAAAAACTTGAATTTAAACAATTGATTGATAATATGACTATTGATCTTTGATCACCTTGAAATTTTGCAAGCATTGAGAGTATATAAATATAGTATAATCCAACGGTAGGTTTGTCAAAATTTGTATCCAATAATAAGTTATTGAATAGTATAATATATAGGGTAAAATATTATTTTGGTTTGAAAGTTCAATATGTGTGTAAAACACCTATGAACGTTTAGACCCCCAAATTACAAATTACGAACACAAGCTTATAATCAAACAATGTATATATGGAATATGAAAATGAGCTAAAACAGAGTTGGTATAACAATCTAAACTGAATTTAATCACAACCACAACCGTAATTGAAATGCAAAAATTAAGGGAAGAGAGATGCAAACACAAAGATAACACAGCGATGTGTTATCGAAAAGGAAACCGAAGTCCTCGGCTAAAAAGCTCTCCACTGCCCTCCAAGCAGTCAATAATCCACTAGAGAATAAAGTTGAGATACATGAATAGCAAAGGACCCTCCAAGCCTACTCTACTCAGTGCACCTAAGCCCTCCAAGTTTCTTTCTTTAACAGGGTTACGCCGAACCTTGTCTTCTCTAACTTACCAAATCCCACAATCGCCTATTGCATCAACCAAAATGAATTGGTCCCTTTTTATTTGCTTCCTTAGCACTAAAAAGCCTTCTCACAGATATGGGTATGGTGAGATAAGAATTTGGCTAAAGTACCTCTCAAGGATATAACAATGGAGAGGATGAGAGTTTGGAGAATCAAAGAATGAAGATTGTGGATAAGTCAATCTTGTTTTTCTTTAGGGTTTCTCTTTCAAAATTCTCTCTAGAAGCTTTCAACATTTCATGGGTATAAGGGTATTTATAGTAGGCTGTATATGAAATGCGAAGAGTCAGTTACAACTAAACAGGGCATTCTGACGAGTCGAGCACGCGACTGGAACGAGTTGCGAGTTTGAGTCATAAGCTAACTGCCTGGCTAGCTGGAGGTTTTGTCCTGTAGCACAATAGCTGGCGTGACCCTTCAACTCCCCTTACATGCTTCACACATGTGCCATCTTTGGCGACTCGCTAGTCACGAGATCCAGTTGCGAAGCTCTTCTTGAGTGTATATTCTTGAGCTTTTCTTCACACTCTCTCACACACTACCCTTACATGATTCCCACCTAAATACATGATTTCTAAATGCTGAATTATAAGCAAATTTGGCACGGAATAAAACCAATAATGTGATTGAATAAATTCAACCTTACATGGTCCCTAAACCATAACAAAAGTTTATTTTTTGTCCTTAAACTTTAAAAAGTTTTTTTTTTCTCATCCCTAAATTGTATAAAGATTAAAATAAAAAAAATAGTTTAAAGACAAAAATAGGTATGAAAAAATAACTTTTTTTAATATTTTAGGGATTAAAAGAAAACTGAAAGCTCAAATTAGTGTGAAACACTAGAGCTTGTTTAGACCCTAAATTAAAAATTACGGCTAGATTGCTTTTACCCTAACTTATCAAAGAGCAGAATAAGAGTAAATAAGCGCAATATGCTGATAACATTACTCTATGCCATATCCAACCACAATAAACAATAAAAAGAAAGCTTAAAGAGTAGGGAAGAGAGCTGCAAACACAAGATAACACCAAGACGTGTTATAGAAGAGGAAACCGAAGAATCCGTGAAAAACCTCTCTGCAACCCTTCAAGTCGAAACTGATCCACTAAAGAATAAAGTTGGAGTACACGAATAACAAAAGACCCTCCAAGCCTAATCTACCTCATGTACTTGAGCCCTCCAAACTCCTGTGACCAATGGATCTCTCGGAGTCTTGTCTTCTCTAACTTTCCGGATCCCGCAATTCAGCCCGATTGCATCTACTAGTAAATGGCTCATTCTAATGCTTCCCAACAGCACCAAAACTTTACTTAACACTCAGATTGGGTGTGGTAAGTGTTTGAGTTAAGAATCTCTCACGGATGTAGAGATACAAAGGTAGGAGTAAAGGAAAATTAAGAGCAAATGTGTAGATGATTGTGGGTATAACAATCTTTAACTCTCAAGTGTATTTGCTAGGGTTTTTTCTCTGAAATGCACTCCTTACAATTCGTGGGTAATGAGGGTATTTATAGCATGGGTAAAGAATTTGGTAAAGCAACTTAACTTTTTGCCAAATAGAATATTTCGCGGGTACCTTACAAGATAGCCTTTCTCGCGAAGTACTCATGAAATGACAGGCTGGCATGACTCTTCAGCTTCTAGTCATGTGCTTCACACGTGGCCTTTTCGCAAGTTGCTTTCTTGCGAGATTCTCGCGAGCTAGTCGCGAACTACACTGGTTCATTTTTTGAAACTTGATTCTTCACCAATCTCTCACACTCATTCCTTACAAATAAACCCACATAAATATAGGGAAATGATAGAAGAAATTACAATCAAATTTGACACAGAATTAAAGTCAACAAAGGCTAGTTGGAAATCACAATTTTACACAAATTTTTAGTAAAATTTTGGGACATAAATAAAAAAGTTTCAATAATTTAGGGATGAAAAATGAATTTTTCAATAGTTTAGAGACAAAAAAATAAACTTCTTAAAGTTTAGGTATAAAAAAACAAACTTTTGATAAAGTTTAGGTACCAAAATAGTATATTACCCTATGTATATATAGTTGTACCCACATTAATCTACACATCTAAATATAACAGAATTTATGATTTGAAGTTGCAAGTTCTGGTGTTTTTGGGTGTATGTATAAAACTGTGTGGCTGGATTAGTATATGTGTATTAAACACTACTCTTCAACCTTCACTAGTACCAGCTGCCAACGCCATCAACATCTCCGGTCATAGTAAAACTTCCTATTTAATTAAATTTAACTAATCCCCACTATCACTCTCAAACCCACCAACCAGCATAGCTAAAATCCATCTTTCGTATCATAGCCAAAATCATCACCATAGCTGAAACCCATGTTTCAAAACCACTCCTTATTCTTATTTCCATTTCTCTTCCTAGTCTCCCGAGTTACTTTTCTGATTTTGCTCTTTCATTTGCTTTTTATTTTCATTTCCATTCTCTTTCATTTCCCATTTTTATACTATGACCGAACCCATTTTGTGTTAGTTCTATTTGATTTGTTTTGTTGTCTTTGGTTGATTCAATGATTCAATTTCTTTTTGGTGTTTAGTGTCAAGGGTTCTTTTTACGTTTCTTGTACCTTAGACAAGCGTCTCGGTGTTATTGGACAATGTTAGTCTAGGCTTTTTCTAAGGAGGAAGTTGGGCCTAGCGCTCTGCAAAATGGGCTCCAAAGTACCATTCTGCTGTTGCCAGTTTGTGCGCAAACATTGAGCCCGAAGACCAAGGGAAGATGCTTCAAAGTGATTTTATCCTCTATTTTTGTTGCAGAAGGAACTTTTCTCCAGTTTTTGCCACAAGACTAACTTTTTTCCTGTGCAGTAAAACCTTTTGCTATGCAGTAGAATTTTCTGTTGCACAGTAAAGCTTTTTACTATGCAGTAAAAGCTTCTGCTATGCAGTAAAGCTTTTTGCACTTTTCTGCAACGTGAATGACTACTCTTCATTTTTTACTGCAGAAATACTTTTCTACTTCCTACACATAAACAATTCTAAGACCCAAAGAAAATACCTGTCAAGCAAATGTTAGTTTACATGGGTTAATATATTTTCAAATATATACATACATATATTCATATATGTACTTATACGTATTCACATATACATATATAAAATATATGTTGCAAAACGTGAGCTATAATGTATATGTATATATGCTTATGGCAGGATAATGATTAGTCTGTGTCAAAAGTAAAGCATGTAATAACAAAGAAATAAGAAAGCTTTAGCAAAAAAGGTTTAGCTAGTATAATAGCTAACATGGTAAATAATAAAAAGGTGCTATAGCAAAATAACTAGTACAGTAAATAAAGATACCACAGCAGGACAACAAATGCAGCGAATGTGATAAAAAATGTGCTACAATGAAATGACTAAATACAGCTGATATAAGTTCTAAAGAGTTAAATCAAATATATTTGCAATTGAAATGAAATATTGAATCTTCCCATAGGATAAGTAAACGAAAAAGGAACCCAAACCCCAACTTTAACAACGTTGTCATAGGCTTTTGCCATCAAAGTTGTGCATTTTGAAGAATAGGCCTAAATGGCTACTAGCTATTACTTTTAGGGACTTCAAAGAGTGGGTTTGTTAGAGAGAGGGAAAAGATAGTCTATTGATGTATGCCCCTATTCTTGCCGTGTTTTCTCTCTTCTTTTTACCACTTTCTTTCTTTCTTTCTTTCTCTTCATTCTTTTTACTCTTAGTTTTTTATTGCTCTCTTGCCGTGAGTTGTTCCCCCTTTGGTCTTTCCTTTTCTTGGGTCCCTCTCTTTGGGTGCCTCCCCCCTCTAAGTGCCTCCCTTAGGTGCTTATTACTCTTTTACTATAGGTTCCTCCCTTTAGGTACTTCCTTTGTTTCGTCTATGACTACTGCTTCCTTTTATAGTGAACTGATTCAATAAAATTTCTCCTTTTTACCCCTAGGGCTTCACCAACTATTTTTGATTTGTTGTGGACATTCCTTTAGGATTGCCCACCAACCCATTGGTTGCCCGGCCACTACCACTGCTCAGAATACGTTTGCTGCACCATTACTCATTTCATGAAAAAATTCCCTTTTGTTTTTTCTTGCTGTATACCTTTACCTCTAGGTTCAAATGGATAAGGATTGAGCTACCTCACCACCTACCTTTATGGCATGCATCAGATGGTCCCAACCATCTACTACCTCTTTTGGGTAAGATACCATCCTAGCAGGGTACATACCCAACAGAAGTCACGGTTGAAAACCAAATATAGACCTCTTTTCCCCCCACCACCAAACCACACCTTCTGAATCCCCTTGACCGTGGGCCCACCTCGCTTGTATTAGCTGGGTACAAGTTGGTGGTGCTTTGGTCCTTGTGTGCTTACTCCACTATCTTTTGTTTTTGTCTTCTTTCATTCCCACGCCGTTTCTGTCGTAGCAGATTAGCTTTGTTTTGTTCTGCTACGTGTCTCTGTCTTATTTCTTCATGTGTTTCCTGCTATGTGTGTCATTTCCTTTGGTTTGGCTTTTATTTGCTTCACGCAATTCTTATTGTTGACACTTCTTGCTGTTCCTTGTTTCTTTGTATCGTGCTTCTTCATATTAGTTTTCACGCCTATCTTTTTATACAAAAGGATTTGAGCCTTTGTGGGCGAACTAATGTTGACTGGATCAAAATGGTCTTAGGCCTAATTTGTCTTTATCTATCGAACCTATTCTGCTGGAGAACTGTGTATTCTGCTGCAAATCACTTTCCCTTGCATTTCTTTCTTTGAACCTTTCTTGCTCTTTGGTCTTCTTGGTGGGCCTTACTTTTCATTGGGCTTTCCTCCATATGGGTTTTTGGGTATGGATTTACAAAAAATGGGCATCAACATTTAGTTATTAGGATTTGATAGTATTGGCTTGAGTTTAAAACATGGGTTTCACCTATGGTGGTTGGTGGGTTTGAAAGGAACAGTAAGGATTGGGTTGGATTTAATTACATAAGTGGTTTGCTCGTGACCGACGATGTTGATTGCGTCGGTCCATCAGAGGATGGCGCCGGTGAGGGGTGAAGGTGGCCAGTAGGAGGTGTTGGGTTATTTTATTTTAGGTAATAGAAATAAGAAAAGTCAAATTTAATTAAATAGGTATACACGTGGCAAGTGTTCATTGATAAAGTAGAGTGGAGTATAAAAAATAGAGCACTCTCTGAACAATTGTCATAAATCTAAACAAGTCTGTCTAAACAATATTTGTCATAGATTCCAAACATGCATATCCAAACAACTGTCATAAAATCAAGATATCTACCAAATATCCACCTTTCAAGTTTCTAGAGAAAGATATCTACCCTTCAAACCCACCGAAGTGGTTCTTGACTCCTGAGCCAACGCCGATTGAGATCAATCCTGCAGCACCCGATATTTAAATATGCTATTTTTTCTTCTTTTTCTTCGTCTTCTTCTTCTTTCTTTCTTCGTTGTTGTTGTTGTTGTTGTTTTTTTTTTTTTTTTTTTTTCAAATTGCGTTGGATTGTTTGCTTTCATTCACTCATTTTATGAATCTTCATTCTATCTCTCTATTATGTAAAGAACAATGCAATACAAATCCATAATTTGATTACATTTTCTTACATCTTTCAAATTTTCAAAAGCTCAATAATCAATAGTTATGTATAAAAAAATAAGTCTATGAATCGAATAGTAAATAAAATTCAATTGATGTGAAATTATATGTTCTTAACATACACGACAAATTTTTAAAATATGTAATAATGTTAATTTTTTTAGTGAAAGTTGTAATTTTAAGTTACAACTAATTTTCTAACGAAACTTTGTCCTTACTAAATATGCATACATAAATTCATCTTTTATTTATTTATTTATTTTTATACAAGATAAAATTTCTACTCTAACATAATCTAAGTGTATATGTAGGTGAAACTCCCTTCTAAAAACTTGAACTCTGACTCTTGCCTTCTATACCCCACAGACACTAATACTTATAGAGTGACTATCGCACCAAGGATGCGTAGTGTTTCTTTTTTTCTTTTTTTTGAAGCCCATAAACATTGCACATTATTTTTAATGATTAATAGTAAAAGAGAGTAGAGGAATAATTTAACTACAATTGAATTTGTAATTTCCTTTTAGAGCTTGTTGAACATGTATTCTTTTATATATGTTTTATACATTATCCCCTTTGCTTCACTCATCTGTTTAAGTGAACGATTAACCACTTTTTCCAATTTGTTCCAGACCCATCTTAATTTTTTTCTTCTTATATTAAGTAAGAGAGGAAGACAAAGAATAATTCCCAGAGTTTTATTTGGGAACGGATCTCTAAAATTATTTTTGTAAATGATAGTGGATTGATTTGAATAAAAGTATTTCAAATTTTTGTCCACGGTGAGATGTAGACGTTCTGCCGTATTGGCATGAATATGATGACCCACAAAGGAAAAGAACAAAAAATACGCCATCGAAGCGTGACAATTGACAAATTCCTACCATTCAGAACTACCTCTACCAGGTTGGTTCCCAAGTCAACTGCGAATATATCCACGACACGTCTTTCATGAGAACCCGAAATACATGGCTTTGAGTTTCCTAAATGAATTTAGCCTCCAAAGACAAAGACAACTTTTTAATCGCTAATTGGGATGATAAACTATGAGAGGTGGATATTACTTTACAGGAACTCACCACATTAACATGATTTTTACTTTCCTTAAGAATTTTGTAACTCAAAAAATACATCATAGTATTTAAATAGTTATAGTTTAAATTACCCTCTTCCATTTTAACTATTAAATTATAAAATAAAATAAAAATATTTTCAACCACTCACAATTTGCCACTTTAACAAGTGATTGAAAATTATGTTCTTAAACTTATTCTTCAATCACAGTACTCAATAAAAATAATAACAAATATGGAAAAAGTTTGTGTACTGAAACAAAAAGAAATAAGATTTAGAAAAGAATTTCAATACATTTTGTCAAAAAGAGCTTTTGAGTTTTAAAATCCATAATAAATGTAATTAGTGAGAAACTACTAGATATATAGGAAGGAGCCTTTCTCTTTACTCTTCCTTTCTCCCCTTTCATACCCTTCACAAAAAGATTCAACCCTTTCAATTATTAGTTTGTCCCTACTCATTTTTGTGATCCTTAATGCAAGCTCATTAAGGGTCAAGATTCAAGTTTCTAGAAGAGTATTTCATACACATATACACTTAAATTATGTTAGAGTAGAATTTTTATCTCGCATAAAATTTTTTTTATTGAATTGATAGGAAATATTTAGAGTTTGAAACTATAAGAAAGCCAAGAGATGGAAGAGAAAAAAAGATAGTGACAGCTTTAAGGTATTAGTGCCCTTACATTAAGTAGGTTCTTTCAATTATTATTTTGTATAAAATTAATATGTAAAAATTTGGGATAATTGGATATGCTTTTCTTTTTTTTTTTTTTTTTCTTTTTTTTTTGAGAAGGGGATATGCTTTTCTTTGATAAGATAGTAAGATATACTCTTTTTTAGTAAGGTAATAATATATGTTTTTTTAGCTTTTAAGTGTCGTAAAAAAAGTCAAGAGACCGGCGGGTTAACACTATAGACAACTAAGGTAATGGCCTCAAGCCCCCAAATATTAAAAAAAGGCCCCCACTTTTAAACAATAAAATATATTATATTTATTTACTTATTTTTTGGTTAAGAAAAATGGGAGCTTTTATGGTTATATTACACCCTCGGGCAGGGATCCAGACTTAGCGCATATTTGCAAACCTGTGTGGGAGTCACCTCACATTTGTGAGTACACCCCCCACAAAGTATACCCACCAACGGACTCTTGCGGGCAGCGGGACTTGAACCTAAGTGTGGTGCACGAAGCGCCCGAATCTTACCCACTCAGCTAAGCCCGTTGGCAATATATTATATTTATCTCTCTTACATAATGCGCATTTTAATGAAATTTCTCTCACTTAGAAAAAATAATTTAAGGCTCTTCTATAGACCAATAAAATGCATTGTCTATTAAAATTAGTCGGTGAAAAAACAAAATTAAGGCCCAGATTCCCAAAACAAATAAAGTGGATAGACATTTTCTACCTTATCTTAATTTTTTTTCTTGAGTACTTTTCCTCTTTTCCAGTTAGTATGACACATCAAATATTCATCATCATGTTAGTGTAGCCCTCCACGTGACATTTAGTTTTATACTTTTCCTTTTTGTACCTTTTTTTTTTTTTTTTTTTTTTGTAATTTAACTTAATATCATACTTAATACTATTGTGTGTTTGATATTAGTTTATTAGTCTTTTTATTGAAAATATGCTAAAATATACTTGCACTTTGAAAAAGTAAAAAAAAAAAAAAAAAAAGTGAGATCTTAAAAAATGCACATAAAAACTAAAAGATAAAAGCTAAAAAACTAAACTGTAGGCAAATGAACACTTGTATAATAAACAAAATAAAAAAAAAAAAAAAAAAAAACTAAATGTTTTAACAGTACAGTAGGCACACCATTTTTATTTTGCTAAGCATCTCCTTTAACTTGTAGTTTATAAATTCTTATTTGTACAGTTTTGTTTTATTTATTTTATAAATTATATAAATTAGGTTCTATTGCTATATATATATATACACACACACATATATATATACTTTAAAATTTATTTTATTCTAGTTGAATTAAAATTTTCTATTTTAGATCATGTTTCTATTATTCTTAAATATTTTCTAATATAAATATTTACGAGAAAAAAAATCTATTTGGATATGAAAAACTTAAAATAAAAAAAAAAAGAGAAAAGAATTAAAAAGTACTTGAATCTCAAAAAATAACTTTGGATAAATTTTTACTAGTAATAAACAAAGCATAACTGAAAATCTTTCAAAATTAATATTGACAAAATCTTATTTGAGTGGATTAGTGACGTTATCAATTAAAAATAAAATGTTAGCAGAATTTGAATAAAAAAAATTATAATTTAAGTGAAAAAAAGGCTGATACCAAAAGTTAAATAATATAGTTTAATTAAATTTAATTATAAAAAAAGGTCATATTAAAGTTGTTGGCTTGGGCTCCCAAATAAATTGATCTGACCCAGTATCCATGGATCAAGTAAAGTGAAGTAATTTGGGCGTAAGGGGGCAGTTTTGACCTATAAGGATAAGGGTAAGGGTGCACACGGTGTGGCGGTGGAATTTTGGGTCATATATATCACTACACCTCACCTTAATTTTTTTTTTTTTTTTTGAGATCATTACAATATGCTGCTAACCCCGCAGCTCGAACCCTTTCCCCCCTAGACCCCCAAGCACTTTGTGCATGGGAAGATACCAATTCAGCTACAAGGCCTTTGGCCACCTCACCTTAATTGATTTGTCATCTTATGAGTCTAGTGTGGTTTTAGATTGTGCAATATATTGTGGTTTGGTCAGTTTCAATGATTTCTATATTGATAAAGAGGAAGAGTTTGCCATTTGCTTATGTTTTCAAGTGTATATAAATTGTCCTTACTAGACAAAGTTTGGCTACAAATGGTTGTATATAATAATTACAACTCTACTCAATATCATGGTTTTCAAACCCAGACCATTCAACGAACCGTAAATAGAATAGGTTCAAGGTTTTTGAGGTCAGACCGAAGTCGAACCGTGGTCGAACCTTAATGACGTCATAATTAATTTATTAATTATTTAAAATATAAATAAATAATTTTAACTAGTACAAATAGAAAAATTAACTAAAATAGTCCAATTAGATAAAAGATGTATCTTTATATTTTTCATATCATAGTTTTGACAAGGCAAACAAAAAATATCAAAGCTTAAGCAAACATATATTTAATATTTCTTTTCTTATTTTTATGTTGATTAGTTAAACTTGTGATAATAATAATAATAATAATAATAATAATAATAACAACTTTAGAAGGACGCTTACCTTAAATAACATTAAAAAGAAAAAAGAAAAAAGAAAAAAAAAGGGACACCTATTGTTTAAAAGGATATCAATATTGGCAGATGACAAAAGTTAAAAACAATTGAATGTGGTAGTGGTTTTGTCAGGCAAAACAATGGGCACACTTAACAAAAACAAGAATACAACTATACAAGTTATTAGTGCACTACTCAAAAACAAGGTAATGACTATTTATACTAGAACGAATGGTTACAAGAGCCAATATAAGGAGATGAGTTTCTAGCTGCTGCCTGCTGGGCGAAGTGTTGCCGAGAAGGAGAAGAAGAAAATAGGAGGTGGGGATGATCGGAAAGATATACTACCAGAAAATTAATAGTGATGTTAGCAACCTCACCAACTTGGCTCTCTGTTTTCTTTTTCTCTCTTGCAATTTGTTTTTTTTATTTTTTATATTCAAATTCTTTATGGACTAAGATCTGTTTTCCGGCCAAATATAGTAAAAAAATGGAACCGTGCGAACCTCTAAAACCGGCTACGGTTCTCAGAACCGTATGGGTTGACCGTGGTTCGAGCGGTTTCATGCATTTTTCACATTGAGAGGTTCTTAAAGCTAAAAGAATCGGAAAAATGAGAGATTCACGGTTGACCGGGTCGGACTATATGGTCTGGTCCGGGTCTGAGAACCATGCTCAATATTTTTTTTATTGGATATGAATTTTGAAAAATCTATCTTATTGAATTACACTTTCTTCTTATATTCTCAATACTTACAACATTTCATGATGATCAAAGGTTGATAGCTATGTCATCAAAAAAATATTTAAATTTCAAGTTTTTGTAGTTTACAAATTATGCACAAAAAATTAAGTTTATGGACTCAATAGTAAATAACATTTAAGTGAAACAAAATTTGACAAGTGTGTCAAAAACATAAAAAACATGCAATCCAACAGTTATATTTTCAAAATATATAACTTTGTTAATTTTTTTAGTTAAAGTTGTTGCCATTAGCTACAACCAAATTTGCAACCAAACTTAGATAATTGCAAATTAGAATTTTTTTAATTAGTAAAATCCAACGCTTCATATTACATATATTAAATATATAAAAAGCTTAGGACATGTTTGGTAGACTGTAATAGGCGCTGTAATGTAATAGTTATTTCTATGGTTTAGTTATTCTTTAGTTTGGTTATGTTTTTATTACAAGGAATAGTTATTCCTTATGAATAGTTATTCTTCAAAATGAAGAATAACTATTCGTCTTTAAAAGGTTGTATTAGCTATTCTTTAGTAAGTACAATAATTTCAAAACTTAATTTCTTTCCAAATAAACAAACTTTCCATATACATCTAACAATTATAAAAATAAAAAATCATAAAAAATAACACATATCTCTCTTAAATTTAAAAATAACAATTTTTAAGGAGATATAATTGTATGAGTAAGATATTTCCTAAAATAAATGTTAAGTTTCATTCTAATGTTATAATTCACAACCAAACTAATGAATATGTTTAGTTATTACATTATAACACCCTTTATTATTAGTAATAAAGATTACAATTTCTATCGTAATTCTCATTCAGTGTACCAAACATACTCTTATAGTACATCAACAGGTGTGGTGTAGTATTTTGCGGTTTTAAGAAAACACCACACCGGCACCTATAGATGTGTTTTTTGGACCTCCACCACGGTTAATGGTTGAATGAAGAATGATGTGGCCCATGAGATCCTTCACCAGATGTGACCAAGTTGTTATTGCCCTTTATTTTATCTCAATCAATGATATGATGAGGGGACATGAAAATATGGTATACTATAATTAATATATAAGAAAAAAGCAGCTTACTGACTTGTTTGTCGTTTTTTTTTTTTTTTTTTTTTTAGTAAAGACTTGTTTGTCTTAAACTTTCAATATCATTATAATATTCTAATTAATTTTAGCGTTTGTTCAGTGGCCTATAAACGTAAACGAAGAAGAAAGACAGATAGCCCAACCAATTTTTCGCTTGTGGTGTGGTGTGGTGTGGTGTGGTGTGTTTACTTAGGGAGATAGCCAAAGCCAAGCATGGCAACACCTCTGACACCAAACCCAGCTTACAAATGCATGACCAAGTTGTTCTCACATATACTTCTTATACTGCTTTTCCTCACCATTGTTGAGTCTCAATCAATCATTGAGTCCTTACCAGGCTACTCTGGCAGTCTTCCTTTCAAACTTGAAACTGGGTAGGTGTTAAGGCTTAAAGAATTTGTACTTCTCTTTCATATTTACTGCAAATTGATCGTGTGGTATCATGGAATATATGACAGTGAAAGTCATGGATTTTGTAACTAACCAGGTACATAGGCGTGGGAGACTTAGATGATGTGCAGCTTTTCTATTACTTCATTGAGTCTGAGAGAAGTCCAAAAGATGATCCACTCGTGCTTTGGCTCACTGGGGGTCCGGGTTGTTCAGCTTTTTCTGGCCTAGTATTTGAAATAGGTAAGTATGAATTATTCTGATTTTGCGTTTGAATATAACTTATTTTGTTGAAAACTGAAAATTAAAAACTAAAAACAATAAAAAAATATATTTTAGTTACTGTACTTTAATGAATTTACAGTTCATTGACATGATTGCATTGTTCATGTCCCATAAACAGTACACCAAGCGCTTGTAAAAAAAAAAAAAAAAAAAGCTCAAAACGCAAACGTGGGAACGCACTTCCCAAATGCACCCTTAATTATTTTGTTTTATTTTTGGTCACCAAGTAACAAAAATAACTGAGGTATATAAAAGAAAAAGAAGAAAGCCTAGCATTTCTAGTTGATTAATATTGCCAGATTAGCTTTTAAACGCTATCTGAAACTTTACAAATTTAACATAGTTTCTTGCAAAGCGCATTACCGTCATCACAATAGGGTTTGTTTAGATACTGCTTATTATTGAAAACTGAAAATTGAATACATTGTACTAAAATAATTTTTAAATGTATGAATAATACTGTAGAACTCAGTTTTAAAGTTTTTTTTTTAATAAAGTACTTGCGGGTCCTGTGAACAGTGCATGAGACCCACTGGAAAAGCATAATTTTGCTTTCTCTTCCTGCACTGTAGCCATAGGCCCAGATCTGAAAACGTGAAGTGTTCTTCTAAAAAAAAAAAATGAAACGCAGACGCAAGTGCTTTTCAACACTATCCAAACATTAGTGTTGAAAAGCACTTGCGTCTGCGTTTCACGTTTTCAGATGTGGGACCCATGGCTACAGTGCAGGAAGAGAAAGCAAAATTATGCTTTTTCAGTGGGTCTCATAAATACTATTCACAGGACCCGTAAGTACTTTATTAAAAAAAAAAAACTTTAAAATTAGATCACACGTTACTATTCACATATTTATAAATTATTTTACTACAATGTTTTTAGTTTTTAATAATAAACGATATCCAAACAGACCCATAATCTATAAACATGGTGACCCGTGAATACTATTCACAGGACCCGTAAGTACTTTATTAAAAAAAAAAACTTTAAAATTATATCACACGTTACTATTCACATATTTATAAATTATTTTACTACAATATTTTTAGTTTTTAATAATAAACGATATCTAAACAGACCCATAATCTATAGACATGGTGACCCGTGACCTTTAGTAAAAGGTACATTTTAAAAATGAATAAAAAAAATTTAAATAACACTAGTAAAAGGTAATCGTTTTCTACTCCATTTGTGGAAATTTTTCGCTATCGCCAATGCCACAGTTTCAATATTTCTTAAACAATAAGATAATCTTCTTGACTAAAAACAAGAAGGAAAAAAAAAAAAAAAAAAAAAAAAAAAAAAAAAAAAAAAAAAAAAAAAAAAAAAAAAACAGCCAACCATTCCTAACCTAACCAGAGACTAATAGTATTGTTGTTGATGATAATATCTAAGAAAACTTTTGCAAAATTTCAACATCTTAATGACATCGTCATGTGAAGATGAAAGCTTGAGTGAGGTCAACATCAATTCGGGCTAGCTAAGAAAATAACGTATTGGAAATAAGAAGCTTTATAGTTCATAGAAAACTTCACTGATCTCTCGTTTATTAGGGTGAAAAAAATTCACTGATGCGATTTTTAAACGAGTATATTGTATTTTTTGGTATTATCAATCATTTTTAAATATATATGAAAACAGTGTTAATCAATGTTTATTTAAACGTTAAAAACGTGTCAAAAGCCAATCTAATTAATTTCCAATGAATATATAGGATTTTAAGAAATTCATTAATGTATATTTAATTGCCAATGACATGACAAGTTTCAACTGATAGCCAAATAGAACCAGACACCGACGGATTCAGATCTTCTAGAGTTCTTAGGGTATTCTACTAAATAGATTTCCTTAAATCTTAACCGTTCTTTAATGATTTAATGGTCAAGATTTTGTCATGTCAGCATTCTATTAATAATAATCTTAATTGTTTTGTTTGTAACATTATTATATTATTTTAAGAGTATTGTTAGTGGAATTGTGATATGACAAAATCTAGACTATTAAATTATTAAAGAATGGTTAGGATTTAAGGAAATTTATTGGTAGAGTACCCTGGAACTCTAGAAAATCTGAATCCGACACCGACACCCTCCACTATATTCACCTAGCAAAAAAAAAAAAAAAAAAAGAAGATAAAAAAGCTAAATGACAAATCAAATGAACTTATTTTTACAATAGATTAAACATTACAAATTTAAAGGTGTACTTAATTAGAGCTTCACGATTTAAAATTTTAAACGATCAATGTGACAATATGTAAATTGCTAAATTCAGAAAATAAAATCTTAACCGTAAAATGAACTCTTTTTATATTATGAATTTCACATATAGTTTAGACCTCCCAGTATCGTTAGGATTGGTAAGTTCTTCATATACTCTCTCATTAATCAGAGATTTGATTGGTTCCATACTTTCTTGTAGGTCCACTGTCATTTGATTTTGACAATTCCAGTAGGGATTCACCCACATTTAAATTGAACCCATTCTCATGGACAAAGGTCTGAGATTTTGGCTTCCTTGTTTTCTATATTTTTAAGGCTAATTATGTGGTTGATATATGCTTTGAAAATTGATGACGATTCTCCTCTAGGTTGCGAACATAATATTTGTTGATGCACCCGTCGGCACTGGATTCTCATATGCGAGAAGTTGGGAAGGATACAGCATCACTGATACCATATCAGCAGCACAAACCTATTCTTTTCTCAGGAAGGTGAGTTTAACATTTGTTCACTTTGTTGTATGAGAGAACAAACTCGGATATAGGGGAAAATATTTTGTTTCGGAAGAGAAAAAGAGCACTCACTGACTCAAGTGAAAATTAATTGGCATAATACATAATATTATTAATTGTTTAATATTTTGGTTGACTTTTGCATTTATATTGGTGGAACAGTGTGAGTAATATTTTGAGAGAAACTTTTTATGATAATTCTTTATCATCAAATTAAGATACCAATTAAGTTTTGATGTAAGCAGAGATTAAACCTCAAATCTTTTATTCAACTATTAAAGATTTTACCAGTTGAGCAAATTGAAATCCACTATATGAGTAATATTTTAAATATGCTAGAATGATTGGTAAGAGAGTCTTTGAATGCAAGCATCAATAATTCCATGACAATACCTTAGTCATATATTTTTAATACAACTGTCACGTCATAGTTGACAAAAGTTATAGCATTTGGATTAGTTAGTGCAATTTTTTTTTTCTATTTTAATATAAGATTTTTCGCCCCCTCAAACACTTTTCAAAAATACCATCATATTATTTACTATACATTCAATTTTATTTAAATATTCATTTTGTATTATTTTTTTATTATCTTCATAGAGAGAGAATTTGATGAGGCAAAAGGTAAGAGAAAAAAAAAATATTATCATAATAACATACAGAGTTACAGTAACCTATTTATATGGTTATTGTAACTTTGCAAATTTATACATTTTTAACTTGATTGATGTGAGTGATTTTGGAACTTAAATGTGTCAAATTGAGATATTTTTCTATTTTGCATTCTCTAGTTCAAATGCTCTTATAATTCTGAAATACAAAAATCACCCTTAAAATTTGGGCTAATGTCATGAACAACCCAGTTTGGGTTTCGGTTTCTATTATGCATAATTAGAGTCTATGCATTAGCATTGCCAATTTTTTAAAACAAAATCCTAGTTTAAGAATTTTTTTTTTTGCTTTTTCTTTTTTGCTTACTCTGAAGTAGAACTCACATCAAACTATTAAATTATCAATATATATGTATATAATAAAATCACATCTAATTCTTCATTTCTTATTTTATTTTATTAAAATATTTTCTTCTTGATTTTTAAATTTCTTTTGGAGTCTCTCTCTCACCACACTTGGCATAGCCACCTCACAGTTTCTAAGTTCCCCTTTCTCTTTGCCTTTGCGGCCATCCACCCATTACACCAGTGACATCATAGACGTGAATTTTTGGTCTGACACAACCATGGGCCACCACATGTTTAAGTAAAGAAAAGTTAGCTTTAGGGTCAATAGCATACTATAATTATCTTCAAAAAAAAAAAAAAAAATCATTTTATTGGGTTTGCTAGGCATATTTTAGTTGGACTAAATTATTGGGTTTAAGGTATCTTTAATACTCAACCTTGTGTAGTAATTCTGGACTTAATTCAAGGAATTTAAACATGCAAATGCTAATGCCAAAAATTTGTTTAATCTTTTGGGTTGTGACACAGTGGCTTTTGGCTCATCCAGCATTCCACAAAAATCAACTCTACATTGCTGGTGATTCTTATTCGGGCATACTTGTCCCAATTATTGTTCAGAAAATATCCGATGGTAACTTCTATGAATGAAGATTCTTATCATTATTAATATCAGCATAATGATTGTTATATAAATTATATTTTTCACCTTAAATTAATATCATCAATTTCAACGTCTCTCCTAAACTATTATTATTATTATATATATATATATATATATATATATATAATTAGCTTATTGATTTATTGATTTGTAATAATTTATTGAAAAAATGGTTTAAATAATTGATGAAAACCCATTTTTGAACAAGAGATGAAATATTTAATCCCAACCAAGCAATCAAATCAGACACAACTAAATCCATGTAGGTTGGGTTAGGTTGATTTCTACATTTGTGATGGGTTAAGACGGTCTCAACCCAATAAGGTCAAATCGGGTTGAAAAAAATTGTCCAACCTGACTCAATCTAATCTTTGCATGCCTCTATTTATTGCATTATCATATAAAATATAATCAACCCATGTGGGTTGTTATTTATAATTAAGTAGTATGCAACTATCCGCTCAAAAAAAAAAAAAAAAAAAAGTAGTATGCAACTATGCATGTGGAAGTTAAGATTAAATTTGATGGATATTTGTGGGACTTTGTAGTGAGCCTTCCAATGTGATGATAAATATTAAATGTTGTGGTAAAATGCTGTTTGATCGACAACTCAACAGGCCCTAAATCAAAACCTGGGCTTATACTTTTTCTTCGCTACAACAACCAAAACCGATCCAACTCGGAAAGGTCAACTTGGTTTCCTGTGCACGAGGATTTATTGTGTGCTGAATTTGTATTTTTCATTAAGTTCAAGCCAATCCCTATTTCGCACATGTCACTACCAAAATTTGATGGCACAAATAAAGTTTAATAAGGACGTTGCAAATGACAAAATAATTTAAGATGGAAAAATTTCCAATGTAATTGTAGTCACTAGTCATATAATTCCATATATATGATAAATTGAAAGGTTATGTGTATTACTTATATATTACTACGTTTGAAGTATGTATTACCTCTTTTTCACTTATGAAGCATGGTTTTTCTATAGGTAACGAAGCTGGAGCTAAGCCAGCTATGAATCTCCAAGTAAGTACTTACATTAGAATATTAATTGAGAAAATTTAAATGTATTTAAGATAATTCATGTTTATTAATGCCTCGTAGTTTTTGAGTTTTGTTGAAGTAAATTTTCATTGAATTTGGATGCAGGGATATGTGCTTGGTAACCCAACCACAACCCCACATGATGATTACAACTACAGAATCCCCTTTGCTTACATGAAGGCACTTATATCACAGAAACAATATGAGGTGTTTTTGCTAGCTTACATATACTCTACTATGAAATTCAATTGAGCTCTCAATGCAAAAGGGTTAACCTTATCAAATTCCTTGGTGTTTGTGTGTGTTTTTTTTTCTCTTAATATCAAGTCAACCAAAACGAATTGCAAGGGCGAGTATATAAATGTTGATCCAAACAATACACCATGCGTAAATGATCTTCACACAGTGACGGATGTGAGTGAGCTGATCTCAACCACTTCTAACTTCTAAGGCTTTATAATATGAGTTCTCTTTACCAATTTTGTACGAATTGAGAGTGATTTATCATTTGAATTTGCAGTGCACCCAAAAAATATATACGGGACAAATATTGGAACCTACATGTAGTTTGACATCCCCAAAACCAGTGGGATCAAAGTTGGATGCAAGCCTTCTCGGAGAGGATGCTATTCATCTCCTTTCTCTTACTCAAATTCCTAAACTATGGTGCCGGGTAAATATATGTTTGTGTGTGGGGATCATAATTGTAAGCATGTACAATTTTGGCTAATTTTTAGCAGCTTTCTGTTTTTGTAGAGTTATAACTATATATTCTCTTACATTTGGGCCAATAATGAAACTGTTCAAAGGGCTCTTCACATTAGGGAGGTATGACAATGCTACGAACAATAATAATAGGTATCAAGATTATGAATATTTTTACCAAAAATTTCAAGCATGACAACCAGGGGACCATAAGGGAGTGGGTAAGGTGCAATGCAAGTTTATCTTACACAGATGATGTCTTTTCTACTCTTGATTACCATCGGAACCTCATCAAGAAAGGGTATCGTATTTTGATTTACAGGTAATTTCCTTATTTTATAACCTAATTTACATAAATGGAGATAGTTTATTTCATAGATAAAATTTTATTCTCTCTAACAATGAACATATTGTTATTGAAAGGATTTAACATTGAATATATCTTTAGATATTTATAATATCTAATCTAATAATGAAATGTATGCATTTCAAATGAAATTTTTTTTAATACTCATCGGTTCATGGAAAGAAACTTCACTAAAAAGTCATTTCCATTAACTACAAGAGGTAACACAATCAATTGGGAATCACATCTAATGAAACTAATTCGAATATCTCATACTTATCATTTTCATTCCTTTGAAATAAGACACTTCACTGATTTTTGTTTCTTTTGTTTGAACACAGCGGTGATCATGACATGGTTATCCCACACATTTCTACATATGCATGGATAGAGTCTCTAAATTTGACAATTGCCACTGATTGGGGACCATGGTTTGTTGATGGACAAATTGCAGGGTTGGTTTCCACTTGAACCTTTTATAATCTCAGCCTCAGCCACCTACTTTTTTTCTTAAAGCCATAAGTTGAAGTAAATCAAGTTGTTTTCAATCCTGAACTTCATTATTATCTCATATCCATTATAATTTGTAGGTACACGATGGAATCTTATTATAAAAAAAGTCGGTTGACGTATGCAACTGTAAAGGCAAGAATGATATTCCAATCAATATATACTTTTTCTCTAATGATGTACCCAAGTAATTACAAATTACAAAAGCTAACTCCATTATATGCCTTGCTTTTGTGTAGGGAGCGGGCCATACTGCTCCAGAGTACAAGCCTAAGGAATGTTTTGCCATGGTTAATAGGTGGTTTGCTTACTATCCTCTCTAGACAATAGTGTTCTTGCCCATTTATGTAAGAGAGATCGAGCACTTGTTCAATAAAATCGTTTTAGTATTATTGGTGTAATCAATAAAAGAGCAATGAAACTCGACAGCTTTTAACATCTTTCATTTATGTTTCTTTTATAGATTTTCTTTTTCTTACTTATTCTTGAAATGTAAATTTTGGTAATATCCTGCTATAGATTTACTAGGAGTTACACTTTTAAGATGTTTGTGCTCTATTTGTTTCAACGTTAAAATTTTCTAAAAAATGAGTAATTTTTTAAAAAGTCAATTAATTTCTTTTGTTATTACAAAATTGAGAGTAAACTACTTGCTTGAATATTTATGGTGTATTTAAATACCGTTTATTTTATTGAAACTGAAAAATTATTGCTGGAAGTGCTGTAAATAAAGGTAAAAATTAGTTAAAATAGTACCGTAGGACCCATGAATAGTGCTAAAAAGTGCAATGGGGCCTTGTATAGTAGTAAAAATAAGCTGAATAGTAAAATAATTTTAATTTTTAGGGTGTATTTGAATACCGCTTATTTTGCTGAAAACTGAAAATTGAAAATACTGTAGCAAAATAATTTTAAATGTGTGAATAGTGCCGTAATACTCATTTTTAATGAAAGTTTTGTTGAAAAAAAGAGGTTTGTAAGTCCTGTGAATAGTGTATAGGACCCACAAAAAAAAGCAAAATAGTTGTTAAAATGCGCTTCTCAAAAAAAAAAAAAAAAAAAAAAAACTGAAAAACAAAAACGTTAAAGCAAATCATCAGTATCCAAATGGGTATTTAATCCTAACCCAAACCGCACACTTAGATAACCTCTTTATTGCATTCTCATAAAAAGATCACCTCTTTATTAATCATGAAGAAAAAACATCTATCAAGAATAAAATATTTATTTTAGTAGCTAAAGTAAGTGAGAGAGAGAAAGTTCTAGCCATATGTCATAAACTCATAATAACGTTGCTATTAAAAAAATCCAAGTATTAGATCGAACAAAAACTGAGCGTGTTCCAAGCAGCAAGATATAGAAAACCATGTATAAGCCCAAGATTTGGAAAGAAAAAAAAAAATTAAAACCCAATATGTGTATCTGGGCTTTGGGTTCAAGAAATAGAATTTGGGCCCCCCTTTCTCCTATATCTTAGTGTAGCCCTTAACCAAAATCTAACACAAATAGCATCACAAATAAAACCAAAAAACCACGTGTAAGCCCAAACAAACCCACAAAATTTAATAAAAAATTTACAAAAAATTTATATAGTGTTGTTAGTGGGGTAACAGTCGGTGAGCGACGGAGTCAGTGAGTAGACCATGTGATTGAATAATTTATATATTGTATTAATTCTAACTATTTCTAATTTATACAGTATTCCAACTATTTTTGAGATGGAAACAAAGACGCAATAAATTAAATATGTCACACGTGGCTAACTTATAATGCTATAACTAATAAATCTATAAATTGGGATCTATTCAATTTATAATTAAAATATTATTAATATCACCTACATTCTTGTATTTGTCTTTACTTAGTGATAACAATTAGTCATTTTGTGACTTAGTGACAATAATTAGTCATTTTGTGAGATAATATAAACGTAATTCTTATTTGATTTGTATCGTTGTATTTGTTAATAGATGATTGCATTGTAATGTATTAAAAAACAATGCTTTTGTTATGTATATTTGTTCATTGTTTTTTTTTTTTTTGTTTTTTTTTTTTTTTTGAGAATCAATATTTGTTCATAGTTTGTTAATACTAAATGAATGCTTATTTGAAGTTTTATTATAAAAAAAAAAAAAAAAATTGCTTATACTCCGACCTTCTTAACTTGAAATCCTAGTTCTGTCTTTGGTAGTGATATGATATGTAAGGTAAGTAATGCTATGTATATATACCGTAATTTTCAAAATATTGTTCACAACAACTTAAATGGTGGATTTTTATTAGTTCTTTTTGAGTTTATCATTAATATTTGTGGGGCCTAAGAATTGGGTAACCCCAGCCCACTTTACATTAGGCCCAAAGGCCCACGCCGAGGAGGTAGAAACGTCCGATGATGAAAGTAGGAAGCCCAAACTTATGAGCTATCTCTACCATCACAATGGAAGAGCAAATCTCTTGCTCTTAAGACAATTAATGAGAGAGTGGAAGCTCAAGACTCCTCGAATGAGGATGAGGTCGAAAAGGAAGTGGCGTACCTTGCCAAGAACTTTCGTAAGTTCTTAAAATTCAAGAGGGATGGGAAGTCTTTTGAGAAAGGGAAATTCTCAAATTTCAAGAAAGATAAGAAATACTTAAAGAAGAAGGATTCTTGATAGGTCAAGAATGTATTGACCCCTTTGGTAAATTAACCAATTAATTAGCTAAGTGAATTAATTAGGTTCAATTAAATGCAATAAGCATGGTAGCACAAACAAATCACCAATTAAGTTAAATGCAGCGGAAAATAAATTTGACACAGGTGATTTGTTTACGAATGGAGAAAACCACCGAGACAAAACCCTACCGGGTGAATTTAAAATCACCACTCTCGAGAATCCATTATTATCAAAACAAACGGTTACAAGTAAAGAAATCTCAGTACTTCATATCAACCTACAGTTGAACCCTTTCCCCAATACCCAATTGGACTTGTAATGTAGTGATAATCTCTCCTTTCAATGCACAGCTCCAAGTACGTGACTAACCAATCAATGTACGGCTCCAAGTACGTGACTAACCAATCAATGCACGGATCCTAGTATGTGACTAACACACCAACTTAAGAAAGATGCTGGCTGCTAAGTTCTTCAGTTCATCCACATGATGTTGGTTACAAAACCCTATGGCGTATAAACGCAGCAGCTTCTTTAAGAGACAGATGAACAAGGGCAAATTGTCTTTGGTCACAATATGCATTAGTAAAACCTTTGCATTCAGTTGCATTGCTTTAGACGGCCCTTAAAATAATTATTATATATGTCTAGGGTTGTGAGAAAAGAAACCCTACACAAATAGCTTGGATATGCGTGAAAAACAAGCCTGGAAATTTGAATTTTGTAATCCTTGATAGATACAGCTGTCTAGCCATCTGTCGAGCTTTGAAGAATTAAACCTCGATAGATACATCTGTTGAGCTTTAATGAACAACACTTCTTCACTTGATTCTTGGACAGATTTGCATGACTTCAATACTTGGACTTGAACTCTTGTTCCTTGAAGTATTAAACACATCCTAGATTTACCTAATTACAAGTAAAGTGCGTTTTGTCAAAGGATTAGCCAATTTTATATGACATATGTTCTAAACATGTTCCATATATGTCCTAACAATTCTAAAGATTCTTCTCCATCTCAAGTAGTCACGTGCTACGAGTGCAAAGGGCATTGGCATGTGAAGAAAGAATGCCCCACATACTTGAAGGCAAAGGGTAAAGTCTTTGCCATTACCCTTAGTGACTCGGACACCTCTAATTCAGATTCAAAAGAAAGTTGTGATGGAGAAGGAAACCACTCTGCATTTATGACCATTGCACCTGTGGATTCTTCGGAAGACCTACATGCTCTAGTGGAAGAGCTCGGTGAGCACATCGAAGTGGAGTCTATGGGGATTGGGGAGGAATCCGATGAGGAAGATGAAGAAGCAAAAGGATTGCAAGAAATCTATAATTCTCTTCTTGAGAAGTCTAGAGAGTACGCAAGAGTGGCTAAGGCAACCATAATAAAAATGAAGAGAGTTGAACAAGATTACAAAAGTCTTCTAGTGTGGTATAAGAAGACGAAATGCGAAGTTGAGGTGCTGAATGAAGAACTAACTGAAGCCTATTCCAAGATCAAGTTTCTTGAGCTTGAAGTGATTCAAGCTAATGCCAAAGTGGAGTGTGTTGCCTCCAAGAAACTTGACGAAGTGCTCGCACATCAAAAGCCCTTTTCTGACAAAAGGGGCTTAGGATACACCGGAGAAAGTAGCTCAAGCGCCAATGTAACTAAGGAGATGAATTTTGTCAAAACCAAGGAACCAATGGTAGCAACTCCAATTGTTGAGAATGTGAAGGTTGAGAAGAAGCCAAATGTGATTGCTCAAAGGGTTTCCACAAAACCTCCAAATCTATTTGTGGCCAAACCTAACGTTAAAGGGAAATCTCTTCCATAGTCACAACGAGGTCCTCAAACTCAACATTTTTTCCACCATTATGGAATCTGAGGACACACTAGACCTAATTGCCACAAGCTTCAAGCATTGAAGAATACAAGTTCTCAGAGGCCAAGAGGACAAAGTAATGGCAAGGGGAACCTCAAGCAATCAAAAGGGCGAGAAGTTGATTATGATATTGGTGATGTGATGAAGATGATAGACACCATCACTTCTTGTTTGGAAAACTTTACCCTAAGGTTTGAGAATCGCAACTCGAGTACCCAATCCTCTAAGGATATCACCCCAAATGCATGTACCGTGTGGGTGAAGAAGGGTACACATGCATAAGCATTAGAACATGTCCATGCATCAATTCTTTCTATATGTTGTGACATTGTTTGGTTGTTTACTTATTTTTCATTCTAGCATGTTTTTACCGCCTTACTTTGTTTTTAATAGCTTGAATGTTTATTCCTTTTCTATCAATCTTTACTTGTTTTTGTGTCAAAAATCCAAAAATACATAAAAAGTATAAAATCCAAAAAGTTTGATCGGCATTATTATGTTTTATCACATGCATGTTTTGCCATGTAACTTCGTACAAATGGCTTTGTGCATTTACTTGCTTAGCTTGTTCTTTATGCATTCATATCATTGTGGGAAAAATTTTGACATCTATGTGATTGTTGTAAATAGATCTTCAAACTTGTCATGAATGATTAGCCAATGGTTTTGTTGATCTTGAGACATGCATAGACTTGTGCCTATATATCTTCCCACTCTTTTATGTTTTTGCTTATAGCTCAACAAATGTCAAATCTTGAAAAGAAATAATGAGCTGCAAAAGCCGTCGTACATACTAGTATTAGACTAGGAAAAAAGAAAAGCGACTTGTAATGAAAATGTATGGTGCCCAAAAGCCAAAGGCTTATTCATCAAATTGAAATATCAAAAATTTCAGGCATTGATGTCAAAATGAGATGTTTTTGTTTGTAAATGATCAAATGTTATGAAATGTAAGAAGCCAAATGAAAAGTTTCAAAGTTATGTAATCAAGTTTTGTGGGAGGTCATATATGCATACTTCTTTAATTGAGATTGGTCACTGTTTCTAGCGCTAATTGTGCATGCCTTGGTTGAATTGATCATTGAAGCTTCACATCAGACTAAGGACTATCTCACATTTGGTACCTACACACATCACACATGCCTATGTTCAATGAATGCCTTATTCATTTGTGTGATTGAACTTGATTAAATGTGTTGTACATACTCAATCATATGTTGATCAAACACAAAAAGATTTTTGAGTATTTTTAGTTGTTTTTGGAAAGTGTTTTTGTTGTGAAAATTTTTAGAAAATCCAAAATTTGTGTAACTCTGTTTTGGCGACTCACTCACAGGTCAAGCTAGTCGCGACCTAACTCAGAAGCTCTTGCGACTCTCAGGCGAGTGAATCCCCCAGTCGTAAAAAATACTTAGAAAATTTTTCAAAATTTTTGGGTTTTTGGCATTTTCACTCTGTTTGGCGACTTATTCGTAAGTGGAAGCTCCAATCACGAGCTTACACAGAAGGATTCGCGACTCCCTTCATGACTTGTTTGTGAGTGGACTTCCTAGTCGCGAAAAACACTTAGACAAATTTTTCAAAAATTTTGTCAAGGGTTTTTGCAACTCATTTTGGCGACTTGCATGCAACTAATTCCAGTCGCAAAAATCGCGTGTTTTGCACAAATAAGGCTAAATCCAAGACAGTTTTCAAAAACTTTTCAGTTTTCCCTCGCATCATGTGCACACACTTTGTCTTATCCTCTCCCAAAACCTCCATTTTCTTCATCAATCCTTCATCAATCTTCAAGAAAAGGTATGGGTTTTCTTTTATTCTAAAAGTATTTCAAGTTTCTAGCCCTAGTTTTTTTGGATTTTGTGTATATGTTGAGATATGGAAATATGGCTCTTCAATATGGTTTTGTTGATGTTTTGATGAGCTTGATTTATGGGTTTTGTTGGTTTTGTTAGTATAATGCTTATTCTACATGTTTTACATGTTTGTGCTTCATTTTTTTTTTTTGGCATTATATTATGTTTGTGTTGTGTTGTGCATATCATGTTCATTATAAAATGTCTCTTAGATGTTTTTGTGTGCCTCTTTGGATTCCATGGAATACAAAGTTTGTAGGGATAATCATGTTTCTTTGATTTTGAAACATTATATGATTATGTGTTTTGGCACTTTGCCCTAATTTGCACACTTTTGCATTTGATGCACACACACACACACACACACACGCACTTTGACATGTTTGAGTGCTTAATGCCATGATTCTATTATGTTTTGATGTTTTATGTCTTCACATGTCATTCTTTTGAATTACTCTTCAATTCATTTTTTAGGGTTTTAATTCAAAATTTCTGATTTGGGACTAACTTGTTGCTAATCAAGTTTGTTGCCCTTTGTGTTTCATCTTGCTCTTTGATATTACATGATACAGCTTGACAATGTCTGTTAGGACATATATGTTTCACATGTTAGGAACATATGTCACTATTTTATGTAATTGGCTAATCCTTTAACAAAACACACTTTACTTGTAATTGGGTAGATCTAGGATGTGTTTGATGCTTCAAGAAACCTTGTTTCAAGTTCAAGTGTTAAAGCCATGCAAGGCTGTCCAAGATTCAAGTCAAAAAGTGCTGTTCATTAAAGCTTGACAGCTAGTATCTATCGAGGCTCAGAGAGCTGTCTAAATCCCGTGGCTTGACAGCTAGGTATCTGTCGAGGTTTATAAAGTTCAATTTTTCAGGACTGTTTTTCATCCAATTCGTGAGTATGTGTTTAGGCTTTCCTTTCTCACAATCCTAAACATATATAAGGATTATTTTAAGGGCCGTCAAAGGTAACATAAGTTGAACAAGAGAAAATTTCACAAGTATGAAGGAGAGTGTGACCGGAGACCTAGTTTACCCTAGTTCTTCAAGAAGTTGTTGTGTTTGTACACCGTAGGGTTTTGTGACCAAGCAACTTCATGATCTTCATCATCTAGATGAACTGAAGAACTTTGCAGCCAACATCCTTCTCAAGTTGGTGATCAAGTCGCGTACTGCGATCCGCGCAATTGGTTAGTCACGTACTGGGAGCCGTGCATTGAAAATAAGAGATTGTCACTACAGAACAAGTCCAATTGGGTATTAGGGTAATGGTTCAACTGTAGGTTGGTATAAGGTGCTGGGACTCCTTTACTTGTAACCACTTGTTGTGATAATGGTGGATTCTCGGGAGTGGTGACCTTAAAATCAACCTGTGGGGTTTTTGCCGTGTAGGTTTTCCTCATTCGTAAACAAATCACCTTGTCAATTTATTTTTCGCTGCATACTTAGTTTAATTGGTGATTTGTTTGTGCTACCACGCGTTTGCATGTTAATTTGATTAATTAATAAACTTGACTAATTAATTAATTCATTCATCACAAGGGGTCAATACATTTTTGGCCTATTTCTTCATGACTTGATCACTGATGAAGAAATTGATATTTTCTTACATATCTTCCACCTTCTAAGCAAGATTGCTGGGAGAACAGCCTTAAGGAACTGCCTTTCTTTTTGTTGCCTCATTTCAAAAAATTTGAAGCTCAAAGGTGTTCACCCATTGAAAATGAGTACCCTCATCCTAAATAAAGCCCAATCAACATTCGCACTCTCAATGCTATCATAGGTCACAACCGAAAGGGAGTCAAGCAAGAGAGTCATTCTCCTATGGTACTTCAAGCTATAGCTCACATCCCTGTGATGAGAAGTTAGACAACATTATGGCATCCGTACAAGATATCAGCATCAAGTTGTCTGGACTCGCAAATATCATGCACTCACAACATACCCGTTTTGACACAAAGTTCACATCTCTCCAAACTCAATTAGACCAAATCCAAAGGAAGCTAGAGGAAAATGAGGGCTAGCTATTCCATGACAAAAAAGGGGGAGATGGTTCAAGATAGGGGGAGGAAGAGCTAGATCAAAAGGGGAGCAAAGGAGAAATGCAATGCAATGAAGAGCAAGAGCAAGAAAAGCCTATGTTTAATATTTTGTTTATGCTATTTACAGTCTATGTTCATATTTCATAGTTCATGTTGTGTACTTGACTATGCTTTAAATATGTACCTTTGCTTTGCAGCTTATTAGTACTTTTAGATTATGTATGCATTATCTTTAATACTCTACTCTTGTGCCCTTGTTGGATCTTGTATCCTTGATGCAAATACCTTAGTGTTTTGCATCGGTTGAGTGCTGGACATGAAAATGATACTTTGCATTGAACTTATTAGCTTACATGTCCGGATGTTCATTCCTTGTGTGAATAATCATTGTGGTCACTATTTATAGTGATTATTCATGTTTGGTCAAGCCATGCTTTATTGTTATATTCTTTATTGCTTAATCGCATTGTGCTTGCTCCATATGCATTTCAAGATTTCTACTTTCAATGATCTTCTTGTGCTATTGTTTTCAGGAAACTTGCCCGTATGGTTCAAGAGCTTCACAGAATCTAGAGTTAGGTGTGAGTGAGTTTTGGCAACTATTCTTAACTCACATTTTAAGTCTAGAGTTTGTTTTATGGTTTTGTCACAGAATAGTCAAAGGGGGAGATTGTAAGGATGAATTTATTCAATCATGTGTTGGCTTTATTCCGTACCAAATTTGCATATAGTTTAGCAATTAGATACCTTATATTTAGGTGGGAATAATGTAAGGGTTGTGTGTGAGAGAGTGTGAACAAATTCAAGAGTGTGTGCATTTGGAGTTTTCTTGCGACTGGATCTCGTGAGTGACTCCCGACTAACAACTTGCCAAAATGCCGCACGTCTGAAACATGCAAGAAGCTAAAGGGTCAAGATAGCTAGAGCATTACAGGACAAAAAGTACAGTTTGGCTTGGCAGTTAACTCACGACTTAAACTCCTGGCTCATTCCAGTCGTGAGAGTGAGTCGCCAAAATGCCATGTTTTGCAAAAAAATGACCTTTCACATTCCTCACGTACACTACTATAAATACCCTTATACCTATGAAATGTAGAGAGATTCAGAGAGAATTTTGAGAGAGAAACCCTAGAGAAAACCAAGATTGACTCATCCATAATCTTAGACATTTGATTCTCCAAATTCCACTGCTCTCACCCTCTCCATTGACATATCCTTGAGATGTACATTTGCCAAATCCTTATCTCACCATACCCATATCAGTGAGGAGGTATTTTGGTGCTTGGGAAGCTGTTTGGAGATGACCAATTCACTTTGTTGATGCAATGGGCTTATTGCGGGATCCAGGAAGTTAAAGAAGACACGGTTAGGCTTAACCCTTTTGGAGCAAGAAGCTTAGAGGGCTTAGGTGCATTGGGTAGATTAGGGTTGGAGGGTCTATTGCTATTTGTGTATCCCAACTTTATTCTTTAGTAGATCATTTTACCGCTTGGAGGGCGGCAGAGAGGTTTTTCGTTGAGTTCTTTTGTTTCCTCTTCGATAACACGTGCTGGTATTATCTTTCTATTTGCATCTCTCTAACCCTTACTCTTGCCTTTTAATTGTTGCTGTATTGTGATTAATTATGGTGTAGAGTTTTTTATCTGTTTGGGTTTTTGCCTCTACTTATTATTCTGCACATTTATTGTTTGAGTATAAGGTTGTATTAGTTATATTTAAAATTGTGGGTCTCAACATTCATCAGTGTTTTCACACTAATTGAACTTTCAATGATTATTCCATACATAGCAACACATGCATGGATAGAATCACTAAACCTTACTATTACCCATGATTGGAGGTCATGGTTTGTAGATGATCAAGTTGCAGGGTAATTATCCACCACTACTTTCATATTTCAGCAACCCTCTTGCCCGCTTCACCTTTAAAAGCTTAAATACAAGTTACATTCAATTCAGAAGCTTATAATTGTCTCACGGGTCACTTTTAATTGTACTGTGCAGATTCAAAATGTAGAATACATTTAAAATGTACTGCTTACCATTTGCAAAAGTTATGGCAAGTATAAGTAACTAATTATTTGTTCTAAAAAAAAAAAATATTTTCCAAGTAGTAGCCACAACCTAACTCTAGGATTTGCTTCTTTGTAAGGAGCCGGACACATAGCTCCAGAGCACAACATGGGGCATATTGCCACCATCTGGTATGTATCCATCTATATTCGGATTAGTTTTTATTTAATACATCATTGACCGACTTTTTTTACAGTACGGGCCTGTTCATAAGTTTCACCTGAGGAGTGGAGTTTTTTGGAGAAAATCTTTAGTAAATCCAAGTTAGAAGAGAGGACGTGGTCCAAGTTGGTCACCTTAGACACAATCCATTGGTATTGCGACGGACCAGAGCCAACTCCAGCCACCCGTTGATATGATGCTTAAGTTCATCAATGTAAGTCCGTTATCCATATTTGCATTTTCTTTGTCTTTAATTTTACTCTTAAAACATCCGTCCACTTTTGTGTAGAAATGGATACTGCCAAGAGGAGAACCTACATAAAGCAGCAAGCTACTTTACAAAAACAATAGGAGGCTCAGACCTCTAAGGGGCCAGGTTCAGCCAACCCGTCCACCAAGAGGAAACTAGAGAAAACTGACCGTTAACCCCCCAAGAGGCCTAAAATAGTTCTTGAACCCGTCGTGGGTTTAAAAGCTGAGGCCAAGAAGACGATTACTAAACCTGGCCCAAGAAAGGGAAAAGGACTCATGACGGGTACTGATCCTTCTTCTGAAAAAGCACCCGTCCTCCTTCGTGAAGAGTCCAAATATACGTTGGAGCAGCTTTTGTCCATCGTCACGACTGATGATTACGAGGACTTGAGCAACTATGCAACTGAGGCCATAGAGGAGACGAGTCTCTTTTGCATTGCTTAGGTAACTACGCCCATCTACTTTATCATTTTCTTTTTGTCAACTTGCTTAGTTACTAATCCTTTCTTCAGGCAATGCTAATGGCCAGCTCGACGGAGGATGAGTTGAATGAGCTGAGGGCTGGAAGGTGGTCTAGTAAAAGAAGCTCGCCTTGACGGAGCGAGCTAGAGATGAGTTTGAGAAGCAGACGAAGTAGCTGAAGCAGGTCTTGGAAGACAAGGAAAAGGAAATCCGTGATGCCAAAGACTAGCTCTATCTGGCAAAGGAAGTTGCTGTACGAGAGTACCGTGACTCTGAAGCCCTTCTGCAAGAGCTTGGAGGCTCATTTGCTGAAGGCTTTGACGACACCCTCCGTCAAGTGAAGAATTTCTATCCAGATCTAGACATGTCTAATGTTAACATCAATGCCCATGACCAAACTTCAGTTCAGCCCGTCCACTCCGAGAGTACGGACAAACTTTTTGCTGATGATCCCCCCGTCAACGACCCTCATGGTGACGGAGTAAATGTTGAAAGTCAAGCTAAACCCATTGATGATTAGGCTCGTCCCCTTGAGGATTTATTGGTTGAAGAGAAGAATGAAACTCCTGCTCAAGTTGTGTAGTTTTTTTTTTTAAATGGTCTTGGAGAACATTAAATGTTTAATTTAACCATCGTCTTCTATATTTAAACTTATCCCTTCATGGATTTCAGCTTAATTTCATTGCTTTATTGTCTGGTGTTAATGGATGAATTCGTTCAGTTTACAGTTGTGAATGAATATAGTATTCATAACCATCTTTCCGTCCACATTGAGGACTTGATTATCTTCCTCTTGGTAACCTGTCCACTTAAGGGCTTAATATCCTTTTGGATGAACCCGTCCATGTTCTGGACTTGTACTCGTCCACTTTGTGGACATTGATCCTACCCATTTTAAGGACTTGTAATATTTAGCTTAACATGATAATGGGCCTGTTCTCTATATGGACCTTATAGTTATCCCTTCCTAGGACGCATCCGTCCACTAACGGACTTGTAATATCCAACTTTATGTTGAACCCATCCATTATATGGACTTTATATTTATCATCCTTTAGGATGAATCCGTCCACTTATGGACTAGTAATATTCAACTTCATGTTAAACCCGTCCATTATATGGACTTTATATTTATCATTCTTTAGGATGAATCTGTCCACTTATGGACTAGTAATATTCAACTTCATGTTGAACTCGTCCATTATACAGACTTTGTATTTGTCATCCTTAAGGATGAATCTGTCCACTTATGGACTTAATGTTCAACTTAATGTTGAACCCATCCATCATATGGACTTTACATTTTTCATCCTTTAGGATGAATCCGTCCACTTATGGACTTAATGCTCAACTTCATGTTGAACTCGTCCATCATATGGACTTTATATTTATCATTCTTTAGGATGAATCTGTCCACTTATGGACTAGTAATATTCAACTTCATGTTGAACCCGTCCATTATACGGACTTTGTATTTGTCATCCTTAAGGATGAATCCGTCCACTTATGGACTTAATGTTCAACTTCATGTTGAACCCGTCCATCATATGGACTTTATTTGTAGGAATATATAACATGTGACAATTCTAAATAACTCCTCTTATTATAATGGTAATTCAAGTGTAGAAATTGTTCTTGAATAATAACAAAAACTTGCCCTTAGGCTTTAAATGGAATGTAGATAATAAAAACTAAAATATAAAGAAATAAACTAGAAATGAGGAGTGTCGTTGCTATTCTACTACTAGTGGCCAACTGATAGTACTTTTTTAGGTGCTCTGTGTTCCATGGGTGATACAACTTCTACCCGTCCAGCGTTTCCAGGTGGTAAGTTCTTTTCCTATGCCATGATACAATTCTGTATGGTCCTTCCCAGTTAGATCCTAGTTTCCCCTGTGAGGCATCTCTTGTGGAGCCCATTACCTTTCTCAGGACAAGATCTCCTACCTAGAAGTCCTTTCGGCTGACCCTGAAGTTGTAGTGTTTGGCCATGAGATTTTGGTACCGTGCTATTCTTTGCTCAGCTGTTGCTCTCACTTCGTCCACCAGGTCAAGCTGCAGGCGTATAGCTTCATCGTGCTTGTTTTCATCATGGTTCCCTACCCTGTAGCTTGTAAGTCTTACTTCTGTTGGGTTGACTGCCTCGCTTCCGTATACTAACCGAAACGGGGTTTCTCCTGTAGGTGTCCTCACCGTTGTCCTGTATGCCCATAAAACACTTGGTAGTTCCTTTGGCCATATACCCTTTGCCCCATCGAGCCGATCTTGATAATTTTGAGCAAGGATCGGTTTATGACCTCAACTTGCCCATTGGCCTGCGGGTGGGCGAGTGATGAGAAGTGGTTCTTGATTCCTAGTTGTGAGCATAAGTCACTGAATGCGTTATTGTCGATCTGCTTCCCATTGTCGGAGACCAATACCCTTGGTATGCCATACCTGCATATGATGTTCTTCCATACAAAGCTTCGCACATTCCTTTCAGTGATGGTGGCCAGGGCTTCTGCTTCTACCCACTTGGTGAAATAGTCTATACCGACTATTAGGAATTTTAATTGCCTAGCTGTTATCGGGAATGGACCCATTATATCTAATCCCCATTGTGTGAACGGCTATGGGGCCGTCACTAGGGTGAGCTCCTCCATTGGTTGCCTGATGAGGTTACCAAATCTCTAACACTTGTCGCAAGCTTTGATGTACATGTGGGTATCCCTCTGCATGGCCGGCCAATAGTACCCAGCCCAGATTAATTTCTGTACCAACGATCGTGACCTAGAGTGGTTTCTGCAGACCCTTTCGTGGACTTCTCTCATGACATAGTTTTCTTCTTCAAGGACGAGACACCTAAGGTACGGTCGGGAGAAGCCCCTTTTGTAAAGAACATCTTTGATCAGCGAGCAGCTTGAACCTTTAATTTTCTAGCAGTCTCCTTTTCGTTTGGCAGCACGCCATCCTTCAGTTAAGAGACTATTGGTGTTGTCCAATGGTTTTCAGATCCTACCTCCTGCACACTGATGCTATCTATTAGTGGTGAAATTTGAATGAAGGACAGTACCTGACTAGGGATGACCATGTGTTCTGCTGACGCAGCCTTAACGAGTCGGTCAGCGTGCTTGTTTACTCGGAGACTGTTGATCCAGTCCTTCACCTGTTCCAAGTACTTCTTCATCCGTTCATTCATGCAGTCGTATTCTCCGTTAACTTGACTTATCACCACTTGGAAATCGCAATAGGCGACCAGACTTTCAGCTCCCGTGGCCTTGGCGAGGTCTAGCCCTGCTATTAAGGCTTCGTATTCTGCTTCATTATTGGTCATAGGGAAATCCAAACGGACCATTCATTCGATCTTATACCCTTCTAGGCTATGGATTATCACGCCAGCTTTGCATGCTTGCTTATTGGAGGATCTGTTTGTGTGGATGCTCTATTGTGGGACATTTTCTGCCCCCTAGTCTTCTACGTTAGTGAACTCAGCGATGAAGTCGGCGACAACCTGTCCTTTAATGGCAGTGCAAGGGCGATATTGTATGTCGAACTCACTCAATTCAATTGCCCATAATGCCACTCGTTTGGCAGCTTCAGGATTACTTATTGCTCGCCTTAGGGGTTTGTTCGTCAGGATGATCACTGTGTGAGCTTGGAAGTAGGGCTTGAGCTTACGGCCACAATGACAAAAGACAAAGCGAGCTTCTCCATTGGTGGTTATCTTTCCTCCGTGCCTCGGAGCACACGACTCGTATAGTATACGGGCTTTTGTACCCTGTCTTCTTCCCTGACTAATACTGCGCTGACGGCTGCCAAGGATACCGCTATGTAGAGGAACAATTCCTCCCTCAGCTAGGAAGGGCTTAGCAATGGAGGGGATGAGAGGTAGGTCTTCAGGTCCTCGAATGCCTGTTGGCATTCGGCCGTCCATTCAAAAGATTTCTTTAGTGTGCAGAAGAAAGGCAGACATTTGTCCGTTGCTCTCGACACGAACCTGTTCAGCACTGCTATTTTGCTGTTGAGGCTTTGTACTTCTTTCACATTCCTCGGGGGTGCCATCTCTATTATGGCCTGGATCTTGTCTGGGTTGGCCTCGATACCGCTCTGGGATACCATGAATCCTAGGAATTTTCCCGCCGTAACTCCGAAGGCGCACTTGCCCCGATGAGCTTCATGTTATAGAAACGAAGGGTGTTGAATGTTTCTCTGAGATCTTCCAAGTGGTCTTCCTCTTTTCGATTTTTTACCAGCATGTCATCAACATAGACCTAGATATTTCTTCCGATTTGTTATGCGAACATCTTGTTCATGAGTCTCTAATATGTCGTCCTCGCATTTTTAAGGCCAAACGACATCACTGTATAACAAAAGAGGCCTTGGCTAGTGACAAACAAAGTCTTCTCCTGATTTGCTTCATCCATTCTGATCTGATTGTAGCCCGAAAAAGTATCCATGAAGTTTAACAACTGGTGTTGAGCCGTAGAATCCACTAGAATGTCGACCTGCGGGAGAGGGTAACTATCTTTAGGGCATGCCTTGTTCAGATTGGTGAAATCTACGCACATCCTCAATTTTCTACTGGCTTTCTTGACCATTACCACATTCGCCAGCCAGTCGGGGTAGTAGACCTCCCTAATGAAATTCGCCTCCTGCAGCTTGCGAACTTCTTCCTTTATAGCTTTGTGTCATTCTGGAGTGAACACTCGCTTTTTCTGATGAACGGGTGTAAAAGTGGGCGACACGTTCATTCTGTGCACCATGATGGAGGGGTCTATCCTCGGCATGTCTTCATGACTTCAAACAAACAGGTCCGGTTATCCCTGAGGAAAGTTGTCAGCGCTTGGCGAACCGTCAGGTTGGCAAGGGTACCAATCCTCGTTGTTCGATCATTCCTAGAGTCGTCGAGGGGTATCTCTTCAAGCTTTTCAATGGGTTTTGTGATCGTTCGATGTTCTTCTATGTTCATGGCCTAGAGGCGGTCATCCATCTCCATCATTGCTATGTAGCATTCGTGTGTGGCCACCTGATTTCCGCGCAGCTCCCCTACTCCGTAATCTGTAGGGAACTTGATCATCAAGTGGTATGTTGAGGTTACAGCCTTCCATGAGTTAAGGGTAGGTCGCCTTAAGATGGCATTATAAGAGGATGAGCAGTCGACCATAAGGAAGGTTATGTCCTTAGTGATCTGTTAGGGGTAGTCGCCCATCGTCATGGATAATGTGACCGCACCAAGGGGGAAAACCCGTGTTCCTCCGAATCTAATGAGCAGAGCGTTCATCGGAATCAATCGTTCTCTATCAATCCTCATCTGTTGGAATACTGGGTAGTAAAGGATGTCAGCCGAGCTGCCATTGTCGACAAGGATTTAGTGAATGTTGTAATATCCTACTTGTATGCTGATGATGAGAGCATCGTCATGCGGGTGATTAAGACGTCGGGCATCTTCTTCCGAGAATTGATGACAGGGTTGTCCATTCGCATCATTTTTGGTATAGAGCTCGTTAACTAGACGTTATGAACCATCCTAAGGTAAGTTTTCCTAGCTTTTTTGGACGACCCAATAACCGTCTTGCCTCTATACAATCATTCTTATATCCCCTATGAGGGGCGTGGGGCACTCATTCTCCCGTCGGGGAGCTTGCTCTTGAGCTGGGTCCGTCCTATCCTTGCTGACGAACCTCTACAGCTTTCCTTGTCGGATAAGGGCTTTGATATGCTACTTCAGGTCGTAATAGTCGGCTGTGTCATGGTCGTGATCGTGGTGGAATCGGCAATATTTGTCTCGATACCTTTTATTAGGGTCTCCCTTTAGCTTGCTGGGAAAGGTCAGGGCCCCTTCATCCTTAATCTGCATTAGGACTTGGTCTATCGGGGCGGTTAGCGGGGTGAAACTTATGAATTTCCCCATAGGGGGTTTTAAGCGCTTGTCCTCCCGTCTTTCCCCTGTCCTAGCCATTTTTGGTCCCTTGTCTTGCCGTATGTCTTCCTGTATGTCCCTCTTCTTGGGCTTTTCTTCTCGGGCCAGGAATGCGTCTTTAGTGTTCATGTACTTGGTTGCCCTGTAAAGCACATCCAACATATTTTTTAGGTCGTTCTTGTATAGGGAAAATAGGAACTTACCCTTCCGTAGACCGTTCGTAAAGGCAGCCATGAGTATCTTGTCGTCTGCTTCGTCGACTGAAAGAGCCTCTTTGTTAAAGCGAGTGATGTAGGATCTCAGCTTCTCGTCCTCTCGCTGCTTAATGTTCATCAAGCATGCAGTAGACTTCTTATACCTGTGTCCCTCGATGAAGTGTGAGGCGAACTAGTCGTTTAACTCTTTGAAGGTACCAATGGAGTTGGGCGTCAGCCTGCTGAACTAGATCCTTGCGAATCCCTTCAGCGTGGTAGAGAAGGCTCTGCACATGATCTCGTCTGGTATCCCTTGTAGGTGCATTAGGGTCTTGAAAGACGCTAAGTGGTCTAAGGGGTCTTTGGATCCATTGTAATTTTCCACCTGCAACATACGGAACTTTGGTGGAAGGGGGAAGGATGAGACGGATGCAGTAAAGGGTGAGTCAGTTCGATGGACTAGGTCGTGGAGATCACTAGACACCTGTCCCCTGAGGGCATTCATCATAAGGTCCATCAGCTCTTTCATAATCTGCATCTCCACGACCATGTGAAAGGAAGCCATATCTAAGTTGAAAGGACAGCTGGTGTGCTGTCGCTCTTGTCTGCTTAGGGCGTTGCTGCCTTCCGGCCCCTCTTGGTTCCTTCTTTCAGCGCTGGTTCCTTCTTGATCTTCTTTTTGGGTATTCAATGTTGCGTTTTTTTGGCGTAATTGCTCTTCCAGATCGTGGTTTTGTTTAGTAAGGCATTTCATGGCAGCGATGAGAGTTTGAACCTATCTCTCAAGGGCCGTTGTGGGTGGTTCCTCTCCTTGAACGTCGTTGGTGGTTGTCATTGAACGAGTGAGCATCATGCAACTTTTTGTCCGGGAGGCGATAGTATGGCTTACAAATCGCAAGTTTCCCACAAACGGCGCCAACTGATGATGCCGAGAATCGTCAATAAGCTACACAATACTCATGTGCTCTAAATAGACCTACGAAACAAAAGCAGAGAAAAACCCTAGGAGATAGTACCGGTGTGGTACCGGCTAAAGACCTTCAGAAGGTTAAGTTAGAAAAGTTCTCACAACCCTAGAGAGCCAAAGTTGGGGTAAATTATGCGTACCTTGCTTTTTGAGAACCTTTGGGTTTTTATAATAGTGTAGAATCGACTCCTTTTCTTGCGTAGGAAGGTTTTTCCTTATAGGGAAGATCCTTATTAATGAGCACATATTCCGGAATCCTCCTCATATCAGAATTCCATTTATGTTGGGACTCTATGAACTAAAGTTAACCGTAAGACGCAAGTCATTTCCATTTAAGATTCCTTGGAGTTCAATTAAATATATGGACGCCACGTGGCTTTCTAGACCCATCCACTTTGTATCCGTGTACTTTGGATCTGTCCATTATCGGCCCACAGGCCCAGAGCTATCATGCTTACTTAGATGTATCCATCAACCATTCTTTTACCCTCTTCACTTGGTCTACTTGTAAATCTTGATATCAATCAAAATAAAAAATGAAAGTTAAAAAACTGTTATCAGCTCCACCCCCTTCTCATAGGATTGAGATTATTTTTCCTTCTGAGCAAAAAATAACAATAACAATAATAATAATAATAATAATTTACGAGACTGTGTTACAAAAAATAACATCGGCACAGTCTTAATTCTCAATTTTGAGGTCTTCATAAATTTTCAATAAACTAATGAAGAGAATTTATATATGATCTATTCATAAAAATACTATTAAATTTTACTCTGAACATCAATCTATTGAAATATGGCCCCCATTTAAGACTAATTAAAAGCAAACAATATGACACTAAATAGTAAAAACTAATACAAACAAAGTTATAAGACTACACCGTCGAATATGCGGGATATAGGATTTGTATTCTACTAACATATAGATTGAGTTATCTCAAAATTGACATGTGTTTAGTTGGAGGTGAAATATGGAGAATGGAAAAAAAATGAGAGAAAATAAGAGAGAAAATTGTTGAGAGAGGTGTTTGGTTGAAAGGGGGAGGGGGAGGGAATTTTGGTGGGACCCTGTAATTTTCTCTCTTGGTCTACCAAAACACAATCTTTCCAAACTGAGTTTGGTTTACTTCCAGTACATTTTTAACTGAAATCTTCTTTTATTTTAATGAGAGCCATTGCATATTTAAAACAAGAAGACTTGTCCAGTTAAAAAAGTACTTGAAGTAAGTCAAATCCTTCCAAATTTGGGAGAAAAAGGGAGAGAAAATTGTACAAAACCTTTTGGACAAAGATGCCCATTGTTTGTTTCATATTCCTTTTAAAAAAAAAAAAACTTCTAACTGGACGTGGGTGTGGCCTTCGTTTCTAACTTCACTACTGCCTTTTTTTTTCTTTTTTTTTTTTTAACTGGGCATGAATTATTTTTGGTGGGAGTTGTTTTGCTTTTTTGTTTTTAACTGGGCATGATTGATTTTTTAGGTTGGTTAGTTTTTTTTTTTTTTTTTTTTTTTTTTTTTTTTTTTTTTTTTTTTTTCATGATCTTTGTTTTAATAAACTTGGTGTGATTTTTTATTATTATTATTTTTAACTAGATAATTTTTTTAATAAGGGCATATGAGTCAATTTATATAAATTACATTTTCTATCTTCTCACTTTTTCTCTCAACCAAACAAAAAATTTTCAATCCTTCTACTTTTTCACCCCATCAACTAAACACAAATGAGAGAAAATAAAATATTTTCTATCTCTCACTTTTTTATCTACTGTCCATTTTTTATCCTCTCACTTTTCTATTCTCCTAACCAAACTCTCTAAAAGTGTAACTACTAATAAATTAGGCTCCTAATCCTTGCCATGTTTCACATGTTCATAGGTACTGTAAAGTAAATTTTTTTTTAATTGTTTAATTTTTGTTGTTGAGGAAGTAGTCTGGCTATAAAGTAAAGTAAGCACTCAAGTTGTAGAATTGCCACTGGCCCTTCTGACTTATTGGTATGGTACCTTCTGCTAGGTTAACATAAACAAGCCACAACCACCGCTAATCACAAACCACAAAGAAACCCAGTTAACCATTTCCAGTAGCAACACTAGCACAATGTGGTTGTACATAGTTTCTTTCTTGGCTGTTGCCAACTTGGTTGCATCACAGTCGATCATCAATAGCCTCCCGGGCTTTTCCGGCGACCTTCCTTTCAAACTTGAAACTGGGTATGAGCTTTAGTTTTCTTACTTGTTAGTTGTGTGATCACAGTTTCATTCAATCTTATTATCAAGAATACTAACTTGTTAAGGGTTTTGGTATTTTAGGTACGTAGGTGTAGGTGACTTGGATGAAGTGCAACTATTCTACTACTTCATTGAATCTGAGAGGAGCCCAGAAGATGACCCTCTTGTGCTTTGGCTCACCGGTGGTCCAGGTTGTTCTGCCTTTTCTGGCCTCGTATATGAAGTGGGTATGTAACTCCTCATATAATGCCATCTCTCACCATTAGATGAAATCGTTTCTAGCTATAATGAGAAACTAGCGTCAGTGTCTCACCTCCATTACCATATATATGACAATGAAGAATGACTTGATTCTCACATTACCGCCAGTTTGTCTGTAACTTTACAGAGAAACTAGTCACTATTTACGTTTGTTTGTTTATTTGTTAAAAAAACAAAGATAATTCTTGAACATTTTATTTTTCCTTTCCAGCAAAAAAAAAAAAAAAAAAAGAAAAAAAAAAAGAAAAAGAAAAAAGAAAAAAAAAACATTTTTTTTTCCTTGACGAACTTTAGTGAATCTTAAACATTCATTTTACTGATGATAAAATTTAGTTATAAAATTAGTTGTAACTTAAGACTATAACTTCTTTTAAAAATATTAACATTACTACATATTTTGAAAATATAACTGTTGAAGTGCACGTTCTTTACGCTTTTAATACATATATCAAATTTTGTATTAATCGGATATTATTTACTAAGGATCTATAAGCTCATATTTTATACATAACTTTAAACTACAAAAACTTGCAATGTAAATAATTTATTGATGACACAGCTATTAATATTTAATTTTCTAGAAATTGTGTAAGAATAGAGGATATAAGAAGAAAAAGCAATTCAATATGGTGGATTTGTCAAAATTCATTTCTAATGAAAAGATATTGAGTAAGGTTGTAACGTTTGACTACAACCAATTTTATAGTTAAATTTTTTCATTTTACCAATTTTTTTAATGATTTAAAAAAAAAATAAAGAAAGTATTTGAAAATAAAATTTTAATAATACTTAAATCTTAAATTTGTAGTCCAATAATAAATTATATCAATATGCTATTCCAATAATTTCATAAAAGCAAAATAAGATAAAAGAAATTGCATACAACTATTGTAGGCAAAACATAAAATAAAGTTACCACCTATAAAATTAACTAAGTATTTGGAGTTTTAAGAATATAGAATATAAAATGTCAGGTAAAATTACTAATAAAATCTATAATGAACTTCTAGAGTATATTAGACATTAAAAATATTTATTTATAAGAATTGCACGTCAAAATGATGAGTAGCATCATTAGTTTTTTCATCTAGAAAATATATTATTTACAGAAATTTAGTATATAAATATATATTGGAAATTGATTAATATAAAATTAATTTTTAAACTTTAGAGTAGAGTGGTAAACAAGTCATGTTAGGCTGGATCTAGATTTTTCCTTATTGGGTCGGGTCAAATTAACATCTGATTGAAATTTGAAAGTATCAATTAGTTTTTCATGATTACAATGATTTGTTGAAATTGATATATAATAAAAATAATGTTAATAATAGACTGAAGTAAAAGTGAAATTATCATATTAGACTATATCATTTACTTCTCAAAAATTTAGAGAAACAATATTATTCTTAAAAAATGACATGAAGCAGTCATTAGCTTATTAAATTATTTTTAATTTTTTTTTTCTCGAAAAAGACATTAGTTTTGTTATCAGTCACGAAGCATACCTAACCGGAAATAGAATATTAGTTGGGAAGATTAGCTTTGTTATCTCTCACGAAGCATGCCTAACCGGTAATAGAATAATAGTAGTTGGGAATATTGGTTACTATCTAATTATCTATAGACAAATCATTTACTATTTGTCTAGTAAGCAGTGGGCTCCATCAGCAGACATCAGATTTGATAAAAAAACATCCGTGTGATCATAAGATCATATCGAGATACTGAGTCCGACAGAACATTTATAAAACCTTTTTAATTTTAAACATTCGTGTGATGATAATAAGATCATATCGAGATACTGAGTCCAACAGAACATTTATACAACCTTTTTAATTATTTTCTAATCATTTGTGTAGTTAATTTATAAGCCAAATTACAACTTACCAATATGTAGACATGTAGTTTAGCAAAAATTTAAGTTTTCTACTTATTGTTTAAAATTTAACACTCTACTTATCTAAGGTTTGACCTAAATTTAAGTTATTTACCTGTAATTTGAAATCTCAATATGAAAGTGTTCAGTTGGACTCTTTTTATTTATTTATTTGATCTTTTATTTTTATATTTTTGTATTTTCAGAGGAGAAAGACATAAAAGTAGAGCAAAATTATATATTTAGTCATGTTTTTAACCAAAATGAGTTACAGAAATCTAATATAATCTAATCTCAAATAGGTAAAGTGTCAAATTTAAAACTATGGATAAACAACTTAAATTTCAGCTAAACTACAAGTGGGTAAGTTGTATTTTGCCCTTATTTATTATTTTTATTTTTATCAGTTTCTCAAGGGCATAGTTTTGAAAGCCAAATTGAATTCTTTTTTTTTTTTTTTTTTAGCATCCGATAAAAAACAATTTTGGATAAGAGCAATTGAAAACAAATTGAACGTGTAGTAAGTTCGTAATAAGTTGAAAAACAAATTGATTAGGCTTTGGAAGATGTAACAACAGGTCGGTCACCCAGGGCTAGCTCCAGCATATAGGTGAATAAGGCAGTCCTATAAGGCCTCCAAATATAAAAAGATCCCATTCTTTTAACTAATATAATATAAGACTTATTTGCCTTTTTACTCAGATTAAAAAAAAAAATTAAGGCTCATTTTATTAGTTAATAGAATGCATTGTATATTAAAAAGGCTTCCACTATAATACAATTAAAACATAGAAAACTAGTTAATACTTTTAGTTTAAAACAATAGATAAAGATTAAGAGTCTGTAGACTCTAGCCATTATCGTATATTTGAATAAAAAAACGTTTAACTTTAGTGACATATTAAATTTCAATAATTTGCTGACTTGTACGATTGGGTATGGTGGACACTTTTTTGCTCAATACTGAATATATGGGCCTACTAGTAGGGCTGTAAATAAACTAAATTGTTTATGAATAACTCAACCTAAGCTTGATAATAAAATTTTTTTATGTTCATTTGTTTAACAAATAAGCCAATCTCTCGGTTATTAAAAAGAGAAACCCAAACATGGTAATAATATATGTTTGTGAATAAACTCGTGAATGTAAAGTTGTAATTTACAACTATATGTTTTGTTGGCTTTTATTCCATACCAAATTTGATTGTAATTCTATTCAATCTTTTGTACTCTGTATTTAATGTGGGATTTAATTGTAAGGGTTTGTGTGATAGAGAGAGAGTGTGTGTGAAGACTCAAGCTATTGAAGACAGAAGGGTTTTCGCGGGTATCTCGTGACTAAGCATCTCGTGAAATGATGCATGTGCCCTGCACATGACTAGAATGCGAAGAGTTAGGACAGATGGAGACAGCTGTGTTTCGCAAGTAGCTCGTGGGTAAGGCCTTCTCGCGAGACACTCTCGAAATATTCTGTTTTGCTAGTCTGTACTATCTGATACACACTTTCTGTACTCACACTATATATACCCACATTACCCACAATTGTTGAAAAGTGCTTTTGAGAGAAAACTCTAGTCACAAATCTTGAGAGTTAGAGATTGTTATATTCGCAATTCTCTACACAATTGCTTGTGGATTCCTCAACTCCTACCTCTCCATTTCCATACCATTGAGAGGTTAATAGCCCAAACACTTACCACACACTTTCAGAGTGTCAAGTGAGGTTTAGGTGCTGCTGGGAAGTATTGGAAGAAGCCAAGGATGACAGATGCAACATGGAGCTTATTGTAGGATCCGGAGAGCTAGACAAGACACGGTTTCGAGAAGCCTTGTTAGAGTAGAAGTTTGGAGGGCTTAGGTGCATCGGGTATATTAGACTTGGAGGATCTCTTGCTAACCCATGTATCATAACTGATTGTCTAGTGGATTGATTACCGCTTGGAGGGCGGCATAAAGGTTTTTCGCAGAGTTCTTCGGTTTCCTCTTCGATAACATATCAGTATGTTATCTTGTGTTTACATCTTTCTTCCCTACTCTTTCACATTCCATTTTACTGCTGTGTTGCTATGATTATGAATTAGAGTAGCTTGTTTGTTTATCTACTCACATTTACACTATTCCGTACTTAGTATTAAGTTAGTATAAAATCAATCGAGCCGTAACTTTAAGTTGGGGGTCTAAATAGCTCTTGTGTTTTCAACACATTTTCGAGCTTTCAATGAACATGCATGAGATTCGATTTAATTATATATATATATATATATATATATATTTTTTTTTTTTCTTTTTTGAGAAATTGATTTAACTATATATATAATATTATATTTTTAGATCTATACTTGTCTTATATGCTTTTGGTTTTTCTTTATTTGCTAAAAGATTTTTGCATTTTGTCTCAACTTTTTTCTTTTTGCAAATAATCTAACTTTTAAATTACACTCTTAAAGTTTGGAGATGATTGGGTTTTATACCCTAAAATTTCAAAATTTGGATTTTACATTTTGAAGTTTAGGGTGTTTGGATTTTACATACCGACGTTTCAGAACTTGGATTTTACACCCCCAAATTTTAAAACTTTAGGGTATAAAATCCAAACAACCCAAAACTTTAGAGAGTAAAATACAAACACTCCTAAAATATAGAGGGTAAAATCCAAATTCTGAAACGTCAGAGTATAAAATCCAAACATCACCAAACTTCAGAAGATAAAATCCAAATTCTGTAACTTCAGGGTGTAAAATCTAATCACCCTAAAACTTTAGGGGTGTAATTTGCAATTTACATTTTTTAAAAATAAGTTAGTTTTTAACTTTTTGTCACACATTTAATACAAAAGATACCAAAAACTATATTTTATGATAAACATTATGAAAATAAGCTATTGAAAATAAGTTGTTGATAAATAGACATAAATTATTGTTGGTAGTTTATTAATAATATAAACAGTTTATTTGTAGTAAAAAATTATAAATTGTGAAGGGGTAAGAATTTTTAATTATGGTTTTCCTATATATGAAAAAAGAGTAAGTTAATCAAGTAGCTCTCAAACTAGACCTTGTTCGCGAAAAAAATAATGAACATGTAATTTTGTTTAATAATGAGCTTACTTACCACTTTTTATGAATCGCTTATAGTCGCACAGGTAACAACTTACAGCTTTTTATGAATTGCGTTATAGTCAGACAAGTAGCAAGTAAAAAAAGCCTTAATATCCGAATTCCAAAGATCATTTTTTTTTTCTTTTTTTGGAACTCATATTTTACTATTTTGACTTTGCCGAACTTGGCTTCTTTTTTATTTTTTTTGCCCCTCCTGCATCTTGCCTTAATTTATTTGCTGCTTTCTTGCAGGTCCATTGTCATTTGACTATGCAAATTCCAAAACTTACTCACCCAAATTGAAGTTGAACCCATACTCATGGACAAAGGTACTAAACTGTAGCCGCTTCCAGATTACGAGGTTAATTTGATGGTTGGGGTAGGTGTTTTTGTAAATGGAAAGAAGTGACCTTCAACTTCAATTTTTCAGGTTGCTAATATGATATTTTTGGATGCACCTGTTGGCACTGGATTCTCTTATGCAAAAAATTGGGAAGGATACAATATCAGTGACACGTCATCCGTAGCAGAAATCTATGAATTTCTACGGAAGGTGATCCAAAATTATATGCTAATAACATTACTTAATTTGGTAAAATTGGAATTGTAATGTGATACAAATACAAAATTAATATGCTTAATCCCCATTCAATCGGGACAAAG